>JAHLSL010000059.1:6120397-6158053 GCA_025920805.1 Petroica traversi
AAACAATAAAAAAAACTCAACAAACCACTTTTTGAGCAATGTCTTGCATTAAAATAAATAATAATTTGTCTGTCAGGAAGATATATTTTGTCATCTGTAAAAAAGCCCCCCCACCAAAGTTGGCTAAATAATGAGCTTTTGAGTTATTGGTCCTTGAGCCTGCTCAGAAAAAAATGATGGGGGCTAGGAAGGACAGTTGTTTATCTTTTTTTTTTTTTTTTTTTAAACTGTGAACCTGATGGAGAAAGTAATGTGTTTGCACAAAAGCTGCTAGCTGTGGCTTCAGGGTCACTTTGTTCTGCTTCCCTTGGGCCAGGATGCTGTCACTGCACCTGGCCCCTTCCTTTCTGTGGCCGGGTCACCCTCAGGAACTGATGTCCTTGCCCCACGCATGGAACTGGGGTTGCCCGGGCATGTGGAAACCTGGTTATGAGGAAACAGGGAGGTGTGGAGAGAGGAGGAGTGAGAAAAGTAAAAAAAAACCCTTCCGAAAGAAAGCCAACCAAAAAAAAAATCCAGCAGAAGAGAGGCAGACGCCCAATTTCTCTGCTGGCTGTCTCCAAAATATTTTGTGTTTGTGTTTTCAACAGCTGGGGCACTCCTTTCCCTCAGGACTTGTAGGGAAGCCTGGGTGCCCCGAAACTCCCCTGGCTCGGCAAACACGTGCTGCATCTGCCCCACGTCCATGGCAGTGACACTGTCTGTTCCCAGCACTGCCTGCTCCCACTGCGCCTCCAAGGCACGGGGCCAGGGCCCCAAATTGGTGTCACTGCTGCCCTGTCCTGGCTTGTGTCCCTCCCTGGTGCACTGGCAGCTTCAGCATGCTGCCCACCACAGCATGGGAGGCATGAGCCATGGAGACTGGACTTGACAGCCAGACTGTCTCTGAAGCCAGAGCTCCAAAGTTCCATAAAGGAATGGAAAGGAATCCCAAATCCTCATCAAATCTGAGGAAAAAAGGAGATGCCCTCAATCCTGGATAATTACCAGGACATCCAAAAGGATAAAAGGTGCAATTGTAATATCTAGAAGGATTGTTTTCTGTAACAAAACCCCTCTGCTCAGCACTGTAAGGAAAGCTGGTCTCATTATTCTCTTTAGGCAGCATATTAGATCTTGCTTGCTATCATCCCTGTTCTGTCAGGGAACCCAGCCTGAGAAACTCGCTTGTGCCTTCTGGCCACCATGCTTGCTGCATCTCTTGCCATGCTGCCTCTTTATTCATTAATCTTTCCCCTCCCAGTTTTCTCTTCCCTTTTTTTTTTCTTGTCAAAGCAAGAAGTTTTTAATAGCTAAAGAACGAAAACACCTCCCACGCCTTGCCTTAAAAAAGCTAACTCTCTGTCTTACTCACTCTTTTAGATTTCCAAACCTTTCCTGCTAGCTTAGATGTTTCCTTTGAGGCACTGGTTCCTCAAATACTCGCATGTGAGTAGAACTTTAATGAACCATGCAGTTCCAGTGAGAATCCAATGAGAGGACAATCCATGTGAATAAATAAATCAGATGTGGAATGGACACTGTGGCATTTAGCAGAGATAGAAAAGTTTTCTGGTATACATTGTGATTTGATTGGAGGAAAAAGAAAATATTGCAAGGGACTTTATTCCAGGATGGAGTGATATCTCCCTTGCAAAAAATTTTAACAATAGGCTTGAAGTTCTTCAGGGTGCTAAGGTCATAGTGTTGTAGATGGATTGATTAGATAATCTTTGGAGGCTTCCTCTAACTCTGCTTATTCTGATTCACCATGGTGAAATAGAGGAAAAGATAAATTGAAGCAAAGAACAATTGCTTTGGCTTTCTCATTTCCATGAGTAAAACCAAAGTTCAATTTGGTTTAACTGTACTATTTCCATTTTTTTTCACTTTAAAATATATTAAACACATCCTTGACTCCAAGACCACCTGCTTATATGAAGTATTCTTTGCACAGATTAATTTTAGATCCTCAAATTTTGTCATTGCCAAAACAGAATGCCTCCTGCCGTCTTTGTACTGATTCCAGTATCAACAAGGATCCCCTGTGCTGTAGATTTGCATCTGTGGGAATGACTCCAAAGGCCCAACTTTACAGTGTATGGAAACAAGGACTAATTTTGAACTATCAATCCAGCCATGGCAATGTGGAGTTTAGCACAGTTTATTCCGTTTCTGGGCTTAGGTTTGTGCCCTGCCTTGTTCTCCGTATTGCTGGAGTGAAATTCCTAGCAACACCCAATTAAAACAAGCACTGAATGTTTACTCCCCATCATTGCCACTGCTTTGACTGCAGTGTAAACGCACCGCTAATGACTTGGCCAATGGGAGGGGAAAATTATGTGTCAGAGCCAAGTACAGAACTAGGAATTTGGGCCACCAGCCAGCTGGTTAGATCACATTGTGTGCCTCTAATGAAACACATTGATTTGTGACTCTTACAATAACATTTTTAGGAAATCACTTCACTGGGTATTTATTTGTGTGTTGCAGCAGCCTGGTCAGGTAGGAAAGCTTAAAGCAGACACTGCTTACAGAGCAAGAGCAAAATTTTAAGAATGAGATTAATTAATAATTGGAATAACTCTGCTAAGGATGTGATGAGTTCTCCATCATATTCTGCTGCACTGTCAATACCAGTTAGCTGTATAAAATATGTGCTACAGCTCCAGTAGGAGTTCTGTATATCACTAGAAATGATAATCCAAAGTTCTTTGGGTTCTGAGAGGAGTCTATATTGTTGTAATGGCTCCTCTTGATAAAAAACCCCAAGAGCCTGTGGTAGTCATTGAGTCTGGGTGTTTGTGATTCTGTGTAGTAACAGACTGAGATCTTGTCAGTGGTAGATTTAAAAGTAGCAACAATTTTCATAGAGGGGACTACCAAATTACAAAGACTCATTCTGCAGAAGTGGACGCCCTGCCAATCTAGCAGCTGATATAATGTGCTGTGATGATTTAGCGAGCTCAGAAAGAATTAAGCCATCAATAAAATTACAGACTTGGTACATTTCAAAGCATCTGGTAAGATCTCATGGAATTTCTTGGCTGCTACCTGTTCAGTCAGACAGAAAGACATGGGGGAGAGTCCAGGATCACCTTGTAGTATTTCCCTGGACGCCTCAGAAGAGCAGATGGGAATAGTGAGCAGTGGATAAGGTAAGCTTTTATCTACTTGGAGTTTTGTACAGACCCTTTTCTGGACTGGAACCTCTTTAATATCCTCATACATTTATGTATAAATTTGTGATTTTCTTGTCTGTTTACAGTTTATGGTTAGCTAAATTACATAGATACTATTTTTTCCTCTGGGTGCCCAGGTGAACGCATCCTAGAGTTTAAGTACTCTGTGAAAAGCAACCCCCTAGCTGTGTATATAATGTATAGTCTTATATTTCCTATCTAGAAATTGATACACCTAGCATTACTAATGAGTCCTCAAAGTCTTTGTTGCTGCCTCTGATTTTTTTCCTTTTCATGTCTGCTTTTTGTGTGGTTTTTGAGAGGCTGATAACCATAAAGATTAGGAAAAAAATTCAGCCAACTAAGACTTGTTTTGAGAAAAAAAGTAGAAGAAAAAAAAAGTAGTTAGGTCCAAAGTGACCGACTTGTCCATCCTTAAGATGCATTTACTTATTCCAGTTCAATCTGTATTTCTGCCACAGTCTTAGTGTCTAGCAATGTAAGCTGATCATCTTTGAAAACAGAATTCACCTTTAAATGTGCTTAGACTAGAAAAAAACATGCCTGGTGAGGTCATTTTCAGAGCAAGAGTTAATGCATCATGCAAACAGCTAAATAAAGGTTACAATCTGAGTGGAATTATTCAGAGCTCAGGGAGAAATCTGGCATTTGCAGTCTGTCACTGGGTTTGAGAAGTCTGGCTCTCTCCATGTCACTGTCACTCGGGAGACATCCTGCTTTCCGTGTGGCAGTAAGGGAGGGGACTGCAGCTCCGATTGATCTTCCTGTAAAAACAGCAAAAACAGGAGCGGTGGGAAGTGTCATGTGCGAGGAATGTGTGGAATGAGGGGTGAGTATGAGCCTGTCTTTGTCCAGTTTTCACAGAGTGACTCTTTGGGTGCAAATAGCCACCCTTCCTCCTCTCCTTTCCTCTTCAGGTCAGCTGAAGAGCCAATGTCAGGACAGCAAACTGAAATCCCTTGAGGATTGCTGCATGGGGGGCTATGGGGAGTCGTGTGCCTCTTGAGACCCACCAGTTAAATATTGCAAGTTTTGGGCCCTGTCTGGCAAGGGCAGGGTCTCCTTGACCTTCTTTTCCACCGACATCCCTGGGAGTTGAATTTGTCACTTTGGGGCAGGATACACCCAAGCCAGGGTGCAGATGATGATAGAGCCAGGATAAAAATGCATCACTTGTAAACGCCCAGGCTTTTTTAGAGTTGGCAATCTCCATAGCGGTGCTGTGCAAAGATTTTGGGGGGTTTTGCATTTTGTTTCCTTGTTCTGTTTCTATAAGTCAAGCACTTGGCTGATTGCACAGGAAATCAACTGCTATGGGCATTCACTTCAATGGGCGAATTTTAAACGAGTCACCAGGGACTGGCTGCTGCTGAGTTCAAAGAGAAAGAGACATCCAAAAGCTCTAGCCAAGCCAAATTGTGGTGGGAAATATCAGACACAAAGAGGAGAAAACTTGAGGGACAGTAGGGTGAAAGACAGATACAGCTTGATTTTCCTGTCTATAATAGGTCAGATTGAGGAAAGGTTAAAATAGAAAACTAAGGAAAACCAGCCAATCAACCAAAATCCAAACCAAAACCAAATAAAATTCCCATAATTTTGCTAGGTGGAATTTGTTGAACATCAGGAAACATGCTCTGGTGATGGCGTTCTATGAATAGTGTGCAATAATCTGGGGAAATTTAATGTGATACTTGACAAAATATTGTGAAAAATGTTAGAATGAATAGTTTCATGCAGGGCAGAAGGTGAGCAAAAGCTAAGCTCCTGCAATCATTCCTCTTTTTTTTTTTCCCAGTGATTTCAAGTATTCCCAGCCTCAGATAACTCCAAGAGAGAGATCCACACTCCATTTCATAAACAAGGTAAAGAGCCTGTGGTCATAAAAATGTTAAAAAAAGGGGGTGGGGGGGGGGGAGGAATTTCAAGGGAAGGAACAGAAGTCTAAACTTCGATGTTGGTCATAAAAATGTTAAAAAAAGGGGGGGGGGGGGGGGGGGAGAATTTCAAGGGAAGGAACAGAAGTCTAAACTTCGATGTTGCTCCCGCCCAGCATACACGTGAGCAGCAGAGACTCTTGAAGACTAGAGAAAGATTGCCATCTTCTGGAAGGATAAATATCTGCCATTATTCAGAATACTAATTCTGCTATAAGCATATTTTTAAAACCCTAGCATATTTCTGATAAATTTATTTCCCAACATGGATTCTTATCCATATAAAACCAATTCCATTTAATTTCATCGATATATATGCCATGAACCCAGCTTTAGAAACTGATATAGAATCTTGGGTTGTAATGATACTCTCATCCAGCTTAAAATTAGCAAGGTGTTAAGGATTACCAGTAGAGATGGACTTTATCTATTCTTGAGCTTGTAAACCAGGTTTTGTTTTTGATTTTTTTTTAACTGAGCGTTTAGAAGTAAAAATTAAGGTCTCCAGATGCGGACAGACTGAAAAAATAGAAAGAAAAAAAATCACTCTCAATTTAAACAGCCTCAGCTGTTGTTCTGCCTACTTCAGTAAATTAAGTACATCTGTTTCAAACAGAACATTTTTATTATTCAAAAACCTGCCGGCAGTCCATGGAGCACGAGGTTATTTAGCATTGCTTTCAGTTAGTCCGTCTTAGAAATGCTTATCTATATTAGAGGAGTTTATGCAGTGACCGGGATTAAAATAACCACAGAGCTACTGCCCATCCTGCTCGGGGCAGGAAGGGTCAGGAGCCCGGGATAGCACAGCCCATGAGCCAGGAACTTCTCTGCCTGCTGCCCGTGCTGTGAGGGGCTGTCATAGGCCGTGCTGTCACCACGTGCTGTTGATACCACACAGGTATTTTGGGAGCCTTTAAGCTTTCAAGGCAAGAGCTCAGAGGGGACTTTGTGTGACTGTGCCACTCTTCTTACTAGGTTCCCAAATTCATCCAATGTGAACCAGCTGGGATTCCAGGTGAACTTCACCTTTTGGTAAAATCTGCCTCTATAAGTGACACTGACAGTGTCATTCTCCTGTGCTTTGACTATTGGCTTGACTTGCTGCTGTTAAAAATACCTCCTTTGTGGTGATGGTGCCACGGTGTCAGTCTGCCATTCAGCAGCTCTTCTGCTAAGGGGATCCTTTATGCATCAAAATTTCGAGTGTGCATGGGAGGGCTCTATTCAGTCTCTTCAGGGACTGAAATCCTCAGTCCTCAGAGCAGGTACAGTTGCATAAACTTTCCTCTTCCCATTTTTTTTTTTATTCTGCCATTTCTGCAGCTATCCTATGGCTGGGATGCTTTTGGTCTTTGCCATTCTGCTGAGACAATGCAAAGGGCAAGGGGTGACTTGATGCCAAGGGTGCTGGCAGTTTCCAAGCTAAGGTCACTCCTCCCCGATTGCATTGGCCAGAGCTGCCAACTTGCTCCATACAAGCTCCCAAACAGCTACCACATGGGGGTGGCTAGAATCCTTCAGTGTTTTAAAGAAACTTTCTACTCAGTAAATACAGGTCACTCTTCTGCCCTTAATCCCAACCCACAGCACCAATCGCTTCCCATATAATCTCCCAGAACAGCTGTGCTGTGATTGCATTGTGGATTACAAAATGACCATTTTCCACAAAACAGCTGCTGATCAGAAGGGTAGCATTTAATAATCAGTGGGGAGGCGTAGGAGGAGGGGACCAGACAAAGGAGGAAGGGATTTTGTAGCAATTGGGTTTCTTGGAGGATATAGAGATGAACAACACAGCAGACAAAGCGTGAGTCCCGCTTCTGTGCTGTTCATCCAAATTAACAGGACTTCAAAGACTTGCTTCTAAGGTAAATTCAACTATCTTTCCTTTTGGAGCTTTCTAGATATTATGGTTGGTTATTATCAGTGAGTGCTTGGCTTTTGTGGAGGGAAGCTTTTTTAACAATGTTTTCAGGAAGTAGTTCAGATTTGCTTCTCATTCCATATGTCTTCTGCATCCTTGATCCACTTCCTACTTCTGACTCATTTGTTTCTTCTATTTTTTATGTCTTTTCCTTAACACACTTCCTGAAATTATACGGCCTTTCAACTACTGTCATAAATCAACTGGAGAGAATATTTTTTCCCCACCATTGAATATTTAAATTAGAAAGCTGATTTTCATCAATATTGCAAGGGGATTTTTTTGTTAAATAAAAGCACTAGCGATGCAAAACCTGATAGCAAAAAATCTTACAATCAAATATTGATGAAAAATTGAAAAACTTTGTGTGAAAACTTGGGTGAAAAATTATGTTTTTAGGACAGCAATTTTGTCTGTAATTACCTTTTCCGTCATAAGCCAAAATTTCCACAGAAAAAACTTTCAATGAGAAGCTTGCCACTAATCTTAGCCAGAAACTCTTCCTAGTAGGTGTCTACTCTGCGAAAATGGTGGTAATCAACATACCTTCAAATCATAAAAGTCATTAGTTATGGCATCACTAAGATGTGCTATCTCCAGGGTACAGAAAGAAATGTCCTGGTGAAGAGACAAAAGAAATCAGAGTATGAAACAATACAGGAAAATTTCAGGAGCTGAGTATTTTCTGGCTTTCAGTGAGGGTGTTCTGGGTCAGGAATTGCTTTCTCAGTGTGATGAGATGCTAATAAGGTTCTGCTTTTCAAGAGGAGCTTCAGCACTGTCTTTGTTGACCATGTTTTCAGGCTTGCTGGTTAGCAGAAAAAATGATTCTAACTGCACCACTTTTATCTGTGGTGCAGTCACAAACAATGCAAAGCTAGGTCTTGTACTGTTTATTTATAGTGGTGTGTCCACAGAAGGCCGGGTCTTTCTCACACGTTCAGTGTTGGGTGAGTCAGCCGAAGTTAAGTGAAGAGGACCAGCAGCAGGCAGCGTCTGTACAAACTGAATCTATTCATGGGCAAATAGATCTTCAGAGTCATAAATAGGAAAGGGTGGGAGTATCTGGATGAAGTTGTGCCAAACATAGGGAGTGCCACGTGGGAAGAGACATGCATTGATTACAAGAAAGTTGATGTGTGGGTAGATGACATCTAATCAATCTATGGAGTGGTATTTTGGGGTTCTCAGGAGTCAGTGCAGGGTTTTGCAGGAGCCCTAAAGTCTTCCTTTTCTGACTCTGAGTGAGAAAGTCCACAGGACCCTGGTTCACAAAATGCTTTCTGAATTACTTTTAATGATGAGATGAAATCAGTAAGAATGCTTGTGGCAATGTTCACTCTTATAGGAAAAAAACTTTTGCCACTTTATGTGAAAACAGAGATTCTGTCATCCCACCACCCTATCAAATTTCTGATGTGTAAATGAGAGCTCAGGTGGAAGGTACTGCTCTGGGGCTTGTACTCAAGATGCCAGGTCTGGATAGCTGGTGTCCCCTCTGAGCTGGTCACTGTTTTGATGTGTGACCTTCAGTGATATGGGAACATTTTCCTGCCTCCTCCTACTCTCTAAGAAATCATAATACTCTCTACCTTACTAGATATAGTAATGTACTACTTGAAAAAGTGTTTTGGGACACTTGGTAACAAGATTTTTCATGTAGTTGGAGAGAGAATTCATTGTTTTTCATGGAAAGGCAACACATGCTATTCAGGGAAGTTGGTTAACAGCTTCTATCCGTCATCTCTGAGGTGGATGCATGTGATGCTCCTTTCATTTTGCTCATGTGCTCAGACACCTCAATGCACTCAGCCCTGCTCTATCACCCTCCCTTCCCCAGTACAGATATTCAGCATACTTTGAAATGGGTGAAGCTGACCTATTGGTCCACTGCCCCGGCTTTCAAGAAATGGTTCATCCGTGCTGGGTGAGCCATTGAGATGTCGTGAGGAGGACAGGGTGCTCATAACCCCTCCCCATGGATGCTTGCTGGGGAAAAGTGGGATTCACAAGGCTGGGTGGGACAAGTGGCCGGTGTGACGGTCTCTCCTGTTTGTGTGTTGTAGATGGAGCTGCTGAAGGGGCTGCCACTGAGCCGTACTTTCCTGGCTGTTGTCCTGAACCTGCTGGCTCTCACCCTCTCCACCACAGCCTTGCTGGGCAGCTACTGGTGCACCGGGACCCAGAAAGTACCCAAGCCTTTGTGTGGGAAGACCAAAGCCACCCAGTGCATTGGTGTCCCCATACCACCTGATGGAGATGCTAGCAATATTTCAGTTGAGGACATAGTGCACTACAGCTGGGAGACTGGAGATGACCGCTTTGCCTTCAGATACTTCCACACAGGGATGTGGCTTTCCTGTGAAGAGAACATGGAAGGGCCAGGTAGTGTGTTGCTCAGGCAGCCACAACTTATTGCCTTGTATTTACACCAGAGAAGTTTGAAACTGAAAGGTGGGAAGCTGAGAATACTTGGGAGAGAAGTCTTCTTCCTTTTCCTAGATGGTATCAGTCCTTTGCACTGGTGTGGTCATTATATTTCTGTCCTTCACTGAAATGTTCACAGAGCAGGGAAACAGAATGGTTGTCTCTGGTGTACCCTTTGGTCTGGAATAGGGGCTGTGAAGTGCAAGTGATTGTGGTGATGGCAGTGACTTTATGATGGCACTGTTCATACCGATGGGAACTTCCATGAGCCTCCTTTCCCTTTTCCCACATCTCCACTCCTACACACAGCTTATTTCATGCTCTTCGGGGTAAATTTGTGCATGTCCTCTCAGAAATTTAGGTACGGTGATTTTATGCAGATGTTGATTTTTTTTCTATCACTCTGAGGACTACAGTTGTTGGTGTTCTTAAATCACCAAACTGAGTGGTTTTGTGCTATTAAACAGAGACTGGGCTTTTCTTTAAAAAAACAAACAAGCAAAAAAAAAAAAAAAAGAAAACGGAACCCCCCCCCAAAAAAAAAACAAACAGGGAAAGATAATGACTACCTTATAGATACAGAGACAACCTGGAAGATCTGAACTCAAAGGAACTAAAGCTAGGAGGCAAACTGACCTGAGGATTAGATCAGTATTTTAGTTGGTTTTAGTATTTGTGATATTGTAACAAGTTTAATTTGTCATTTTTGACCATGTGGGACTGGAGTGCCAGGGACTGATTGTGCAACCTGTACTAGAACCCTTTGGTGCTTCCCTTCACCTTGACTTGTTCCTGCCCAGACCTGCTCAAGTCCTTCTGCTGGAACCTGTGCCACAGCACAGAGCACAGGTGGGTGCTCTGCAGTGCTCAGATGCTCTTTACTGCCTGGCACACACATCAAGGATCAGAACTCATCCAGAAGGTGGCCAAGACAGAGATTTGTATCTAAAGATAGAGCAGTGAAAGTCACTTTCATCAGGGCCATTCTCCTGAGCCCACCACCCTCCCTTCAGCTCTGCCCAAGTACAAACATCTCACCTTCTTTAACTAAGTCCTCTTTCCAATGTAGTATTTTTCATCTCTCTTGCTGTCAGAGTTTGAAAATAAATAACTGGTGAAGAAAAGCAGACAGAAGGAGGGGTTGGAGCAGAAGGGAATGTGCTTGAGACTCTCATGTCCTAACAAGTGGGCTGCTTTTTGTTATGAGCATTTCCAGACGGGCTGTGAAAGGAGATGTGTTTATTTAGGACTGGTTTGGGTTGGGTTGTGTTTCCATGATGCTTGTGGGAATGAAACTACATCCCTCAACTGATTTCTCTAAACGACTTATCTGTCCATTGGGCAGTCCTGGAATAACCCCCGTGCCTGAAGGAATGCAGAAAGTATGTAACATCTGGATTGCAGCAGAACGTGGGATAGAGCACAGGGTAGAAGCACAGCCAGTCTCTGTCTCCTGCTTCTTCTAAATCAAGCACAACCCACCCACTACTGTGCATCTTTGAAGCAAGTGCATAGACAACAAAAAAACCAAAAACAGGACTGCTCTGAACAAAAGGAGTTGGAATCAAGCTGGAAGAAGGGATTTCATTATTCAGGCTAATCTCAGGATCAGTTCAGATGAGCCATTACTGAATATCCTCATTAAAGTTCTAGGTGAAGTAGCAAATTGCAAGTTAATGAGAACTGCAGATGGCACTAAACTGGGTAGCATCCTGAGAGCTGTGGATGACAGAAGTAACACAGGAGATTTGGAAAGATTAGAACTGGGGATAGAAATTAAGAAAATGAGATTCTTACATGAAGCGGAAATGTCTGGGAGAAAATACTGTGCCACGTGGAGGAGACGACCCTCAAATGCAGTAATGCAGTATGCAGGGGCAGAGACTTACAGATAATAATGATGGACCCTCAGCTGAGACAGTAGTTTGCACCTGGCCAACATAAAAAGCCCAAGCAACAATTTGTTGAAATAGCATGCCTAAAATGTGATGACCAAGGACCAAATTTCTGCATGAGTCTCTGCCACAGAAGGGGGACTTGCATCTGTCACAAAGTATTTCTCTTGGGAAGTTGTTTTTTTTTTTCTTTCTTCTTTGAGAGGCAGTGCTAAATGCTCTTCTGAGTTTAGGGTGTGTGGGAATTCAGCAGAAGTGGCGGATCTTCAGTCTGTTACAAGCTACCCCCTTAATAGACCTGATCATCAGTAATGTTGTGAATGAGCAGCAGCAGATTTTTATATTCAGCAGAGGCTAGTAAGATTTATGAATTGCTGAAGCTTTTTTTCTGAAAAGATCATTTCTAGTTTTGCAGGCAAATGTTGCCTTCCCGTCCTTTGCCTCAGTGACAGTCTGGAAAGATAGTAAAAAAAAAAAAATACTAGTGGTGAGAAGGTCTGATGGGTAGATTCAGGAATGACTGGATGTATGCACTGAAAAGAGAGTGAGATGAAGAGATTTTCTTTTCCTGTGTGTTCCCTGCATTGTTTTGTAAACTAGAAGCTTTGGTTTTGTGTTTCAGAAGAGAAATGCCGCAGCTTTATTGAGCTTTCACCACCAGCAGAGAGAGGTAAGAGCAAATCCCTGTGTTTCACTGTAGCTGCACAGTGCTCCTCCTTGGGACAGGAGACATTTTGCTTATGTGAGGATGCAGGGCGAGTCCCCAAAGAACCAGGCATGAAATTCTGTGCTAAAAAAGCAAAAATTTCCTCCCAGATGTTTGCATAAACCAGTGCCATTTGTGAAGTCAGTGCTAGAAACCTCAGACTCCCTCCACTATGAAGTGGGATTTGTCTCATGCAGTAAATTGCCTAGTCTGGGGCTGTCATCTTGCTGTAATAAAGGGGAAGAGGACGGATGCAGCTTCAGGGCAGTCCCTCCCACGCAGGCGACATATTAACTCAGTGCTTCAGTTTTGGGGTCTAATATGATGAATCTGGAAGCTGAATCACATCTTTGTGGTAAGTGAATAGGACATCCAAAAGTTAGGCTTTCAAGGTGAAGTCCCTGCCTCATTAAATACAAAACTACATTTGGGTAGGAGAGATCACCCCTCCTGTCATTGTCACACGATTCAAATAATCCTGTGGATAGCCTTTATATACTTTGATGTATGTGTACATATGCTACAGAGATTCTACCTAATGAAGGCTTTTCAGTTGGTGTGAGCTAACTATTACCTGAGATGGAGGTTGGAGGCAGGTGGTTCCAGAAGATGTTCATATATGAAGGGAAAGGCCTGGGGTGCAGAGCCTGTGTCAGCACTCAAACCCTGACAGCGAGGGTGTAATAAATGCTGGGGATTTACCAGCGCCATTTTCACCCCTTCCTGCACACAGCATCACCTTAAGAACCAGTGCAGGTGTCATTGCATGGCTGGGTTAGCACTGGGCAAGGTGGTGTGACTGCAGAGTGTGGGATGGGCTGGCTGAGCTGGGTGTGTGCGGAGCAGCTCCACAGTACATAGGCAACATTACAAGACTAAATTACACATCACCAGTGGGAAGCCTGGACTCAAGAGAGAAATGATGCAGAGGTCTCTGTGTATGTGTGGTGCCTGCAACCTCCAGAATACTTTTTGTCACTCTGACCTTTAATGAAATATTCTCCTTGATGGTACTGCAGCAAGCAAGCCAGCTTCTTTAAACAGGGAATGCAGCTCATCTATTTCTGTTAAAGAGCTGGGTGACTCTATGGCACTAATGATGTTGAGTATTCAAGTCAGTGCCACATTAATGAGGGTTTTCTTCACACTCCTTTTCCCCAGCTGAATGTCTCCTCTACTGCCATTAATAGTTGCTAACAGTAGTGTTCACAGTGCTGCTTCATTTGTCAGATTAATGTTTCTTTCTCAGTGAATCCTGTGCTTTTCCACAGCCCAGCATTACAGAGTGCCTTTCTTCATTCTCCTCCAATTCCTACTGCACAGCTGCAGAACACAGCTCAGCTGTGGACTCTGGTAGCACTTAAATCCCACTCAAAATCCCAGCACGAAAGTATCTGCACTCTGTTCAAGAAGCAGGGTGAGTGGTCAGTGTTACTGCCCTGGCTGGATAACAACCCCAAGGAATGTACTTTCATTTTAATTGGGGTTTCAGTGAGAAATACAGGCTTGCTAGGGGCTTCCTGAATTCCAGAGGCCACGTCCCAGTCAGTCAAGGATGGACCATATAGTTCTTAACTAGTTGAGTCCCAGTTTAAAAGTTGTTTGCTTTCATTGTTGTGATTAGAGCTTAGATGTGTTTATGGCCAATCTATGACCATTAGGTTTTATGCTAACAGTCAACAGCTTCCCCTGTCTTTTTCCCTTTGCTTTCCTCCTTGCTGTGTATGAATAATGCTGACTTGTTTATGGAGAGCATTTTAGTTCCTCTCAGCTCTGCCATGCTAGAGGAGCTAAGCCATCCTTTGTGACAGGTACTCTGCCCCGTATAGCATCTGTTGATCCCTTGCTCACAGGCTGGGGAGATTGCTTTTAGGTATTTGTTTTCCTCATTCCCTTCTATCCAAAGGATTGGATTGAGAGTGGGGAGTACTCTTCCTTGAACATGGTTTCATCCTGTGCTCCTGACAGGGATCCTGTGGTTGTCACTGGGATCAGAGATGATGTACATCAGCTTGCTGCTCATCAGCTTCATCCTCATGATGGTGGAAATTCTGCATACTGGCAATCCTGTCTGTGGGATGAAGCTCAATGCCTTTGCTGCTGTCTCCTCGGTGCTGTCTGGTAAGTGTATTACTGTAGCCTTGGAATCTCAGCACTGGACAGCCTGCTTTTCCACTCAAGGCTGAAGAATGCTGCTCTGTAACCTCTTTGCTTTGTCCTTTGTGCCCAGGTCTCCTTGGGATGGTGGCACACATGATGTATACTCAAGTCTTCCAGGCAACAGTCAATCTGGGGCCGGAGGACTGGAGGCCGCACACGTGGGACTATGGCTGGGCATTCTAGTACGTGAGCTCTGAAACCATCTTCACCTCCTTAGCCTTTAGAGCTTCAGCCATGCCACCCGCTTCCTCCTGTTCTCTTGACCTTCTGTGCTTTCCAAAGACAGGTGTACCGTGGTTCTCCTACTACTAATCCCCTGTCTTTGCCTCACCCTGTTTTAATAAATAGTGGCGGAGCTACTTAGATTAATAGCTACCAAAGGACTGCCAAAACAATGGGGTCACACCTAAACAATTGCCTTCAGCCCTGCTGACTAATTAGGTTTGCCCCTCTGCTGGTTTGCCCTGTTTGGTCTCAGCTCTTCCCTGTGTGCAGAGGCCAGTGTCACACATGTGATGATGCTCTCAAACACACCTTGTTTTTCTGCAGTTTTAATAAGTTGCATGCTGGTTTGGCATCTTCGCTAACCAATGCTGGGCCAAAGAGCCTATTCCTGCAACACTGAGCATAGACATGTGCCTAAAGGTGTGGGCACAGCTCAGTCCCCCACCAGCAGTCACACCATCTTCTCCAGAGCTGGCCTAGCCATTTAAAGGCAGCTGCCCTAGAGGCCAAGGCCATCTCAAGATGATGCTAGGTGCAGGAAGGAGTGACCACAGAGTCACTTGGGAACCAGGAAGAGGAGCTGTGAAAAGCAAGTGGCTCAGTGTGCCTTTCTCTAAAGGACAATGCAGCCAAACCCAGCTGACATGACATACCTGGCTTGAAAAACAGTTGCGTGAGGTTTGTGGGTGCCCATGGAAAATGCAGGTTCAATTTGCAATGCTGTGTAGATGATGACCACATTGATTCTTAAACACTGCAGTGCCGTGTGCCACCCGTGGACATCAAATGCCAGCACGGCAATTTGGTTATGCTCAGGTAGACAAGCCTCATGGACAGTAAGACACTGAGCAGCCCTGCAATACAGAACTTGCTTCTGAGTTGTGCTCTCCTGCTCTGACCCGTTACAAATGTTCCTGCTGCCCTTTTTCCTGTATCACTCCCTTCCCTGTTGTGGGGCTGACCAGTATCTATCCCACTGATCTAAAAAGGATCTTGTGGTCGGATAGAACTGTAATGCTATGAGCCTTAGTCATTCTAGTTCAAGTCTGGGCCCAGTAGGTTCTGCCTGGCAAATCAGGGAGAATTGGGGTGTGTCACGGTGCTCCTTACCCCACATGGCTTTTCACAGCATGTGCTTCTTCTGTGTGTCTCTGGCAGCATGGCCTGGGCCTCCTTTACCTGCTGCATGGCCTCTGCTGTCACCACTCTCAATAACTACACCAAGACCATACTGGAGTTCAAAAGGAACCACATCAAGGGATACAGTGGGAGCCTCAAGGATGACCCTCAGCATCACCAGTGCTTCATACAGCAAATAAGCAGCTACTATGAGCCCAAAGGCAAGGTCTTCCATTCAGTCTCTGAGGGAGTCGACTTCTACACGGATCTGCAGCAGAAAATGCTACAGCGGGAACCAGAGCTGGACCTGGATGAAGTCTTGGGCCAGTCAATCGGGGAGGATCGCTGTTAGGGATGGGTGTACAGGGACAGAGCAGTGGGGTTTGGGAGGCACAAGAGCGCTGAACCAAGCCCTGCCACCACTGTTAGCAGGTTTTGGGGAGCTCTTCCTTTCTCTACAGGGACCGAGGAGGCGGGCACTGGGTCAGGGCAGTAGCAGTTTGGGAGTCCTCTCTGGTCATACGCAGTGTGATGGGTGCCCTCATCTGACAAGGGTGAAACTGCAGGAACATGCTGATGCCAGCTGTCTCCAAGCACTTTCAGAGTTGAGGCAGATGTCCTAATCCCAGTATTGCACTTGGGAATAGATAACACCATCCAGATGGCAAATTGCACTGCTGGCTGGTGTCACACTGACCTTCTGTCAACACCTCCAGTTCAGTGCTATGGTGAAGGGCATCAGTGTTCATATTGATTGGCTGTCACCCTCTCTGAACACCCTGTTTATTCTTAATTTCCAGGCCCAAACTCTTCTCCCTGCCCCCAGATTAAAAGTCCTGCTGCAGTAGGAATAGGGGGTAGCTTTCAGACATCTCTCTCCTCTTTCCTATCTGTGATGACTCCCACATGTCCCCCTCTTGCTTTTTGCCCAAAAATCTCCCATTCTGAGGTACTTTGCTGTCTGCCTCTTTTTACTGTTTCTTCACAACCTTTAAGAATTTGGCTGGACTTTTGCTTTTTACGTTACTTCTATTCATCTGTTCCTTTTTGCCCATTGTAAAAATACTGCAAACAACTCATGAATCAAAACCCCCAGCAAACTCCCAATCTCTCAGAGGTGAAACACTGGTTCACATGACACATGATGCTGTACACAGTATTTATTTTGCTTCACTGCAGTTCAAATACATTTTCCCAACAATATACAGACAGACTCTTTATTCACAGTGAGGGTGGGGGGGTGGGCAGGGTGAATTCACATTAGGGAGGAGCTAACATCGCTGCTCTTGAATATCACTTCTCTCAGGGAGAATCTCAGAAGAGTCTCTACTTAGGTAACAGCCACATCACCTTTCCCAGCAAGGTGGTGGCTGGACAGGAGGGAAGAGGCACTCCTGTTCAATCCCTCATACGTTACTGGTCCTCACACTTTCAGTCCTATTATGCAGCTCTATTAACTAACTACATATTATAAACACTAAACTCTTGTCTGGAGGAAAATGCCAGGCCTAGAGCCATTGCTACAGTTGTGCTAATATATACAAAGCTATTTACACAAAATTACCATTAAACATATACAAACTGTTCACAGGCTCTGACATTAGGAGATCAGGGCCCAAGGACCAGCCTTGGGGCTTGCAGCTAATCCTGAAGGGCTATCCTGGAAGCTTTATATAGAGATGTGGGATAATGGAGAGGGTAATAAAGCAAAGAGAGGTGTCAAGGGCCCAGGAGACCCAACCCATGGCTAACGTGCCCATCTGGAATGAGGATCAAAGCCTGTTGTTACTTCACAACTCATTGGGAAATGTGGGGAGGCTGGAAGGGCACATGCTAGACAAAAGAGTCCTTTGCAATCCTCATCTCAGTCTGGCTCTGCTTAATGTCAAAGACCAGACTTAGAATGGCAGACTAGGAAAGCAGTTCCTATATTGTTGCCCTAAACTGTAGGGAACTACTGAGGCACCAAAGTAGGTTCCTTTCTATATGGTCTCTTCTATTACAAGAAAATTCACACAGATGCTCTTCAAATGCAACACAGGAGAATGATGGCACTCTGGGGCACAGTTCAAAACACCTAACACACTGTGAGCAAATGTGTCCCAGGGGTAGCTTGTTCCTCCTGGAGCTGCACAGAGGAACAGGCTGGCAAGGGAATGGCAATACTGAGCTCAGAATAGGGTTAAAATGCACAGAAAAGCTTTCTAGCTCTGTCTCTGTTGGAACCTCTAAATCCTGAAGCAGCTTTTCTGTGCATAGATTGAATGCCCTTTACAGTGACAGTTGAGATCTGCTGCACTTCTATCTCAAGGGGCCTGTGATGTATTTGTGAAGGGGGGGACTCTGCCCATCGGGCTGCAGCGTGATCTTACACTGACAATTTGGTTTCATACAAAGCTTAAGGATGGAGAGAAGTAAGCTGTGAACCTTTCACTTCTACATCACCCACATATGCCTGAACTTGGTGTCCTGAACTTGGAACTGGGAAACAAAGACACAAGTGCAAGGGGCTGGCAAACGCCGTGGAGACCATCTTTCTCAAGATCAGGTAATTCAGCCAGAGAACTAGTGTGGTTTTGCGTCTGGCAACAGCATGGACAAGAGAGCTGAGAGCACAGGAGAAGCTGTAGGTAAGACTAACCCTACAGGAGCCAGAGGCTTCTCTCCAAAAATAAAAAGACTAAAGGAGGTGTGGCTAAAGGACACCTTGGCCCACTCTAGGCGTAGAGCTGGTTAGACTGTTTGGGAACACTGTTTGGACATAAAAAGGTGTGTCCTAAATCTCATTCATAAATTAAACATACAAAAAATATACATATATTGTATAAATTAATACATATATATATAAAGCCTGATTTTATATATATATGTCTATAAATTCTAAATTCACATTTCCGTGTTACCTGGAAGGAAGCATGCAAGAACAGCATATGGAAGGGGAGTTGCTGAACAAGGTTTCTCTGGTACAGAACAGGTCTGCCTAGGACAAACCTGCCTCCAGCAGCATTCCCCAGACAGTTGAAGAAAGGGGAAGTGCTTTTAGCCTCCATTCCCTCTATGTAGCTGTTTTCCTGAAGAAACACAGAGCAGCTTCCTATTCCCCGTACAGGCCACAGGTCCAACCAACATCTGAGAAACCACCAGGCTAGAGCTGAAGAAGGAAAGGCAAACAAACATTAGAGCCAAAATCTATTATCATCCAGTCTGGTGAAGTAGTAATTTACAAGTCAGCAGCAGAACCTGGGCACCACTATATGGAGGGCCCTTGTTAGCCCATGTCAAAACAAGTGATCTCAGTCCCACCTCTCTGATCCATCTGCAAGTCTCTCTTATCATCACCCCTGTTTCTTTCTAAGATTCTGTGCTGTGTTCAACTGCCAAAGTACATCTTTGCTTCAGAATCTATCCAGCTTATGCCCAAAGGGGCAGCCAGTCATCTTGCAAACAGTCTCTGTGCATCCCACCCTCTTTTCATCCCAAAGAACACCTTAACTGTGTCTAGGGAAGAGATCAGATGTTTTCAAAGGCCTGGATTTCATTAGGGATTCCTGCACAATCTCACCTTCTGAGGAAAGTCAACAAATTTCATGCGGGCAAGAAATCGCCTCACTTCCCCCCGGCTGATTTTGGGAGAGCTGCTGTCCTTTAACCACACCATTCGACCTTGACTCATCATGGCCCACTTCAGGCCCAGCTTGCTGACCGAGAGAAATCCTGGCTGTTTCTCAGAGGTCGCGGTTGTTGTCACAGTGATGTGAAACGCATCCTTCTGGAGATCATTAATTCCAACTGCTCCATCAGAAAAGGGCAAGAAAATAATGGTGAGGAATAAATGATTATGTTTCTTCCAAAAGAAATATTATAGCCCTTACTCAAAACATCCACCAGCCTGAGAGGATAATCAGTTTGATTTTACAATTCCATGTACCTAGATTGATAAGGGAAAATTATTTTAACATTCTTCCATGAAAAGAAACTGAAATATATATCAGAAACGGAAGGGTTTGGTTCCAGGTTATGCTTTTGGGCTTGACATAGGATATAAACATATTTCAAGAGTACAGTTCACCCTCAGCTTTCCTTCCCACACCTGTTAGTAGCTATTGTTTACCTCTATAAAAGGGGAAATTTGTAAAGCACTGGCAAGTCAGGGGACTCCAGTCACTGCAGAAGGATCTGTACAGACCTCAGAAGTAACAGTCTCTAAAAAAACCCTGTACAAGTAGCATTCTATTTCTTCTTGAC
Source organism: Petroica traversi (assembly GCA_025920805.1). Taxonomy (NCBI): domain Eukaryota; kingdom Metazoa; phylum Chordata; class Aves; order Passeriformes; family Petroicidae; genus Petroica; species Petroica traversi. Next base: position 6,140,221 of record JAHLSL010000059.1, read on the forward strand.
TGAATTGTCTTTTTTATACAAGTCCAGTTACATGTTATTACTATGAGGCAGTTTTGCTATGCTTCCTGGCCTACTTCTCTCAGTTCTGCATGAGCTGATCTTTTATCCCACACTGCCATGCACAAGAGGCTGGCTATTTGCCAAACTACTTCAGGAAGAGCAAGGAAATCCAAAAGGGACTGTACAATTTGTATAGATGTTAAATCCAGATCTACTTTTCCCTGAAAACACACTTAATTATTTTGGATTTCCCCTTACAAAAAGAAACAGATAGGAGCAGCACAGCTGCTATCCTAAAGAGCAGGAGATGGCCAACAAAGCAGAAGTGTATCTCAGGTGACAGAGAAAAGTTTCAGTAATTTTTCATGCACTGCATTAAAATTTAAATAGCTCCATGGGAAGCAACACAACTTCTCTGTGTAAAACATGCATTAAATCAAACTTGTATCTTTCATTGGTTAAACACATGTAAGAAACTTTGTGGGTCTTTTATCTGGAAAGCAGAGGGTGGACAGAATGCTCCTTCAGGAGGAAGACGAACCTTATTCCCCATTGCTGTCCATAGCAAGGCAGACCTTAGGTGTTACCTTTAAAGGCACAGCTACAGCCCATTGTTTCTCGCAGCTACTTTTCTCTCCATATTTCTAGCCTAGGTAGTTTTTCCTCAATTTATACTCACCTGCTGAAGCAATGACTTTGTCTGTTGCATTGGTGAGGTCCAAAAGGACTGTAGGAAAAACAGGATGGAGGAGATAGAGGTGGTGTAGCCCTGGGCGCTCAGATCTGGGACCAGGTTGCTGTTGGAATGCAAGAAACAAAAACATAACAGCTGCTTAGCAAAGGGGAGTCTAGCTTTCTCAAAAAATAAAGTTTCCTGACACTGTTTTTACATGCATCAGAGAATGAAAAACTATGTTTTTTACAAAGATGAAATCCTGAGACCTTTTTTTCCCTAGAACAGAATTTGCTCCACAACTTCTGTTTGGTAAGGCTGAAATCTAGCTCTGTCATATGCAGCTTGATGAGCAAAGCTACAGTCTGGAAGTTTGAGTCTGTGTACCTGCATGGACAGAAGGAGCATTCTGGGCTAGGAACAAATCTGCAATTACAAGTCCTCAGTGCTGCACGAAGAAATTAAATTCACACATTTTGGGGTTTGTGGATGCAAAACTTGTCAACAAAGCTTTATGGTGAAGAATTTGCAGACAAAAACTTCTGTGCTCAGACTCAGAGAAGTCAGAATGTCAGAGTAAGAGATGTCCCTGGCAGTGTTCTTACAGGTTAGGTTCAAGTTCAATGACAATAAGAATAAAGGACAGAGACTGCAAGTGCTTCACAGAGAAGCCTCGAAGTGAAGAAAAGATGTATGCTCACCAAACTTTGTAACACAGGCTGTGTTTCATCAGCCCAGAAGAGAAAAACAGACTTCTTGTCCAAAGTCATGACTGAGAGTGCATCGAGTTGTTGCTTCTGCCATGGAAGTTCCTGGTTCCAAACCGGGAGTCCAGATTTGCCATCTACCACCACCACCTCAAGGCAGGGAGAGATTGAGCATTAATGGGTGTCAAGGCGTGGATGTCAGAGATCCCTTGCAGAGGCACGGCCTGTGCTGTTCCCTCTCGTGCCTGTGGCCACACAGTAATGAGTGCTGGCCAAAGCAATGGGAAAAGCAAGGACCTGAGAATGTTTGTCTCTTTTGACCCAACCTCCCCCATTCCTACGCTGCTATTGCCCTCCTTTCCTTCACCTGCTTTACCTTTTTGTTCCCATCTCCAGTCTGTGCTTGCAGCATGAAGTCCAGAGTTTGGTCAGCACCAAAGTAACCCGGTACAGGCTCACTGTAAATTTTGAAAAATAAACACTCAGCCCCGTGGTAGGAAAAAGGTCATTTCATATAGAGGCAGAAGAGTTGCCTTCATCCTCCATTCTGCTTCTTAAAATGGCAGGATATGTCATGCTAAATAAGGTCTTTCATCCACTCAGACTATTCTGACTATCAGGAATCATTTGTTGGTGGATCAGAAAAGTGAAAAATGGTAAAGCAGCCCGTGGTGCTTGTCAGCCATTCTTCAGGGTTGTCTGTGTGGGCTGTACAGACATCTGTTTATCTCCCCATACATGACTTTATCATTCTTTCCTTTGGATGAGAACCTGCACTGTTGTTGCCATAATTATACAAAATTACCCAGTCTTTCTAAAATGCACTGGCACATTTGACCTCCTGCAGAAAGTGAATTTCCCAGGCTGTCCTAGCTGTGTGAAATGGATCTTAATAAACTCAGCCCATGATTCCTTGTATTTTTACTGCTGGCAGGTTTACAAGCCTTTTTATGACCTTAAGCAGGTTAAATGAAGTCCCTTTCTCATCCTCTCACTTCTGGGTAACATAACACATAAAAATTTCTCATTATAACTGTTTTTAACCATCTTGCTTGCTTTTGGCTTTCTGAGCCTTGCCTCTGTCTTCCTTCAATTCACCGCAGCTAGACACACAGTTCTAAATAAGCACAGTCGAGTCCACAAAATTCACAGAACCAGAGATTTTATGGCAAGACAGGATCATCAGAGTATATTCTCTCTTCTCTTATTTATGACAGATTTCTGTATTTCACCCAATTAACCAAGTACCAGTAGGCTGACTTTGTCTCATCTTTGATGAGATGAATTCATCACTTCTCACGACAATCAGTTCTAATGAATAATTTCACCCAAAGAAACATTCCTGAATCTTCATCTTCTTGAACATGAATGGCTTTTGCTTCAAGGCACTTGTTCTTGCTATGCCTGTTAGCTTCTATTTCTTACACATGCTTATGAACTCACCTCTCAGGCTTCTCTTTGATCATATATACTCAGTAATTTAAATCTTCCATGCTAAAACATTTTTTTCAGAACTCTTCTTAGTTTTTTTCCAGCTTTCCCTTTAAAATGTGCATAACAGAATGGTTCCTGAACAGCAATCCCACAGTTCTGCAGTGGCTTGACTTTATACTTACGACATCAAACAACATCAATTGCTTTACAGATACCTTTGGCAACCAGGTGTTGCTTTCAAGGCAGTATCATGAGACACTCCTATAGCTTGAAAGCTCTCCAGTAGCAAAAGGAAATAGCAGGCAATTCTATCCTATCACCACCAACTCAAAACATCTCCTAAGGTGCCTCTTCTGATGTCCCTTGTGGGTTACAGTCAGTGGCAGATCCCACAGACTGAAGGCACACAGATGTAAGTACATGGGATGCTACCAATCAAGTGAAAAATCCCCTGGGCACTTTCTCAAATGAACCAGAAGGCTAGTAATTATTCTGCCCAACAGTAATCCCCACAGCAACCTGCTATTCATCCTCTCTCATCTGAAACATCCATTTACAACACAATTTGCAACTGCTTACTCAATTTCATGGTCTCTGAACTTCACCCTTGTTTTATGACTACTGATTCTCCTTTATGGTTTTCCAGGGGTCTTGTCAAAAGCTACCTGGAAATGCAGCACATCTGCACCAGCCATGTTGGTTTTCTCAGAAATTATTCCCACAGGTCTGGACTCAGTCTGCCTGGATGAAGTGGTGTGCTTGGGGCAGGTTTACCCAGGAAAAGGGGTACTCACAGCTGGCTCTGTAAGCTTTGTCTAACAAGGAATTCAGTCTGTTTGACTCTGTGGTAACACCCCTGAGCAGAATTTGTCCCCCAGCCCGTGACACTTAAGTAGAACTAAAGTTCTAAAAAAACCCAAACAAACCTCTTAATTAAATACTTGCCCACAATACATTCAGTGTAGCAAATTTTGTCTTTCTTAACTCTGAGAAAACAGGCAGTCCAAGACTTTAGCACAGTGGCCTAGAACAAGAACTGCTTTCACGATTTTTCAGTGACCATCTGATAGCTCTGCTACATGTATTGTACTCTGTCCCCTGGGAGGTCAGGGACCAGGAAAAGCAGCAACCTTGAACACTTGCTGCCCAGAGATGTTGTGAAGTCTCTGTCCTTGGAGGTATTTAAAACCTGACAGCACACAGCCCTGAGTAATTTCCTCTAGCTGAGTCTGCTTGAGCAGGTTGGTGGGATTAGGAAATCTCCAGAGGTGCCTTCCAGCCTCAACCCTACTTGCAAAGAAGTTTTCAATCCTTCTTGATTTGTATATTCCAATTTATTACTGCATCCATTTAGAAATTTCTTGTGTAGAACAGATTCTACAGCATTTATAAAGTGGCTTTGCTCAGTCAGTATACACTTAGCCTTTAAACCTGATGCCAGTCACATTCAGAAGTCTGCAGATTCTGGGCTCAAAACACTTCTAATCCACTTCCTTTCCACATAGCACAATCAACTAGCCACAACCCATTCCTAAGCCATAACCCATTCCTAAAGTTGTGGCTTATGCCACCCATCAGCCCTCAAGAATGTGGACATTACTTGAATATCAAACATAGTTGAATTTCTTAATGAAGTTCCAATGCCTTCTTCCCATTTATGCTCTTGATAGTTGGGAGACATTGAGCTGAGAGCTACTTTCTTTATTTTCAATACTAGAGCAAGCAATTTTTTCTCATGTAATTTCCCTCAATTGTGCCCAACTGCCCTTTGCAAATATTTAATACTGGGCACACTGAAATTGCCGGTTATTACCAACCCATAAGATCTGGAAAATTACTTAATTTCCATGTGTGAAATTAGAGGATGAGCAGTATTATTTTAAGGTTTGTATTCAGTATAGATGGTGTGCTGACTGTCATCAGAATGCTCATTTTCAACTTTCAAGGAACATTAAGATCTCTGGGCTATACTCATTCACCTGCTCTAAATTCTTAACATCACTAATGAAACTTATCCTCTCCACTGAAGCCCTGGACAGAAGGTGGGCTGAATCACACATCAGTAACCCACTGAATTCCAATGCCCCATGACTTCAGTGCTGGGTACCTGATTCAACTCCCTTATTTGTGATCACTCACAAGCACACAGCTCAAGTTTTCAGTCTTCTGTTTCTTGCTCCCCCTGCTCTCCTCATTTAGCTCAACAACACACACCTCCAGTTCTTAGATTCCTCTTCAGACTTGGAGAATTACTGTCAATTGCTATCTAAGGAATGCACGTGCTTCAGACTGAAAGTCAGGAAATGGTACAGGAAGAAAAGAGACAGAAAAACATTCCCAGCAAGTAACCTGCTGATATTTTGCAGCTCCAGGGTCCAGTGGGGCTCCAGGTCTTGTCCCCTCAGCAGGATCAAGCTCTCTTTGGTTGTGATGAGCAGGTTGCTGCAGTTTGTGTCAGGTGTCTTCATTGTCTGCAAGAAGTCAACACCTCCCCTGGGACAAATGGAAAACAGAGGAGATCAAGGCTTGTATCTGCACATCTCAGCACTAGCTGCCTATCCACATGGCAATTCCTAAAAAGATGTGAACTATACTTGGAGAAGTCCATCTTTTCCCCAGCGATGTGGGTTCCTCAGTTAAGTGAGCTAAATTCAGATGTGAGGTCTTCTGAACATCGAGTTACTATAAAAAGCATGAAGTTAGAGAGTTCACATTTGCTCCCTCCCTTTATTCCTATTGAGGCCTGCCCCACAATTTGGCAGTAAAGAAGAATGAGCTGAGAAATCCAGGCCCACAAAGACTGAGCTTCCCAAAGAGACTCCATTAGCTAGGAAAGCCTCTTTTTTTCCCTTCAGCTATGCATATGGGGCTGAAGAAAGGAACAAGAAGCAAGAGAAGCTAAGGACTCCCCTTTATTATACTCTGCACTTCTTTTGCTAGGACAACCAGAGGACAGGGAGGAGATGATGGTTCCCCACAATATTCCCCAGTTATCAACTGAACAATGAAGAGAAGGACAGTATTGAAGTAGAAGCAACCACCTCTAGGAGTACTAGTGAGTGCCTACCCTTCCCTTCCTCTCCCAGAAGAAGCAAGATGACAAGTCCATCTTCTACCTGTAAATGTCAATGAGCTCTGACAGATTGACAGATCTGCGCTTTTCCCACTCCGGCTCCTCCTGCTGCAGCATTGCAGGAAAGTTGTCCCGGTTTCTGGCTTGGGTAAAGATATCCCTCAGGGCAACTGCTTGAACATTACCTGCCAGGAAGAGCAAAGATGAAGAGTCTTGACTGCAAAAGATAACCCAGTAGAACAGAGGGTGATTGGGACCACTGCAGTTGTGGTAGAAGGCAATGAAATACCCAGAGCTGGACCTTCTCTGGTATTATGTGACTTTGGGAAACTCCAAGGTTTTTGAGACTAGCAGGTATTGGTGCTCCTGTACTTTTCCACACCATGGCAGTGAGACTTGTGCTCTTGCTCTCCTAGCTTTTACAGCAGAAGACATGGCAGAAGTATCCCAGAGATGCCCTGGATCATTTTAGGTAAAACAGATGTTTTCTCAGGAAGTGCTGCAGAGGCAAGGTGCATCTTACCAAAACCAAACAAGATGTAGATGGCTCCCCGGCTGGTGATGTGGACTTGGGGGCCAAGCACTTTCCCATCTCCATTGACACTGTATTTCACAGGTCCACCCAAAGCAGTTCCAGTCTTTCCTGATACCAAGATGAAAAACACATCAGGCTGCAAGGAGAGAGAGGTAGATTTTTCAGTGCTCTCATGCACCTCCGCACTCAGAATCTTCCCCCAACCCCACAGCATGAAGTTCCATTGATCTTTTCCCTTTAAGCAAGGTCTAGATAATATTTGCTTTCTCTTTGCTCAGTCTGGCTTCCTGGGCATGTTACATTCTTGTTTTTATCTTGACACAAATGCATCAAATACGAGAGTGACTCCAAAAATCTGAGCTCGTCTAGCAACATCGATGTTAGAACTGTAGGGAGTGAAAGGGATAAAGGGAAATCTGCATCTGAATTAATCATACAGTATTTCTTTCTTTTGGGTAAGCTAAATGCTCCTTTCTCCAGAGATCCATCCCTACTCTGCTGCTAAACACTCACTTCAAACCAGACATTCACTGAACAGAAACAGATAATTCTCAAGTCTCAGTCAGGTGCAAATAATGACCCTTCTGTTCATTCCCAGCTGTCAAGAATGCAGGTAGTGTCATTATTGTCTGATCTCACTGCTTGGACCTAATGGAAGAAAAAGGGTGCTTTTCAGCAAAATCCAAGGGAATGAAAATTAGTGGCTCTTGCAGCTCCAGTTACGGTCATTCCACATCAGTCTATTTTTCCTCCACACAAATAGAAAAGCTCCTTCCAAACCTTCAGTAGGAATATGCTGTACCTGTAAATCTGTGAGAGCCAGAACAACAATATCCCTAATCCCATCTCCATCTACATCTGGAAGGGTTGCAGCTGGTGCAGCCAGGAACCCACTTGAAAGGTGAATGGAGTTCAGTGTCCAGATGGTCTTGCCTGTGAGAAGAACAGAATAAAAGAGACCTGTACTTGGGGAACCAGAGGGCATCCATAGAGGGTTCCACAAAACCTTCTTGAAGAGAGAGCAAGAGAGATTATTTATCCCATTCAGTGTGAAGGGGAAAGACAAATCTACAAACAGACAAACTGCAGTGGGAAGCAAAATTCTTCTCCCAGCATTTCTTCATATTGCCTTTGAGTCAGGCCCCAAGTTCTGCTGTGCTCCCTTCTTAGCATCTCTCTAAAAGACCTGAGCCCTAAACAATTTCTGAAATAGCAGAGAATATTTAAGGTTCATTTTACGAAGGAGAACCCAAATGAGAGTGCTGCTCTGCAGGACAGCAGCTGTTTGCCCCAGTCAGCAGTAAAAGCTAGGTGGATGTGGGAAAAGGGAACAGATGGACAGTTCTGATATTCAAAGTGCAAATCTGTGTCTCAGTTAAATTCACAGCAGCAAATTAGCACTCCAGCATGACATGCTCACTCCACCTCAGGGTGAAAGCATGTTAGCAGACGTGATGTCAAATGGTTCAGCAGTCCAGCATGGGCCCAGCTGGAAACTCACTAAAACCAGATTTGCGAACTTGCAAATAAATATTAAAAAAAAGGCAACAATTAAATTTGATGCTTTTACTTCTTTTTCATTCTTTTGCCAACACTTCAGCATTTTCCAATCTTTAAAAATGCCTTTCTGCTGCTGCTGCTCCTCCGTAGGGTAAGTTTTACCCCCGTATGACAAAGTAAACCAAGGGCCAAACTTTGATAATACTACTACTACTGGTAAAGAAGGCAGCTCATGGTCCTGACCATGCAAACATTGTACAAGCAACCTGGTTCCTAAAAGCATTTGAAAAGTGTGGAAAGATTAGCTGGGGGTAAAATTAGAGGAAACTTGTCAAGTTAGATTCACATTCTAACCGAAGTTCTAACATTATGGAAATTATAGGGTAAAATACAGTTGCTGCTCCCTGGATGGAATATGGTTGGCATGCCAAAACCTATTCCACAATGATTCCCCACACCCAAAAGCTGCAACCATAGCACCTGCTAAGGGGGATGAAACAAAGGGTGGAGTGGGAATACCATGGCCCAACTCTAGAAATCCTTGCAGGGAGGGGAACTTGATGGTTCTTTGCAGCTGATAAACAGCATAGCACCTGTCAGCCAGGGGAGACAGGAGATGTCTTGTGGCTGAGCCAGCAACTGTGGTGAAATCACTGTCCTTGGATGAACTTGGTTCTCTAAAACCTACCTGTGATATTAACACACACCTCCATCCCGAAGTTACCTGCCTTCAAGGTACCTTTTGGCTGATTCCAAAAACAAGCTTATAACCTACTTATGAATATTTCTGCCAATGAATTCATGGGGTAGAACAAACAGCAATCAGAGAATGAAGATGCACACGATCAAGTGATTAAAAATGCAGTATTCAATCACATCTAATCAATTCAACTATGGGCCTAATTTCTCTGCAAGGTTTCCTGGATGTCTTATATACCCTTATATAATTTATCTAAGAATACTGTTCAGTTTTGCAGTGCTGTTAGGTAGGTCCTGAGTTGTACCAGCAGCTCAATGCTAATGAGAACAGACTTTACATATCTTTATGACATGGGGATGCTACAGGATAAGATTAACACTTTGAAATATTCTGAGATGTAGGACGAAGATGCTGCCACAGAGATGAAATGTTTTGGATTCTCTTATCCTGTGTAAGTAGAAACTCATTAGTGTTTTGATGGCTTTCTGTGTGTCACAAAGTAACAGCCATCGTGATGTGCCGGAACCAAATCATTCATGTTTGTTAGTCCTTTAAAGAAAACAAAAAAGCAGTAGCATATTTCTAATATGCTGTTGTTGACTTTACCTGTGGAGGCACTGAGAAGGCTGAGGAATTTTGAAGTTCCTGTAACAAGGCAGACAGGCCCTGCAGCTGCCCCCAGTGACAGCCCATTGCACTGCACACTTCGTGTCTCCTCTGGAAGCTGGATGGACCACAAGGTGCTGCCATTCATACCAGAAAGTGCCACCACAGTTACAGAGGGTCTAGAGACACCTAGAAGAGGCAGGAAAGAGAGAATGGAATCCCTTGATATCAGAGGGATTACTATGACCATTTTTCCTTGGGCCCTTGTGCTGGAGACCCAGCTCTAGCTCCTGGAGCTGAATGGTTCAAGACACAAATCCACCCTACCTGAAAGCAAAGATCAAATGTCACCCCATGGCTGAAGTTCTCTGCTGCAGAGCCTAGCAGTGATCTGCAAACAAGTTGGGCTGAAAACCAACAGCCCAGAAAATCATGGAGGTTGGAACTGAGCTCATAGCAAGATTTGTGGTCAGCTGGACAGAGAGAACCAAGTTCCTGGGGACAATGTGCTCAGTTGTGCTGACTTCCTCCTGCGAAATTTACTGCTGTCAAACCAGACTGATCCTTCTTATCCCTTCTCCCTCAACAAAGCAGCTAGCAGTAAGAGGAAACCTTAATTGACTCCCAAGGCAGATGTCACCTCATATGAAAGTGCTGTCCTGTTTGCAATTCTGGAGAGAAGGAAAGTGATTGGTGATCTGAAAGCTTTTTCCTCTGTCTTCCAAAAGAGTTTCTTTATTGTGAAAAATAGACTGAATGCAACCAATTGGTGGAACTCTATGTTTCTTTTCCAATTCACCATTTAGCACAAAACAATTGTAAAATAAAGTAGTCTATGCTGTTTCAACTGACTGTTGGCTCTGATTCCAAATGCAATCAACTTTTGGCTCAGCCTGCCCTTAGACATAAGTGTGATTATTGTAATTAATCCCCACCTAGTATGGTCATATCACAATTTAATATGAATTCCCACACATTTCAAAATAACAACAGACCCAGTCAACTTCTGTCTTACTAGCAACACATACATGTGACCTGAGGACACAAAGCATATATATTGGCCACTGGCTAAATACAAGACTGAGTCCAGTCTCTAAATCAAACTCACTCTCTTCTCATACTGAAAATCATGCAGCTTATGCTAAGGGGCTGCCCCAAATTAAGTTATCTTCTTTATATTGATAGGGACCAAGAACAACTAACTCCTGAATGCAGCTCACAGCTGTTGTGTGTACAAGCTGGGGAAACAGTTAAAAATATCACAATTTACTCCTCTGGGTGCCTATTCCAAGATTATCTCTACTTGGCACTGTGTGAATGCTCCAAGCACAAGTTACAGGTGGGCTGATATCCAGCTATGTGAATTTTGGATTGTGATCTGCTTACACCTGTTTCAGTGTCTGGTTTTTGTCTTCCAGCACAGCTACTGCCCAGGATGCAACTAAGTATGACTAGTTTCATTCAGACCATGCTGACTACATGTACATCTGGAATAAAAAAGAAAAACAATGCAATGGCAAAAATATCGAATGCAAGGACAATCTATATGAACTGAATAAAGCCTTTATGTCAATAGTATATTCCTCTCTCACTTATTTTTAAAGTTACTTTACAGTTTTCTCTAAGGACAGTACACCAGGAGTTTTAAGGAACTCTGAAAAGAGCAATGCAGTGGATTTGCAGTGTCAGGAATTCTTTCTATGAGTAAGACAAACATACAAAGGTCCATAGTGACATATGAAGAGGAATGGAAAGGAGCTGCAGTGCTTACCCATGACACTGGCATTCATCAAGGCAGTGAAGACAATGAGGATGTCAGGGAGGCCATCACCATTGACATCACACAGTTCCAGCGGGGATAACACACCACCTGCAACAATTACAGAGCGTCACTGCATATCAAAAGGGCCACACAGCTCATTTTTCACACTGGGTAGGAGGGCTGGCCCAGAAATGAGACTTCTGGGTAGACAAGCCTCACAAAGTCTGCTAAGGAACCACCAAAGGCAGGCAGCTCACACCATGGTAAGATCTTTCATTGCATGGAAAGGCAGAAATGTAGCACCTGGGTCAGAGAAAGGAAAAGGAAATATGCAAAAGCTAACAGAAAAAGACTCATGTTTCCCACTTCAATTTCTGAGGCAATGTGGAGCCATGTATCTTATGAAAAGCTTAGAAGCTTAATTTTGGAAGCCAACGGCAGAAAGCAAGGAGGGAGAGACATATCTGAACCTGACAGAAATTACTTCACAAAACAATGTTACTTTATTGCAGAAGCCAGAATGGGAGACGCTTTAGAAATGTTACCAGTGGCTAGTCAAAACAAAAGATCTCAAATGTTGATTTATGGATTCAAGCAGGACAAAAAGACAATGGAATAAGGTTAATTAAACTAGTTAGAAGACAAAGACTTCTATCCCTCTCCTCTCAAACACAACCACATACTTTAGCAGGGAGGTACTGGTAAAGTCCAGGCTGTAGAAAGGGAGGCACTGTATTTTAAAGTGGGCTGGGCCATCTCCATCTGGAACAGAGCATAACATCCAGACAAAAAGCTAGGATGGAAGAAGAGTCAAAATAATTTTTGATGTTGGCAGAAACAAAATTTTATGGCACTGTTTTCTACTGATGCCAGATTTCACAGGCCTCTGGTTCAAGAGTGAGCAGGACACAGCCACCCGTCTGTTATCTCAGAGCATCTGGAGTGTGAGGAAGGGTCTCTGCTCTGACCTGGCTCTTCCAGATAGGTCTCTCCCACCGATGCCCAGTCTGGGAGCTGCCACCTCCCCCACGCCAGATGCTGTTTCTGGGGCTTTCTCACCTGCTCCCTGACCTAGGTTGCGGTTCCAGGTGTTATGCAAGTCTCTAGGGGGACAGGGAATTAGAAAGGCGCACACCAACACAAGAATCATCGAGATCACCACAGTGAGCAGAAAGATCGCAGTGCGCAGGTATGGCATGAGGGAGGGAGCAGCCTTCTGCTCCAAACTCCCAGCTGTCTCTGCAGGATAACCCTCGGGTGCACTCTCTGACGTGTGCTGCTTTGTCATTCCAACCTCCACATCAGAATCGGGGTCCTGGATCTCTTCAGGGGGGCTCTTCCCATTCTTGACCCCCCCATTCTTCTGGATGTTGAGCACAAGGTCATCTTCACTCTCATCACTGTCAGCTTGAGTGAGGGGATCATATTCCCCAAGGTCTGGGCTCTTCTTCCCTGAGAAAAAGATGGACAGAGACAATAAAGCATGAGTTTCTCATGTCTGCAAGATCTCAGTGGAGTGAAGGCTGCAGTGGAGAGTGATACAGAGGGATGAAAGAGTTGTCTGCATTTTGTATGGATCCAAGCGAGAAGTGTGAGAGAAATTACAGGGTCTCTCCATGTTTCACAGTAACAGCTGTGGGAGAAAAGACTCTGACAATTTACTTTCCTTAGATAAAGGGGTAGGGATGTGTGGGTGTGTGTGGGTGTGTGTGTGCACATATACATCTGTGCATGCATATGTCTATATAGAATTCATGGCTAATTCAATTCAAATACTTTCTCGATTGATAATGAAATACATGTAAGAGGCCAGTGATTTTGTCCCTTTGGGCCAGTAACATGCAGCTGTCTGGAGGAATCAGCTGCTCCTCCAGCTCAGCTCTGTGAAAGGGAATGCTCCAACCCCTGCATGAGGCAACCAATAGTGCACCTGCTCTGCTCCTGCTCCCACCAGAGCCAACAGCCTGTGTTTAGCCTGGCTAAGAGAGGTAACTTGGTAGTGATCCCTTCAGGTGGTGGTACAGGAAAGTAGCTTAGCTTTAGGTGTCTCCTGCACAGCGTGCCCAGCACACAGACAATTTCTCCCCCAAGCCCTAGACAGCCGCAGGGAGTGTGACGAGGTCAGGTGTAGAGGTCAGTCACACACCCTGGCATAAGCCCAGCACCATCTGTTTATGGGGACAGGAAAGATCACGCAGACTCACTGCCCTGGGCTACGAGTGGAGGGTCACGTCTCAGGGAGCTGCCCTGTGCCACAAGGCTGGGCACGCAGCCATGGCCACTGCTCTGATGATTGCAGTGTCTCAGTCTGGTTCTCTCTCTCTCCTATTCTAAGGTGGGACTTTGCCATCCCAGGTCTCTGTCTCATTTCCTTTTGTTCATAGCTGATCTGAGACAGGAACTAGTTTGTGCCCAAAGATTCCTGAAGTGATACATGCAAGGCATAACTAATAAGCAAAAATATGCAAGCTGCAACCCCTTTCAGACAGTAAGTTGATGGGAAGGCTTTACAAAGAGGAAATTTTAGGGCTTTCATGATTATTCTTCCTAAGATACTACACTTTACTTCTGGTTTTCCTGTTAAAGACAGACTCGAGTTACAGATGTACTGTACTGCCTAGTTAGTGAAATACACATATTTTGCATAATCTAGAGTATATCAAGCAGCACATGTATCTTATTTCTTCCTCATTTCTCACCCCACAAAATGACCTTCACTTTCCCTTCATCTACCACTTATAAGTGGCATTCAGTTTAATTTTTAGAATTTAAGAAAAAAATTTCAATCCCACTAAAAAACAAATGCCCCATGCTAGGTGGAACAGCCCGGACAACTCACCTACACTGAACAGAAGGAAATAAAAATATCGAACATGTTCATATTTCTAAGTCACACTCCTCCTTTTTGAACTTTCTACAAAAGACTCAAAAATCCGGTACACATATACACTCCAAAAAGCAGCTCCTTGTGGAGGCAGAGCACCCAACCAAGAGATACTGCATTCCTGTGGGTCAGTCTGATGTATCCCTGCGACACACTGAATTGTTTCACATAGGTCTGCTCTAAATGTCTTCTAAGTGAGCTTTTCAGGACGTCTTGATAACCTTGGCTCCATCCTGTAAGTGCACAGAAGGCCACCAACCTTGGTGGCACACAGCTCTCTGCTCAGAGGTTGCAGTGTCAATTTCACAGGTGTCTATACCGTAGGTTGTGCTAAAAAGTGACTGAAAGACAACTCAGTTGAAACAAAAAATTCCAGAGAGGTCTCACTGCTTCTCTCAACAGATCCAGATGTGCCAGTTCAAGCCAGGTCAGAATGGCATGAAAACAAAGGTGGCTGGCCCAAGAGTAAATGGTATTTAGCCTGGGAAGTCAAAATCAGTTACGACTGCTAGTGATTTTGGAAACTGGTGACCTTTGAGTAAAACAACTCAAAGCATACTTATGCTTCACATATACTATGTTTTGTTCAATTATTTTAATTCCAAATAGTCAACCAAAAGACTGGAAGATGCTGTTCATCATTGGAGCAACTGAAAGCATTGGTATCAATTAAATTTATCTGGAACAGTTTTTTTCTGGGACCTTACGAGACAGAAAGGCCTGTGAAAATATGGCTTGTCCACTCCTTGAACTGCCAGGGACTGAGAAGCAGGCAACATCGACAGTGGTGTCAACCACAATCTCTAACAGGAGCACCTGGCCTACTGAGAACCACTGATCAATGGCTAGAAAACAGCTACTACACAGTAATGACAGCTTTTGAGGATCTAGATAGGAAAGAATCTGGAGAATTATAGGAGAGCTATAAAGCAGAGAGCTGCTCAGTCTTAATTCATATGTAAGCCGGACTAAGAATCAGAAGCTGGCACTCTTTCGCCCTATCTTTCCTCAAAAGGCACACCCATAAGGCACAGCCACTCAGTAAACTCAGGCATAAAGTGCCCTGCTGATTTTCCTTTTTAAGCCAAAAGGAGGGAAGACACTGCCCTTTAGAAAGGGTTGTTGGAGCACTCATCTAGCATATGTAAAACCCAATTGCATATCTAATCTCAGAGGATTCAAACACTTATGTCTCACTGTTCAGAAAGAACCTTAACCAGTCTGTAGGTGTTTTGGGAATGTGTCTGGAATGCTGGCAAGGATGTGCTCAGCTCAGCTTCCCAAGGCTGTTTTGTGGTGCAGAGAACGTGTAATTCATGATTCACCTGGCTGGAGGGAGAGCAGAAGGAACATGACTCTTCATCTGAGTTTTAGGTCACTTGCTGTGGGAAGGAGGGATAACACACCTGGCTTTCATTAATCACTCCCAGATGATTTTTCAGCAGAAAAGCACAAACAGTAAACAGTAAAGAATGTGTGAAAACAGAGGCAGTCTCACACCATTTAGAGAATGATGATTTATTTATAAGTGTTCCAGAAGTCAAATTCTTTCCTTTCTGGTCAATAACACGGCTCAGGCTGGGGGAAAACAGTTTGCCTGTCAACAGGAAGCTAAAACTGCCTCTGTTGCGAGCAATCAGCTCTCAAGGAATACATACAGTTTTCAGTTTTCCATCATGGAAGCAGAAATGTTAATGTCTGAGCTGGCCTCTTCGACAAACTCTCACCTTATTTCCTGGAAAGATAACCACTGTGTAGCCTTCATGAGAAATGAGTCTCTGTGCTAAAGCTGCAGTTCTGTGGCCTTATGTAGGTACCAGGTCAGTGTAGCTCACACTTTGTTATCTGCCTTCCAAAGAGACTCCAAGTGTATGTGAACGTTGCATCCACACTTTACAGGTATGGAGTTGGTATCAGCAAAGTCAGCTTCCCAACTGCTCTGTGTGCCCTCCCTCCTACAGGTAGAGACAACAAAGCATCTTCTGTTCTGACCTGCTCTAAACCGTATCCCATTTCTTCCATGGCATCAGTGATAAAACAGAGCCACTCATTCAGTGGCCTGTGGTCACAATCAGGGCAAGTGACTGGCCACATCACCCTGGATTTTCTTTTTTTTTTGCAGCCACTGAAGGAAAATGCAAATATGGATGATAGAAGTTTTCAAAGACAGAACAGAGGGAAAATGCCCCGACTTATTGGCTTCCAACGGCAGTAGGTCTCTAAACTGCACTTTATGACTTTGAAAATCTCCCATGTATTTGCCAAATGCTGTTTTTGCATAGACAGCTCTTGCAACTATTGCAGTAGAAGAATGTGACCTCTCAGTAAAGAATACATGACCACTGTGTGATCGTGATCTGGAAAGAAGGCCCCCATTAGGTAATCTGTGTTGAAGTGAGGTCCCAGCCATAATAAAATATTCACTTCTTGTGCTGATGGCTTCAAAGATATTAATTGCAATCTTAATTTTTCTGGTTTCAACTGACTAGAAAGGCTTTTCTTTGCACTCACTTTGGAGTGAAAAGAGCAGACTTTGGACCTTAGGAGAGTGCAATTTTCAGTGCATTATTCCAATGATGGCACACTGGTTCCAGTATCTGCTGTACTCATTTCATGTTCTGTTTATTTTTCTGGCAGTTGGCAGGCACCAGTCACCAGGACATATCTCTAAGTCCATTAGGGGATAAGTCGCCGCATATTGATTTTTAATTAATTTAATGAGATGCAGCAGGAAAAACATACAACAGCAGGCTTTCTACTCTCTCAGTCTGTTGCAGATGCATTTTTCAATAACAAAACACACAAGAAAGGTATGATTTCTGCAATTTAACCTAAGGATTGATGCAAGAACTGTTCTCTTAAGTGCAGCTGCAAGGCCTGTTGGGATCTTTTCCAAATCAGTGTTTCCCAACAGCAGTTATCATACAGATCATGTTGGTTTCAAACATCCCAGAAGAGCTCTGCACTTCTTATAGCACAGTTTGCCAATGGTCACACCCTAATGCACACACCTACACCTACTAGTTTGCACTCTTCCTCTACAGACTCCATGGTAATGTATTCCTTCCCATTTAGACAGACGTGTGTGTGTATATATATATATGTATATATATATATATATATAAAACAAGAAGAAACCAACTTGCAAACAAAAATTCTTTGAATGAGACTCAACAGGCACCACATAAACCAAAAGTAATGACTTCTGGTAAGGGTTCCGAAAAGATGGCAGGAAGGACCTTGAAGACATCCCTGTGACTTTCACAGACTGATGGAGGAAGAAAGTATGATCAGGGCACTGAGTGCAGCCTCACAGAGCGGGGCAGAGCAGGACCCAGTGGTGCCAAGGAGGAGCCTCCCCAGCAGCACACAGCTGGGCCCTGCCTCTGTCCCAAAGGCAAGACACGGGTAGGGAGAGCAACGAGGCACTTTCCCATAGAAGTTAAATGCAGCCAGGTGCATTGGCACTGCCTACAGCACACCCAACAGCAACTAGCACGCTTCCAAGGTCTGGTTTGGCAAGGTATTTTAATTACCTTTTAATCTCCTTACTGAAGAGAATGGCAGTTGGACTGCTGCTCACCTCACACAATAGCCCCTTATGCTTGAATATCCTTTCATCTCGCTGAAGATCTCTGGCTGGAAGGTGCAGAGGCGGCATGCAGCCTTTAAACATTTACCTGGGTAATTGCACTGGCACTTACCGAACTCCAGGCCTGAATCCTGTGAGTAAAACCCGGCAGGAGCAGATCTGAGAGGGTCTGCGCTCCCTCTCCTCCCGCGCAGCCCCTCACAGGGCCGCGGCCCAGGCCCCCCTCTGCCACATAGGACGCTGTCCGGGCCCCGAGACGCTGTCCCGGCCTGTCCTGGGTTTGCCTTCAAATCAGGGCAGCCCGGGGAGCCCGCCGGCCTCCCCTCAGCGCCCGCACCCCCGGGCCTCACCCCACATCGCTACATCG
>JAHLSL010000059.1:6158453-6173090 GCA_025920805.1 Petroica traversi
TGTAGTTCCCGGGCCTGAGGGGATGCGCGGCCCTTGGCGGTCGCGGGGATCCGCAGCGGCCGGAGCCGGCACCGGGAACAGCCCAGAGCGCCACCGCCTGTGTGGGCACAGACGGATGGAAAACAGGCTTGTCATCCGGAGTGGTTTGCACAGAAAGTGCCAGTCCTTTTAAATTGCTGTTGCTATAAATATATGCCTTCATTCTTGGAATGCTTTTGGTTGGAAGAAATCTGGTTGCTTTCTTTTTATTTTGAAATTGTGTGACACGATGTGATACAATACGATATGATATTGTTGTCATTGTTTAATTACAAACGAGGACCAGGTTGTTTTCCAAAGCTGTCCTCAATCATCACCACAGCCTTCCAAAGTGAGTGAATAAGTGAACTCTCTCTTTCCCACAACGGGGAAATTGAGCAAGGAGGGTTTTGTGGCTTCCCCAAAGCCACAAGGCTCCAGCTTCCTGATTCCCAGGCCCACACAAGGGCCATCTAACACCGCCACTTCTTCAAGCCATGATTTGTGTGAGAACTCTCAAGGCAACTGAATGAGAGGAAGGAGTTCTGGCTAAATACATCAAAAGAGACTCTGCTTGGCTAATGAACACATCACGTTTCCTCAGCATCTGCCACTGCTCTTGCTTTCCCCTGTTTCAGGTGCTGTTTCCGCAAATAATGTACTTACTCTTTCATGTTCAGGTCTGTCCTGGAGCTCATTAAATAGTAACTACAAATAAGGAGCAAAAGAGAGACACCAAGTGGTCTAGCTGGTGAAGAGAATTTATTTTTCAGGTATGAACGGGAAAGAGAATAGTTCTGATCCAAAATCTTTTGGTACCAGAGGGTTTTTTCCCACTGATGTGGCTAGGCTTCAGAGGGAGACTTTCCTGAGAACACAGTACTTGTGGGGGCAGTCCCAGGTGGCAAACTCTGGAGAAACCATCACAGTTGTTTTTATTCTTCCCCTTCCAGGTCTTTCTGAATACGGAATCTTTATGTTCCGTGTGCCATTTCCTGTCTTCCAGGCTTTGATTTAAGAGCAGTGACAGTCCTGTATCTATGTAAATATTTACAGGGTAGATCCTGGATCCTTTTCAAGTCTCAGTTAGCAAAGCCTGACAGGGCAAGAGCTGTCCAGCAGAGTGACTCCTTCTAAGAAAATGCTTCTGTTACCAATTAGAGCTGGGAGCAAAGGAACAGCAGAAAACAGCCAGAAGCAGGAACTGGGAAGTCTGGTCTCCTCATTTGTGATCTTCTAACATCTGGCACACACACAGACAGTGCAAAAGCCCATAGTTTGCAATGCTTTTACATTTGTGGTGCAGCATAGCCTACTCTTAATTTCATGCATCCCCACAAAAATGGCTTGTTCCCCAAGCCCAGGGTTCTCTGTGAGGCTAATGGATTGCAAGGACAAGTGATTTGTGGTTAAATTGTGCTTTTGAGGAACATATGACTAAGCAATATGTTCAGAGGGTTTAGTGATTTGCAAAGCATGAGAAATGAAGTTTTCTTTCTTTACACTGTGAATGTAAGCTGATTTGCATATAAATTGGACCTGTCAAGTGTTCTATTATCAATCAAAAAGTTGCAAATAGATCATTAATTTATGTGAATGTCACTGTTCATTTTTTTTTTCCAAAGCAGTTTGAAAAAGCCAGATCCTGAAAAGTGAGACACTTGGGATTAAGCTTGGAAATCTGAGAGCTTTGTGTAGACAATGTGGTAATTTAGAAAAATGTTACAAGCCAAAAAGCATGAAAAACACACAGCCACCAGCCCCTCATCAGTGTTAAGCTTGTGCCACCCCTTGCTTCTTGCCACCTGTCTGCCAGAGATTGCAGTCTTCTCCAGCCTGCTGGCACTGAAACCTCTGGTTGCTCCTTGACTCTGAAAGGAGCCACATTAAACTCTGCTATTTAAGGTCCTCAGGCTAGAGAAGGTCACTCGTGCAGGGCTGCACAATGGAGTGATGGCATACACAGCCCTGCTGTAAGATCAGAGGGCAGTTGCCTCCTGATGAGCTGCTGTACCTTTCTCCAGCTGTACCTTTTTCCAGGTGTCCAGAGGAAAAAAATAACCTGTATCTTTGCATTCCTATTAGTGCTAAGCTAATGATTTTATCCCATCCTTCCATTCTGCATGGCTACATGACAAGGCCAGGAGCACCATCCTCTTTCCTCCTGTGCCTGGCTGAGTCCTTCCATGACACAGTTGTCACACAGGAGTAGACATTGCAATAAATAGGCAATGCTTGTTCAAACAACAAAATAAATACAATCAAGCAGTGAAGGATTACAGTAAGAATCAGTAAAGGCAAGTAAATCCAGGAAAAGTGATAATAACATTTCTAGCAGGTGCTAGGAGTGTGTGTATTTCCCCATCAGGATTGCTCAGCCAGTGACTCTGTGTCATGCCCCCATGCAGGGCTCTTGCTCGGAGTATTCAGGGTGGTGTCCCCATCTCACACTGACCATCAGCAGTTTGCTTCCCCTTAGCAGGGAGATGCAAAGGCATAACAGGACTGTGTTTGCCACATGCTGAATGGGGAACAGCTGGAGGCAGATGATTGTTTGGGTTATTTGCCTGTTGCCTGGACATTTTGTTTGCTTGTTTGAGCCCTGAAAAAATATGTTTCCAGTTCCTTCGAAGGCTGGTCTGTGTTAAGCCTGTATATTGTGTGCTGATTTTAAAAACTGGTGTTTTATAACTTTGCAAATGAGTGTCCTGCTGTTTCAGTGGCAAGGCTCCATAAATAAGGCAGTCTTCTCAGAAATTTCCCGGCCACAGAGCCAGTGGGACTGGGGAAGCAGGAACAGCCAAAACCACATGCTTCTGGTGTCAGAAAAGCAGATATCCCTGAGCCTGGTTCCAGTGGAACCTCTCTCTTCTTGACTGGATTCAAGTGGCTGACTAAATGATTGTGCTGGCTGATGTTTATGGACTGTGCTTAAAAGCCACTCAGCTTCCCTCACAATCAGCTCCTCAACTGGTTTACACCAGCATCACTCTGTTGTGATCATAATACTGCATTTTTAACTGCTCTATCTGTATCACTTGCACGTATCCTCTGGTTCCTTACTTCTGGGTATTTGTTTTTATTCTGAGTAGCTGGGCAGTTCTTCACCCTGTGAGAAAAGCGTCCCTTTTCCTACTGTATAGTACAGCATCTTGGCTGTGGAAAACTGAGTTACGTAAGAATAGGCTGGTCAGGAAACAGAGAGGGTGTTCTTGCCAGTTGATACTGGAGAAGTAATATCAAGAAGAATGCAGATTTGGCCAAGGCACTCACAAGCAGTGCCATGGGTCTAGTCATGAGCTGATGTGTGCAGCAATTCTTCAGCTTTGGGCTGTGGCAGCTGCACATCTCAAATCACAGCAAAATATCAGTTTGACATGGACACGGGACCAGAGCTTCACCCCCTGCTTCACAAAATTCATCCCTTTAACACCTTGCATTTGGTTGGAAATATTTTTATTAAGTGCTGACCAGACCAAAGCCTGTTTGATTTGGCAAGTGCAGACCTGGGGGATGGGGTCGGGGGAAAAAAAACAACAACACTGCAGCCGATTCATCCCTCCTTGTTTATTCCACTAGAAATAGATTTGGCAGAACGCATCAGGAATGAACTAATCAGCAGGGAATTAATTGGCGTGTTAGTTAAAAGGCAGGAAGAACACGGTGAACAAATTCATGACTGGATGGCTGGAGGGTTCAAGCAGCCAGAGAGAAGCACTGCATAGTGGAAACTGCGTGTAGTATGAGGAGTCACCCAGCTGTGCCAGAGAGCCAGCGGTTGAGAGCTGCCCAAAAGAACCGGGGGCAAAGATAACACGGGTGTCCCTGGAGACAGAGCTGTTTTTGAGAAGGGCTCCATCGCCCAGGCTTTCCTTCCCATAAGGCTCCCATGTGTGGGGAGAGGTGGCTCGTTTGCAGGAGTGGGAGGGAGGGGTAAGAGAGGTACAGCTGGAGGAGGCTCCACGGAAAGACTGTGGAAATGTGGAAAGCAGGGAAATGAAGAGGGACACGTCACTCGTTGCAAGCTGAAATGCAGAGGGGGTAGTAAGGGGAAGAAAGGAGCAGGGAGGCAGAGATTTGGAAGCTTCATCACAGAAGAACTGGCCTCAAGAGCAAAGGTAATGCTTGCATACAATTCTCTGCCTTCTTTCCCAGGAATGCTTTGTTTCTTCCTCTGGAGGAAACATATCCGTACACCTCAGAAAGAGGTTGTGGCATTGAGGGACTCTAAAGGCACCTGTGGGAAGAGCCAGGAGAGGAGGGAACATGTGCAGACTGGCATGGACGTGGAGGTTGGAGCATTGCTAGCTACATTTGCAGAGAACAGGGGTGTGCAGAGTGAGAGAAGTAGGGAGAAAGAAAGAGAAAGCAAATCCTTAGTCAGGCAGACTGTCAGACAGGCAGACGTGGGGAGTGCAAGGTCTGTGAGAGAGGAAGCTTCCTGAGAGGAAGGACCCAGCACTAAATGAGAGAGAGTTGAAGATAAGACATCCTGAAAAAGCAGGCAGTCCTGGAGAAGAGGCAGAAGGTGAATATTGCCTCCTCAAAACCAACAGAACTTTACTAATGTTATGAATGCCAGCAGATGTATTGCAGTAGATGTGTGCTTTGCACCTGGATGGCTTTTGCTTTTCTTCTTTATCAGCAGTATGGCTGCCTGCTGACAACAGCGTCACCTGAGCTGTCTGTCATCAGGGCTGTCAATCAGATCTCCTTGTTTGACAGGATGGTCAGGCTATCTCAGGGATTCAGATGCTCTTCACTTTCACACAACATCCAGGTAGAAAATGAGCAGCACTATTTAACTCTGATTTGTAGCCAAACTTGAAGATTTCAGGATATTGTTATTCCTACGTACTGTTATTCCTACATATTGTTATTCCAACCCCAAACTGAGTGTGCATGTGTGTGTGTGTGTGCGCCAACATACAGCATTATACCCACACACATAAATTAAAGAACATTCCATTACAGTGAATTTATAACAAAGACTTCTGAAACAGGTGATTTTCTAGCTGTACCACTGTGGCTGGGTTAATATCGTAGGATACAATTTTTTAAATTATTTTTGGCCTTTTTCACAATCTTTCCACCATTACATAATTCTACAAGCATATCCTAATGTTTCCTTTTCTTTTTTTTTTTTTTTGCTTGGAGAGCTCACAAATGCCATTTGCTTTGCAAGTAGAGCTTGCAAATACTTTAATTGTTCTGGACTCAGACTTGGCAGCTTTCTCTTCTAAAAGCTCAGAGACTTTTCAAGATCCCAGGCTGGGAGTTCTCACAGAACTGGCATTAACTTAAAAATTATATGCAGCTACAATATGCTTTTTTTTTAACATGAAGCTGTTTGGTTTATGTAACTTAAACCTTCTTGAACCTGATATGTAAATCAGAACATTTTAGTTGGGTGTGTATAAGTAATATAACCTTAAAATATTGCAATGGAAATAAAAGAGATAGAAGGAAAAAAAAAGATAGAGGAATTCCAACAGTTACAAAAATAGCATTATCTATTGAGATCCTTTACAAACCAGAGAATCTTAAACATTATTTGATATTTAAATATCCATTATCATTGGAGTGTGAGCTACATTTTATGTATTTATGATTTACCTGAGATCAAACTCCCTGATTCACTTAGTAGTACATTTTATTTCTCTGCAAAAAAAAAAAAAAGCAACCCAAAATCCAGAATCTCTCATCAGCTTCAGTTTGAAAGTAGCTCAAAAGGAACTTGAAAAAGTTAAAAGAACAGACCTCAAATGAAATGCACGAATTTGGTTCACTTGGAGTTCAATGTTATGCAGAAGAAAAAAATCATTTTAGGTATCACTACAGTGATTGATAACTCTAATCAACAACGTGCTCTTCTCAAAGCAAGCATGGGCTTGAGCTAACACACTGGGATGCTGAAGCACTCAGGAGAGGGCATGTGTTTAGAGCAGTCAGAAGTACAGGGGAAGGTTTCAAGCCCTCTTCATGTACAAGTGGCAGGCAAGCTCTGCATTGTAAATCAACAACTCGTATGTCTGCAATAGGAGGATTGTATTCTCCTCAGGCTTCAGGGGCTCTCTGAAATGAAGCTGTGTTTGGTACTAGAAGCAGGTAACCTGGGCAAATCCCCCATATCCTGGCAGGCAGCACAACCCACAAGCAGTGGTGAACTTCAGTCATCATGCTTGATCTCAGTTGTCAAAGTCTGGGGCAGCTACCAAGGAAATCTCAATGCTCTGTTGCAATTACCCACTACATTGTGAGGAGGAATGAGCTCTGGAAATGGAGCAAAAAGAAACCAAAGGAGTGAATGGGAGAGGGACAGCAATGGGAGTTCAAATACTGGCAGTACTCCTTTGCTTTGGGGCAGGGATTCTGGCTTGGATGGCACAACTGCTGATCCCAGCAGGGCTGTGCTCAGGGTATTAAGCTAGCCGAGCTCTTTTAGCATGCTG
Source organism: Petroica traversi (assembly GCA_025920805.1). Classification (NCBI taxonomy): domain Eukaryota; kingdom Metazoa; phylum Chordata; class Aves; order Passeriformes; family Petroicidae; genus Petroica; species Petroica traversi. Next base: position 6,164,924 of record JAHLSL010000059.1, read on the forward strand.
AAGTGAGGAATCAAAAGGTTAAAAGATGAAAAAAGTATTGTAGAATAATGAGACAAATATGTTGGTCTTCATTGCCTGCAGATGGACTGTCCAGTGAATCACTGAGCCTACCCTGCTCCAAGGGCAGAATGTGATGTAATTTTCTGACAGCATTGCATATTATTGTAATTAATAGTAACAATGACAAAGCTAAGATGTTGCTATTGTTGTTCTCTGCATTTAGGAAAGAGTTTCCATCCAAGGATGGTAGAGAGTTCTCCCTGCTTGCCCATCCGTGTTCTACCCTGACAGTACTTTTCAGTGCAACTCTGCAAAAGAGCAGAAGACATATTTGAATCAGCTGGGGTTCTGGTTCCTGTTACAGATGACCCTGCAGACTTTTTCAGCCAGGAACTTTGTTAGTGAATATCCATTTGTTGTCTACAATTCCACCTAAGAGAGGGAAGATTCCTCATTTTCTGTGTGTCTGAGGTATGAGAATCTACCTCAAAGATGATTATAACCTGATGTTTACTGTGATAATAAATTACAGTAGACCCTCAGGAATGCAGGGAGCAAAGCTACAAAGAAACTGGTCTGTGAGGGGCCCTGCAAATAGAACATGTGGGTATTCTGATTCATTTGGACACCTGATGTTTTAAAAAGTTTGAACTCAAGTAGGATGGATTTTCAGAACCAGATGTAGGTGGAATTTATTACCACCCTACTTTTAACAAATACAGAAAGATCAAAGTATCCCAGCTGTGGGGTAGTGAAACAAGTGGGAGGTGGAAAGAGTAAGGAATGGACAATCTCTTCAGGAAGTTTTCCAATTAGCTTGGAAGCCACACTGTCTCCTTGATGTTGGCAGCATTTTCAAATCATTTGCAATTAGACACATTGGTGTCTGGTAAATCTTTTCCCATCAGGGAAGATTAAAAAGGGATGTGCAGGGCATAGTCATTCAAAGAAAGAGGGGGGAAAAAAAAAGCTGCAAAGGCTGGCTCATTTATCTGGAAAAGCTGAGAGGTGGAGGAGGTATGGTATCAATGCAAATAGTTTCAAGAAGATCCATGAAGACCTTTTCATTATGAGCCTTGGTGATATTGTCAGACCTTCTTAAAGGTCTTTATTTTGGCAGCTCTGAGTTAGGGGGAAGAAAAGGTGTATGCATGCACGAGATAGGAAGAAGGTAATTTGTTTTTCCTTTAAATGAATACTCCAATTAGATGAAGAATACTAAATACAAATTACATCCTGACAGATGGAAAGTAATATTTTTAAAGTATCATGACATTTTCCATTAGTATGGCTATACTCAGGATGCTACTTTAAATAGTGGGAAAATAAATCCAGTTGCAATTAAAATGCACTAGTGATCAAATGTAAGAAAGGCACAAAGTGAAAGGAATTATTTATTTACTGCTTTATCTGCTACAGCTTCTGGTAGATTTTGAAGTGACTGAATCCTTCACAGATGGTTAGGAGATGAAGGTTATATTACTTTAAATTGAAAAAGAAATTTAATGTCCTCATATTTTGCAGTGAGATCTTAGGTTTTTTATGCATGTACCTGAACAGGAGAATAATTCAGATCTTTTGGATGTGCCTGCTTCTCACATGAGCCCCTCCATCACTGTGATTACAGATGACCAAAATCATCACTAAACCGCATGAACTTGGCAATGCAATTTTTCTGTTTGCTATGTGCAATATGTGCATAATGGATATTTTCAGCCAATTTCTAGCAGAGCAGCTGTTCATTACATTTTTTAAAAAAAATTAAAATACCAGATTCAACACTGAGGGACTTATTTATTAGGACAGAATAACAAATTAGCATGAGTAAGCTGTGGAGAGACTGGTCTATCCTCTTATGTTTAGAGATGGTACATGCCCAAGAGGGCTTGTAGGTTAGGGTTGCCTTCCTTGGCTTGGGAATGATGGTAAACTTGAAAGAAAACAAGGAGTTAGGTAAGTGTTCACATCAGTTCATACCTGTCCTGTCGACTCTGCAGCTTTGCTCAGGAGGAACTGACCCCTTGGCACCAGAGCAAGGTGGAGAAAGGACATGGGGGGTAGGGTTGCCTTTGAGGCTCCATCACTGGGCAGCATCTAAGATATTGCCACTGGTTAGTAGATCAGATCAAAAAGAACATCTTTTTATTCTGGCTACTGTGAGACACCTGATAAATGGTTCAATTGTTGTTTACCTTGTTTCTCCCAAATACAAAGTAGGGATGCAGCAATTTTCATATCTTGTAGTAGCTCCCCCGACACTGCTAGACAATAATAGCTGTAAGGTGCTATACTTGGTTATATAGGAAGCAAAGCTACTTCTCCAGCTGCTGCTGGTTGATGAAGCCTCTCAGTACCACTCTATTGCTTGAAAAGGAAGTAAAGTTCGTATTTGTGAAAAAAAAAAGTCCCTGTGCTTCTGTAAAACATAGACTGAGCAACTTGAACAACATTTTAAATAAAAACAGCACCAAAGAGAAATTTGGTGTTGTGGTGACAGGTGGGAAGTGGAGAGAGAGAAGAAAAAAGAAATAAAGCACTTAGCAAGATTTTTGTCTCCACAGAGGAAAAGGGAAGTCAAGATCCTACAACAGCTATCATGGTGACTCTTCCTCTTTTCCTCCTCTTCATCCTTTTGCCCTGCAGTAAATCCCAGGAGGACTTTCTGGATCAGCATCAGAAATGGAACTACAGAGAAGGCGGTAGGAGGTCACAGTGATGGTTCAGCATGGGAGGGGCTCAGTAACTCAGAGCTGCAGATTCACTTATTTTGTCCTTGGAGAGAGATAGACAGTGCTCATTCATGACTGCTCTTTCTTGATACCTGGGTAGTTATTGAGACTTCTGGAGAAAAAAATGGGTTTAGAAACAATCAGCTGGGGTATCCAGTGATAGCAGAAAACTTGGGCACCTGGAGGCATAGAATTACACTGTGAGAGATAGTTATCTGCTTTTTTATTTAGATGCTCCATGTGTTTAATAACTGGCATTTCACTGCAACTGAGTTGTGATGGAAAATGGAATCAAACTCAGAGCACTGGCTCATTTTCTTGCACTGACATATTTGTTTCTCTCTCTTCCATGGACATCCTGCTAACCTAGCTGACAAGGTCAACATAGAAGGTGTTAACAGCATTACTCAAACCCTTGAGAAATGGGGAAATGACATCTTCTGGCAAATGAAACATAACCTGCTGAACAACCCAAATGCTCTCCTGCCTGAGTTCTCCAGGTAATTCCTCTCATCTGAAGATGGGATTCGGTCCTCTCCTGGGTATCCTTCTATGAGCAGGATTTATCTTCTTAAAGATGAATTTTCATATTGCTCATTTTGGGGGAAATAAAACACACTGTCTCAGTATTTGTTGTGCTACCAGCTCTGATTAGTAAATGGAATACTCTGCTAACTATGTATTGTGAAGCATTCTCAACTGCCATCACTGTATTACAAGAATATTCCTAAAGAAAGTGCCCTTGGCAGCTCTCACTTGCGAGAACAGGCTGGAAAATTTGAATTGTTCTACAAATCCACACATGGGCTTGGCTACAGAAAAGAAGCTGATTTAGTCTGTGATGGTTTTTTATTTCAGTCTCTTAACACCTAGGTCTGAAAAAGCTATTCACTAATTCATGTCATCATATTCCTTCCCCCTTTGCATTGCAGGAAATATTAACTGTTGAACACACTCACAAAATTTACTTCTGTCTCATATTTCCAGAAAGAGTAGGAAAGGCAGTGAAAGAAACAGAGGAGAGGGGAATATTGGGAATTACTAGTAAGCTAATATCACTTAAATCAGAATTGTTCAAAAAGCAAGTAAAGTGTCTGTCTTCCATAACTCACTGTTCTCTTTAGGAACAAGGAAAAAAAATGTTTGCAAATGCTATGCATTGAACCAGTTGAAGAGGAAAGGCCAGAAAAATAAAAAGAAACACTAGTCAGGTGGTCACACAATAGCTGTACAAATCAGGGTTTCAGGATATACTGGATAGATTATACATTGGCCTCTGGCATCAAGTGATTTCTCCCTGGCTGCATGGTGGCTGTTGTTACTAGCACAGAATTCATTACTGACAGAATTCATTCACTGACAGTGGTGAAATTCATTGGTGCCTCAGATTATCATAGGTGATATTAAGTCTTGTATTTGGAAAGTTCTGACTTTAGTCCAGGAAGATGTGAGGACACTGTCCAGCCATATATCCTGTACTTTGGATTACGAGTTTGATGGCAAGGACACAGACTGGTTCATTGGAATTGCTGATGACTAACAGTACTCTGTGGGAATTGCTGGCTTAGCCTCCATGTGTACTTCTAGTTAGGTGTGGAAGGACCAAAATGCCTATGCTGGTCCTGAAGCTTGTGGTTTCCAGGGGTCAGATGGGGCACCTCAGATGAATTCCCATTGCCAAAGGGGCAGGGTAGCTTTGAAGCATCTTTTAATGGTTGCTTACAACTCTTTCATCATCGAGGGCCCTTAGCCACCAAGAAACAAAGGTCATGGTAAATTACTGTGGATGCTCAGAAACGCTCCCTGAACTGAGTTATTTTTCTGTATTACTCTCTTTCTAGCCTCCGGCCTGTCTCTGCAGCTGTGGACAATCTTTTGAGGGAGGTCCAGTCGATAAGGAAAAGGCTGGAAGAGCTGAACGAACGTCTCAATGTCATCAGCAGAACTGTCCTTCCCCTTCGACTGAACGCTCTGCAGAGCCAGAGGCGTGGGAATACTCAGCTGCGGAGACTGCCGGTGCATAGGAGAAGGTTATACGCTCGCAGGAGACCTCAGAGCACTTAATTCTCCACCAGAAAAGAAAGGGAAATCTTTATTTTTTTTCATCTGCTTAAGCCTTTCTCAGTGGGACACTGCTGGAGAGAAAAATGTAAAGCACACGTAGAAGTCAGCTTTGCTAAGGAGACCAGAACTGCATTTTGCTGCTGCCTTCCAAACCTAGGTTAGTAGGTGAAACCTAACCCTTTCTTTAATGATGGCTGTTTTGTGTCCCAAGGAAAAAAAAAAGTTGACGAGCTTAGTCTTTTTGAGCATGAATACTTTTAGTCTACACAGACATTCTTTCTGCTTAACAAAGAAAGCTTTCTATAAAGATCAGGTGAATTTCTCTCTCTGCCCTATTTTTAAAGCACTCCATCTGAAACAGCTGGGGAATTTGAACTTCAAAAGTGCCGAACAACTGATGATGCAGAAAGATGGATTAGCGTTTGTCACTTCCAGCTGGGCAGGGAGAAGGAGAGTAAGTTATGTTTCAAAATATAGCCTTAACCTATTCACATGACCAGAGGGTGAGTAGAGCTGGATCACCTTGGTCTGTACATCATGCTTCAACACTGAAGATATATCAATTGCAAGGGACCAAATTTGAACAACCACCTTCTGCAAAGAGTGTTTTTCTAGCTACCTAGAACTGTGCACTCAGAATGGCGTTATTCAGTAGATATGTTCAGAATTTCCAGCACTCTGAAACTCAGTGAACTGATTTTTGCCAAGACCCATGGAAACCAGGTTATTTTTTTAACTACTTAGATACCTAACGGCAAAGATAGGCGTCTGAAAGGATTTCCCAAAATAGCTTAAGAGATTCTTCATTCCCCAAAATCACAGATAATAATTCAATTGGTGTCTAGTTCACAGAGTATTTTCTCCACATGCCAGCACTGACCTCCAGACATTTCCCAACATCCTCTAGCACAATTAAGATCTGTAGAAAATTAACAACCACTCGCTACAAAGACTTTGGTCCCTCAGGGATTACCCAGAATACCCTGCCTTCAGCTTGTCTTTACCCGTGTCTTCCTGACAATAAAGCTGGTGATAAAAAAGAGTGCATGAATCAGATTATGCACTGAACAGAGGATAGAGTGGGCTTGCCCTTCAGGTCTCTAAAGATAAATCCAATACAGAGATTTCCATTCAGCATTGCAGTCAACTGTGTATATGACATGTTGAAACATAAGAAGGAGAACCAGAGAGGCAAATAAACAGGTTTTCTTTAAGGTCTGGATGAAGCAATTTATGAGAACACAAATAAAGAATGGATTATGTCTAAATGATTGTGGGGGTGTCTGGCATGACAGTTGTTTTGAAAGCACTCTCCAGTCACAGTGAGGATGCAGACTAGCTATTTAAGGATTCCCAAAGCCTGAGTATGAGGAAAGAAATTCAGTGACAGTAAAATAACCTCCAAAAGGAAAGGGGAAAAAGTTTCATATGAAATCTTTCAGAATGGACCAGAGGAATTAACACAGAATTTTAGCTACAACCTGGGAATCAGTTGAGTGGAGGAGGTATGAGCAGTGTATGAAACAATCTGATAAATATTTCCTGGATGTAAACTCTCTGAGTTCAGGTTTTCAGAAAATAACAAAACTCTAACTTGGCTCTCTTTGGCTTTTGCTTGGGAATTTGAAACACTGCTTAGCTAGAGAAGGGAAAAATCAAGACTGTGAAAAGACTGATAAAAGGATACAGTTGTGCCTTTGTTGAAGTTGTCATCACAATTTCTCAGGAAATGTAGAGCATTTTGATCCTAGAATATATTTACATAAATTACAAGGAATAACGGGAGAGAAAGGCTCCTATCTTCTTGTTATTCTGCATTCAGAGTTTCTAGGCTGTGCTGTAGCAACAGCTGCAGGCTTGCACAGACTGCTGATCCCTCCAAGGGATGCTTTGCTTGGGGCTGTAGGGACTGCTGGTTATTTAGGCCTATCTGGAGGAAGAGAGTACAACATAAATGTTAGCTTTCATGGCCGTATTTTAGACACAAACATTTTATCAGGCAACCTGAAGTTATATAAATTGAAGTTGCATAAACAGAAAGATGAGACTTCCCTAAGTCCCTCAAGTTACAGATGGCTGGTAGTGGGAGGCCAGACCAGATCACTGCCTACTCTTACTTTATACCTAGATATCCACCCCCAGCTTCTGCCAGACACAGAGGACAGGCCAAGATGGACCCTTGATTTAACCCAGTCCTTGTATTCCTACACTTGTATGTGCAAGTTTGTAGTCTTGGCAAAACCTCCTCAGCCAATGGAGGAACTCGCTATTTGCTTTATAAGAGAATAAATGAGCTGCAGCATGCAGTATATCTATATTAAAATTCTGCGATTTCTTGCATATTAGTGAATAAACCAAGTAATAGAAATGGTTAATAAATTACTAGTCTGTGACCTTGTCACCACTGATAGCAGCCCCTGTCACTCACTTTGTGAAAGCCCATGCCAGCTCCCTGATCTGAACATGGCCTGTTATATCAGATGGTAACAGGCAGCTTCTTTAACTTCTTTGCCTTTGCACGACCCTCTCTCTAGCTGGAAAAGTTTTAGTGTCCTATTTCTTTTATAATTTTATTTTTTGCTCTTTAAGAATGTAGGAAGGTTATGTGCCAGCCTACTTCTGCACAGCTCACCTTCTATTTGAGGAGGCAGCAGTCCAGCAGAGCAACCACTCTGTCTCATCTGCCTGGGGAAGCTGGCCTGACCCATGGGACTGATTCCCAGGGACTTGTATTTGATTTCTGCTTCTGCTAACCTATTCTTAAAAGATCCTGGATAAGGCACTTTCTCTAGCTGGCACTTGCCCTTTGACCTGATTCATACAACACAAAAACCACTTGTCACAAGGTGTCGAAATCTTCAATGCATATAAATGTATCTAGCTACAGAAGCCATCTAAGCTCTCATTGTATTAATTTACGTGTATTTCTGGGAAGGGATCTGGACAGAACTTTTAAACAGAGGTGACCAGTTGGGTGGTCAGTGGAGGGAGATCAAGTATCATTCGGGGCTTCTAAAATCTACCCCTCACCTAAAGCTTATACTATCCAGCGACAGAGATCACTTCCTTAAAAAACAACTATGTTCCCCTTTAGTTCTGTTTACTTAGAAAACAAAAAAAACCAGAAAAACAAGAGGTTATGATTCTGCACTTACAGGAGCAGGGTGCCCTTCCACGCTACACATGACACTTTGCCAGTACTTCCCTTTTCCTGTAGTTCATTCCTTTCATATTCCCTCTCATATTTCCTGTCTCCCAGAGAATGAATACCACCTGCTCCCGCACTTCATGACTGCTCACTGCTCTCGCCGCCCCCATACCTCAGCAGCCGAGCTCGCTCCCGGTGGCCCCGCACGGCCCCGGCCCCGCGGCGC
>JAHLSL010000059.1:6173490-6187730 GCA_025920805.1 Petroica traversi
TGGGGCCGCCGAGGCGCTGCGGGGAAAAGCGGGTGTCACCCCCGCGCAGCGCGTTCCTCCTGGCAGCGCCTCCAACCCCATCTCCTTCCCTAGGATCAGGTCACCTACGAGGAGAGGACGTGCGAGGGCGGCAAGTTCGCGGCGGTGGAGCTGGTGGGGAAGCCGTTCGACGAAGCCTCGAAGGAAGGGGCAGTCAAGCTCCTCAAGTACGTCGGAGGAAGCAATGACAAGGGTGAGAGATGCTGCCTGCCCTGCGGGGCTTGGCGGATGCGTGTGGTTGAGGCTTGGTGAAAGCAGGACGGATGGAAGCGATGGCAGTGCAGGCCCGCTTGGCTTGTGGCACTGGGGGTCTTTGGTGGGAATAGCCCCTCACTGGCAAAAGTAGACTTGCCGCAGGTTAAGTCATGTCCAGCCAACTCATGCTGCGAGTCTGCTTATAACCTCTCTCAGTTTCAGGGTAAAACCTCAAAAATTATTTATTTAAACTCTAATGAGTTACCTTGCAGCTGGGATAACATGAGGATAGGCAGACATGTATCTGTCACAGCTCCCTGGGTGATCAGTAGCTGATCAAATCCAGAGTATCTGGGACACTTCAGTTCTGTGATGTGCCCTTATGGGCAGTGAAATAACAGTTATGACCTTGATATTTTATCTGGCTATTTTTATTCATGAAAGGGTAATGAATAATGAACTTGCTTTTTAATGGTATTTTGTAATGTTTTATGGCAGTGCTTCCAGGTGATTGCTTCCAATTCTCATTTTACTAAAGTGTGCGCATTTTAACCATTCATAGCAGGAGAAGACTACAGAGTAGCTAAGAGGCATATATGTGTTCTTGCACACCTTTCTCCAGCAGGTGTAGAGGTAGTAGAGGGACTAGTGCAGTCTCTGTGGGAGTAGGAAGTGGATGCAGTGGGAAATGGTATCTGCAGCATATTTTGGAAAGGTGATGATCGCTGTTGCTGTATTAGAAAGGGTCCCTTCTATAACATGTGACACAGCTATGACATCAAAGGAACATAAATGAGAAAGGTGGCTTGATCTCGACTGTTTTTGTGGCTGCCTGATCATGGGGTTTAGAGGTTCCCTGCTGCTGCAAGAAGAGTGAAGAAAAATGGTCTTCAGTGCCATGTGGTACTTCTTGGTGGTAATGAGTAGGGAAAAAACATGCTGTTCCTGGAGTGTGGAAAGCATGGGCAATCCTGCTGAAAGTCATAACAACACTGAGTTTTGAGGCACTGGAACTTGGAGGTTGTCTGGAAGAAGCATTTGCAAGGGTTTAAGAGAAAGCTTCTGTCACCCAGTATTGGCTGTGGACTCACAACTAAGTGCAGAAAGTATTAATTTAAATGCTGATGTAGATTTATATGTACCACTGGCCTGATCTGGAGCTACAGACCCTGCTGTCTTACAGATGATTTGTCAGAAGAACAAGGTGTCTCATAGAACCACAAAAGCAGCACCATTAATGAAAAGCATTCCAGAGGTCACTTGGGACGTTCATTTCCCAGGGTGCTGTTGTAGAGAGAGAGCTTGGCCCAAGCAGAAGCCTGATGATGGCTGTTCTGCTTCCCCAGAGGAGCCCACTCCTGACAAGGAGTTCATATCAGGAGTTTTCCAAAACTAAAATTGGCTTTTGTGAATTCTCTATGAATTTTGTGAGTTCCTGAGAGCCTAGACCTCTTCAGCAATGTCTGTGTGTCTGTTTCAGGGGCTGGAATGGGCATGACTGCTCCTGTCTCCATCACTGCTTTTCCTGCTGAAGATGGCTCCTTTCAGCAGAGGGTGAAAGTCTCTCTGCGGATCCCAAGCCAGTTTCAAGCCAACCCTCCTTGTCCTACCGATGAAAGCATTAAGATTGAAGAAAGACAGGAAATGACCATTTATTCCACGTAAGTAACGCATCCTGGGATCTCCAGTCCCAGGTGCTGAGGTCTTTAGGGTGCTCTGAAGGGCAGTGTTTGTTTTACCAGGTGACTTGCTGGACAAGGGGTGCGTGTGGTAGAAGGAGATGGAGTGGTATGTCTAGACTGAAGACAGGTGTTTTATGTCACTTCTTACCCCTGGTCATGTTGCACTGATTTGGAATATGGATTTTTTTTCTGCTGGGTAACAAGTGTGGAGGCTAGCCCTGAAAGATACTGTGCCAGTTCTGTTGTAGGAATCTATTGTTTTTCCACTTTCTGGGTTCCAGATTGTTCATAGTCATTAAGAATGTTCTTTAGTGTGGTTCACATCAAACTGTCAACTGAAGCTTCATTCAGATGGACTCATACCAGACTCCACCATGGAAACAGTCAGCCATTGCTTCAAATCACGTTTGAGTGTCTTTGGCTGTTGACTGACAATCTGAACTCAAGCTAGCATCACAACAGCAATAAGCTTTTCACCTTGTCTTTACCCCTTGGAGGTTCCCCTGCCTACTTTTTCGAAGTATTTTGGCTGACTCTAACTGGCTTCTTTCTTGCCTCTGTCTGCTGCTTGGCCTTTGCTCTGGGTATGGAGCACTTCTGCAGTATCAGCCTGTTTTGTCTCAAACGTTGGCCCTGAGGGAGGGTGGTGAGGTGCAGGCTGATTTGGAAACAGTTCCTGTTGGTGGGAGGTCGATATAAACCAGGCCAATTTCAGCTTACTCTTTTTAAATAGCACTGTGTGCTGTAATTGCCAGTTATCTGTTCCTACCTCCCTTTTTTCTTGGGCTGGCTAGTGTTTGGCTTTCCTTCATGATCTGTGGTTGTTCACACCACAGTGAACCCGGTTGCTGACAGCATTGATGAGGACTGTATGCTGAGCTGACTTGGAGATAACCTTGTGTTTTAGAAAGTTATTTCTCTGGTATGGTGTTGATTCACAGGGCAGGCCATTCTGCTGGCTGACACATGGGGCTGTTTGGGGGGATCCCTTTGGGGTCTGCCAATGGATGGCTGTACCTTGGCTGTGTCACCCATGAGACTTCGTCTGTCCCAGATGAAGTTTGCTGGTTCACAATGAACAGTGCATGCATGAGTGCGTGTTGGCAGAGCTTGAATCAAAATGCGTGTCTAAATATATTGTGGCTATATATTGTTCTCTCTCTCTTCCTTTCTGTGCTTTGCCAGGACTGCTCAACAGCTCTCTGGTTTCTTTGCAGGCAGTTTGGTGGCTATGCCAAAGAGGCAGATTATGTGAGCCATGCTGCCAAGCTGAAGGCTGCTCTGGGGAGTGATGCTGCGTACCGCACGGATTTCTACTTATGCAATGGTTATGACCCCCCTATGAAGCCTTACGGACGCCGCAATGAGGTCTGGTTTGTGAAGGAGTGAACATCTGGCTCCCCGTGCTGCTGCCTTGCACTGATAACCTCCCCACACTGTCTCTGTCCTCTTTAAATAAACTAATAATTCAGCAAAGGCAAAAAAACTATCATTGCCTTTCTCCATGCCTATGGCTTAGTCGTTTATGGACCATAAAAGTCATTTCAGAAGAACACTTGCTGACCCTCCTGACGGTCCTGCTCCTTCATTCTAGACCAAGTCCTCAGCCTTGCAGATTCTCTTGATCTCTCCGAGGTTTGTTTTTATCTCCTTTGTGGTTCCAGAGTTCAGTGCTGAGAAAGCCAAAATAACTTAATTGACTGGTGCCTGACAGGAGTCACGTCCAAGTGTAGGCAGGCTATTAGTCTCACCTGAGACAGGCAGGGGAACATGACAAAAGTGCATACAGAGACTTTTTTATCTCCTTCAGTTTGCTGCAGCTGTAAAATGCTGCTTTTATCTTTGCCATTCCACAAACAGTCTAAAGGGACATGGGCATTGCTGCCAACACAGCATAGTGAAAATAAACATCCTTTACATTAATTCAGAGTGTGCAGAAGATCAACGTTTCTGTCATCTGTCTGAGAAATGTCATTTAGAGAAAGATGCAGCTTTCTTTGTTTGAAGAGAGATGTTCTGGTGTGTGCTGTGCCTTGATCTCAGCTAGCAGCTGGACTGGAGACCTCAAGATCATTTCCTCACCTTCCTGTTACTTTTGTGTAACATTTCTTTAAAACTAGCCTATACAAGGGCCAAAACAGAAATGTGTGTGGTTTTCTAATTTAATTGGAGAAATACAAGGCAGGGAAGAAAGCAGAGGCTTATTACTTGTGATCTGAGGGTGCATTTGAAGAATAAACATATGAGTGAAACTACCATGGGTGCTAATCTAAGAGTTTTTCCTTAAAAAGTGTCAGTTTTTGAAGAGATACTCACACCAGCTGTTTTCTTTACAGGAAGGAAAGGAAAACGTGGCTGTTCTGGAAAACAGTGACTTGGGTCAAATAATGAGTAGCTTTTCAGAAACTTCAGATATAATAGCAAGTGTGGGTCATGTTTCAGGACGGGTGGCAATGTTGAAATGTCAGGCATCAAACAGCATTTTAGCTGTTTGCTCTGCCAGGGAGACAGCAGAGAGCCCTCAGTGAGAGCACTCACATACCCTGCTACTGTGGGTGCCTGAGGTGTGGTGCTTGGGTGCTGAGGTGCCCCATAGTCCAGGTGCTTTCCAAAAGCCATTTTCCCTTGGAGCTGGAAGAGACCTTTGTCAGATGGCATCTTGGCTTCTGGCTGGTCAAGCTATTGCACGTGCACCTGCTTTCTGAGAACAAATCTCAGCAGTAAAAGGGGAAAACCTGAGGTTTTGATGAGCTATCCTTTTCTCTCTTATGTGGCTGAGGCATGTAAGAGCTTTGCCATGTAGTTCATGAGAATTTCAGTCACCTGTGTGCAAGAGCAGCTAGTTCAGGATGGGTAAAAAGAGCAGATGTTTAATTAGGCAAAAAGCAAACAACGACAGGGGAAAAGCTATTGGCTAGTGATTGCAGTGCAGGTGTCGGGAACGACGGGAGACAAGCACGGGACCCCGGTGATGATTAGCAAGTCTCCTTATTCTACTGTTAGTGCTACTCTTATACAATTGTTAATTAGGCTCATACATATTGCAAAAGTTAAGCTCATCATTGGTTATTGCTCAAATGTTAACCCCCTCCATCATCACATACTAGTGGCCATTGTTTTCAGACTTGGCTCTCTACCCGCTAGCCATCCTCCTTGTTCCATGTCTTGTTACAATATCTGGGCTCAAGGATATGATGCCCCTGAGGCAATCTCGCCTACATGTCCCTCTTGATAAGTTCCATAGTGTCTACGTGACCCTTACCCCATAGCCAGCTCTCCGAAAAGCTCCCTACAATTCCCCCGTCTTCTTTAAAGCACACTGGTAATGCACTCGTAACCTTGGTTAGCTGCTTCATTATACACATATAAGCGGTACAAATAACTACAACGACAGCAATAATAATAATGCATAAGCGGAAGTCCTCTAAAAGTAAGGTCTCTAGCCATCTAGTGATACCCCAGGAGGATAGCCACTGAGTAAGCCCAATACCTTAACTCACTTGCAGTTGCTGAGTAAGCTGAGTTAGGGTTCGTAATTGTGCATGCATGGATTGTGAATGATCTGAGAGATTCATGCAGCACATTCCCTCAAACTCCTCACAACCATGGCCTTGTGCTAACAATAAAAAATCAATAGCAGCATGATTTTGTAATACTGCATGCCTAATACTACCTAAATCTACTGTTAGCTCTGATAATATTTCTGATGTGATGTTCATTTTTGTACTGACTCAAACATCCTACACCACACTCAGCCTCACCTGGCTGTTAATTAACTGTGCGGCTGTGTGGTCATCTCCTTTAAACATCACATACCCATTTTGTGAAAGAACAACTCCTAAAAGGTCTAACTCTTGATGTTCTACTATTGGATGATTTAAGCTCATTAATATAGTTCCCTGCCACCATGTGGTAGTATTTATGCCCAGGTGCTTGTTTTGTGCCATCGCGTTAGCTCGCGTAAAGTCTATAGTCACTAAAGTTTCATTGCCTACATACAGCTTAAAGGGTTGGGGGTCAAAGCTGGGTACACCGATTAAACTTGTTCGAGAGGGGTCTCCAGGGGTAGCTAAGCTTAAGCAAAAATCTTGCCTGTTAGTAAGACTGGCAATAGTGAGCCATATGTTTGGCCGGGGGTCTACCCCTAAGTAGAGTGAGTCTCTGATAACCCACACACAGAGCAACATGCATGTAAGTAATCCAATCACTGGCTGACAATGAGTATTGATAATGCCTTGTGTAGAAGGCATTTTGTTGCTTAATATGTGCTCTCCTCTATCCTTTCAGGCAATCTGCTCCCAGGCCTCAGTTGAGTTTGAATTGCCCTGGGGGCAGTCCAACTAGGATACTTACCACTACAGCTAATACAATAAAGCCGCTCGTTATCTAATACTAAGGTGTGCCTTCTCAATAGCTCTCCACAGCCACCACACTGAATTGTTAGCACAGCAGTGACTTCACACCATCCGAAGATGGCTTTTCTCCGTGCTGTAACACTGACTGATAACACCCTGGGCCCCAGCCCTTGGTTCTGGACGATCCTTTGGACAATCTGTTTGGCACTTAAGGGCCACGGCCCGAGCAGTTCTAGCAGTCGACCGGTGACCTGTCCAAGTGTTTGCTCACTACAAATATAAAGGCAACATTAAAGACAGTACATGTGGTAAAGTAATAAACTTACATCAAACAGAAATAAGCAAGGTAATACACATAATCATTAGAACATTAGAGAAAAAGTAGTGATTTAGAATGATACATCATCAATTCCCTAAATATTGTGCCATCACCCAGAGTCTGCAATAGCTGGCAAGCCCTGTTTCACACTGAAGACTTGGAGAACCCTTCCCGGGCAAGGTTTCCAAGTTCACCTTGAAAAGGAGGTCCAGCTGTTTTAAATCCAAATTGGCAAGTCAAAGTGACCTGAGTACAGTTTTGGTGCAGAAACACCTGGGCCTGTTGGCATGCGTCCAACCAGTTACAGCCAGGGCTTGGCCAGAGCCAAGGCTTTAACTGGAAGGGTCTCCCTAACATCTTACAAGAAAGCTTCTATTAACAGTAGTTGGGAAAGTTTCCTAAAATCATACAGGTCTTGTAGATAGTTACACAAAAGTATGGGAAAATTTATCAATGCTATCATGATTAAACTGCAAACAACTAAAAGAATACATATGTATAACTTTAAATAATACCTTATGGATAATGCACATTATCAAAAGTCCGTGAATTCACGCTATAACATTAATACATACGTATAATCACTATTACATCATTAGTAACTGTGTGAGAGAACTCTGCGAGCACTGCTGCGAGCTTCGAGAGAGTACACTGACAGCCTTATCACTCTTTCACTGTCTGAGCTCAGAGTACAGTCCAAGAAGGAATTCCGGGGGAGTAGAGAGAAACTTTTGCAGACAAACTGCGGGCATCTTCTCCCCCCTCTTCACTCTCTCCCTCTCTCTCGGCCCAGCTCAAACCCACAGAAGTTATATCCAGCATAAGCAGAACAGACAATTGCGGATATAAACATCATAAAGTCACCCTAGAACACTGTCCCAAGAAGGTCAGATAACTTCCTACACATCAATGCATATATGACATTATAGCAGAATAAAAGTAAAAAAGAAAACACTAAAGAGCTTATAATCAATAACAGCAATAATTTGGAATTGTTACTCATTTTTGTGTGTTACAATTCTTCATCATAATTGTTTCAGTCGGTTTCACCTTTCCTATCCATTAAGGGTTTAATAGCCCCACTAACCGCAGCTGCTACATAGGCTGCTTTGACCTGTTGATCCATTCTATCAGTTAATTAAATCATATTAACTACTGTCACTGTTTTTAGTAATGTTCTGAGAATTCACTGTGTTTTTTCCATTTGCATTGTCAAAGGCCGAAATTCAGAACATCTGGTCTTTCATTCCCATGTCAAAGTCTGGATGGGTCTTAATGGTCTGATGCAATCGATCAATGAAGACAGAATCCCTTTTGTTGGGCCCTTGCTGTACATGCAAAAAGGCTTGCGGTCGGCCAGGCTCAGGCAGGGCACAGAGGGCAGGAAGGGCCAACTCCTGAGATTTTTGTAGCACCTGCAAGGCACTTTGCATTTGCATGTGAGTATACAGGTAGTTAAAATGTTACAGTAGTTCCCGGGATTAAGCCCCATTCCCAGGTCCATTTTAAATGATCCTTAAGTATAGAATCATCCCATTGCAGTCCTCTCACAGAGAGTATACGTTGGAGGAGATTTAGGACTGCTGCTGGTGTTTTGTCCACCCCCATCTCCTCCCTGGCCGCTCACCTGGATCAGGACGAACTCCTTTCACAATCACTAGTTCATCAGCAACATGTACGCCGAATGCCGTGCATATCTCCTTTCTTCCGCTTTTTCTTGCGAGGCATCCTGCCAGGGCAGCAGTGATAACGACCAACTTTCCAACTTCTCTCACTCCCCTCACTTCTCGCCTTCGCTGAATATCTGCATTCTGCTGCATCTGAGGGTTCCCGAGCTGCTTTTGGCTCCTTCCCCCCAGTCATGGTAGTATCCCACAGCTTATCAGCAACTTCTCTCCATTCTTCCGGCTCCCGTAATCAAATCAATCGGATTATTTTGTAGACTTCAGCATTTAAGCTCACTCAGCATTTAAGCTCCGCATTTAAGCGTTGGGGTCCCTTAAATAAATCATGTGCTGCTTTCCTTTTCATTTCCTTATTCATCAGCGCTGTTGCAGCCCTCAAGGTCTCGGCAGCATGTATCGGCCAGGCCCTTCTATAAGGTCGCCCGAGGCGCGGAGCTCTCACATTAGCATCTTGAGCTCTTATTCGCCATCCTTGCTGCATAGGATCCGAACCCTTCGTCGTCTCAGCCGTGGTAATCACGTCGGGGTCACCATTTGTCGGGAACGACGGGAGACAAGCACGGGACCCCGGTGATGATTAGCAAGTCTCCTTATTCTACTGTTAGTGCTACTCTTATACAATTGTTAATTAGGCTCATACATATTGCAAAAGTTAAGCTCATCATTGGTTATTGCTCAAATGTTAACCCCCTCCATCATCACATACTAGTGGCCATTGTTTTCAGACTTGGCTCTCTACCCGCTAGCCATCCTCCTTGTTCCATGTCTTGTTACAATATCTGGGCTCAAGGATATGATGCCCCTGAGGCAATCTCGCCTACATGTCCCTCTTGATAAGTTCCATAGTGTCTACGTGACCCTTACCCCGTAGCCAGCTCTCCGAAAAGCTCCCTACATGCAGGGGAGGAAGAATCAAAAGAGAAATCAAGACTAAGAAAGAATTAGGCTTTTGAAGGAATTTTTGAAGCAGCAAATGCCCTATTAGGCTTGCTCCTGAATCCAAAGGGGTTGTTCATGTCCAGATTATTTTAACCTACAGGGGTGAGGAATGGAGGGGCACAGTGTTGTCCAGTTTATGCCTTGCCAAGTTCATTTTGGAACTTGTGTGTAGACTGTGGATATACAGTCTGGTGACCTGTGGTGAATGTTTGTCAATGATCAAAACATTGAAATTTCTCAAAATTTATCTTGTGAAATCTCAGATGTTAGGGATGTCAGTAATAAAACTGATATAAACAGCGGCACAGCTCAGCAGCATGGTGGGGTTCTTTTATAAAATGCATATACTCTGAACAGAGTGAGAGCTTCAGACCCAATAGTGAGAGTAAACATCTGTAGGCTCTGCCTGTGCAGCCCTGCTACTGGCCTTTTGCATCAGGCAGGCAGGATAGAATTTCATAAACATTGTTAAATTATGTCAATGCCTTATGCAAACTGAATTGCCTTTTCTGTACACACAAAGATACCTGTGTTTTGTCTGCATTTTCTACAGTTTTGAAATAAATAAAAAATAATATTGTGATTTACAGCTTCTATGCTGGTTGATGACTTTGTGAGCTCCGTGGGAGTTGTTGATTTGCTAGACTGTAGGTTGCCAGTTTATCTTTCTGTTTGGGGTACTAGTCATGTCACAGCATTTATAAATAGGCATAATGCTTTTTCCAAAAAACCACTATTTTAGGTATCCTGGTGTGGCCCTGCATTATCTGCCTGTGAGAGACAAGCTGATGAAGTAATCTCCTTCACTTGTTCCAGCCATTGGGAGACTTTGAGTGATGTATTTGTGTTGGGTAGAAACAAGAGGCCCGCTCATCTGAGGAAAATTATGTGTTCCTGTGGCTGGGGTTCACAGGCAGTGAACACATTCAGGCAAATATTCATGACTGATTTTCAACCTGATTTATGGCCTGGAATTGTTGGACATTTTGTCCCATTGAGGTCTATCTAGCTTGGTGCCCTGTCCCTGTGATGGACAGTAGTGGACACCTGTGACAAGATTACAGGAACAGTGCAACTGTGTGCTTGTACCTCTCCTAAATATTTCCCTATCTCTAGTATGAGGTGGCTCAGGGATTTCTGTTATTGTGCTTCGTGGACCCAGGTGGATTTCACCTCATGCATTTGTCAGGTTGCTTTCTAGAAACAAGGTAAAGTTACTGTCCATGGCATCCTTTTGTACTCCCTGGATTATGGAAGGGTAGAAATGTTCTTTGTCTGAGGGTTTCCAGCAGACTGTCTCTCTACTCCTTAGGCAGCTGGGTCAGCCAGCTTTTTGATACGCCTCCGTCACTGCAAGTGAATGTTTGTTTGGACAGCCAGAGTTGCTGTTGACTTTGGAGGATTTCCAGCCACCTCTTTGTGCTACAGCCAGAAGTCAGAGGTGCGTTCTGGATTTTGACCCAAGGCCAGCATGGCCACAGACACTGTTACATGCAATTAAATCCTGAACTGATAAAACAAAAAGAATTTTCTCCATCCCCTGCAGTATTTGTTCTCTGAGACACGAGAGAGCAGCAGATTGTCTAGAGACCTCCTTGCTTCTCTGCTGTGCCTGTGCAGGGTCCTTTCTGTCTCAAGTGAATGCTGAATTAGAGAGATTTTGGTGCTTTTCCGTTGTTTGACAGGGCATCACGACGTTGCCTGTTGTGTGTTGATTTAAGAAGACAGTGCTGGGGAAACTGAAAGGTGGATGTTTTTCCCTGCTGAGGCCCCTCAGTGCTGCTGGAGGTCCCCTTGCTGGGCTGTTGGGACGTGGTGGGCTTGTGCATCAGAGAATTCACTGCTGCCCTGGCCCCCTTCCCATCGCTTCACTTTTCAGTGCAGTGGAGCAGCTCCACAGCTGCCTGTGCTGCCTGCTGGGCTGGACAGGCTCAGCCAGGGAACGGCCTTGGGAATTATCTCTGCCTTCCAAACACAGGAGTGCCCTTTCTGCCTATTAGCAGCTGGGCAGGTCCCTCCCAGTGCTATGCAAAGCAGTGATATGATGGCGATAGGAGTGGCCATGGGACAGGCTATGTTTAAATGGAGCCAAATTTAAAAGCATAATATTGATGGGAATTATACACCTGCCATAGAGATTGAGCTGTGCTGGATATACAGCCTTCCTGAGCTACTCCACTTGTAAGTAAGGAATTTTCCTGCTGGTATTAACAGTGGCAAAATGAATATGTATATATATATATATATTCCTGAAAGGAAGAATTACCTTTCAAGAAAGGGAATGAAATCTTGAAATCACAGGACAAAGTGTAAGAAACACTCTGGCAAGGAGATATGATCAAATCAAGATGCGATTAAAAAAAACCGGAAAATTCGCAAGCGGACTGACTACAGCCAAATGCACTCAGATGAAATGAGATGCAGTTGAAAATACCAAAACTTGCCAGAATTATTCCCACTGAAATCCCAAAAGAAGGGAAGAAAGGTAAACAAAGAGGCCGAGAAGAAACTGGAGAAATGAAAATTGAAAAAAAAAATCTTAAATGAAATGAAAACAAGAAAAGTCCATGGGATAACATGAAATGCAGGGAAATGGCCTGAAGCTTGCCCAATTGATCCTCATTGAAATCACAAGATGAATGGAATGAAATGAAATTAAATTTGTCCTTTCCTATAGATAGATCGATAGATATAGATATAGATATAGATCTATAGATATATACATGCATATGGGTATAAATGTATGTATATGTAGTGTTTATGTAGACCAGCTACTTTGATCTACATTTAGGCTTCTGTAGCCACTGAATAACTCACTAGAGTGAATGCAGCCACAGGGCGAACATTTGCAGACTGAAGTTTTAAGACTGCTAGAATGAGAGCTTTGTTTGCTTCAGAAAGAAATACTTTACTTTCAGACACATGCCTTAATATATCTAACACTGCATTAGGAAGACGACAGCCTTTATAAAAGAGCTAATTGGTTAAGTTGTCCATATACATCTTGCCAGACTTATAATACTCCAGTCACTTTCAGGGGATGGGTGATTTATGGTGAATGAGGAAGCAACATCATTATTTCCCCATTTTCATCAATCCCTGTGGCAAGGAGTGTGTGAGCAGCTATTGTGCTTATGGTGGCAAATTTTCAGTTTTGCAATGCTGCCCCAAGGCAATGGGTCAGAGGAGGAAGATTGTGGCTCCCAGCTCACGTCGTCGCTCCCTATTGTAATTACAATAATACCTCTTTTAGAGCAGCGCTGTGAGCAGCAGTTCTCTTTCTTCTGTGACAGCATTTCAGCCACACTGAGCTAAAAAAGAAATGCATCACTTTTAACAGGACCATAAGTAGCTTTGGATGTATAACGCCTCTATAAAACTGCTTGGCAACATGATTTATTGGAGCGGGATCAGTGGTAAAAGTGACTTCTCTGACAGTAATGGATGAAACACTTCCAGCCTAGCTACTCTGTCTCTGCTTGGTGCCTATGCCAACAGCAGGCTGGTTTTGTCAGCTCATTCATAATCTCTGCTTTGCTCTCAGCAGAATCCGTTGCACAAGACAGGTTTCAGCCATGGCAGATGCTTTTTTTCTAGTCCTCTGTGGGAGCTGCTGCAGAAGATGGGTCAGTGCAAATGCTGCTCGATTCCTGAGAATCTGTCTGCTTAATTCTACATCCAGACCCTATACCTAGGTGGGAGTTGGGTGCACTCCACTCCCATACCCCTCACTGCTGCCCACCCCCATGAAGAGAAATCTGAGTGAAAGGACCTGCTCTGTTCTTCTGCTGAGTGTGAGGTCTGACTGATCAGCAGCCCAAGGTCCTGGGGAAGTCAGACATATCTTCTGTGCAGTCCCTATGAGAAGACTGGGTGCAGACTGTGAGAATGCAAGGTGCAGATTTTTTAAAGTACCAGTGGAAGTGAAAGATGCCAGAAACCACATCCTGTGCTGCAGCACCCTGATCTGTGTTGAGACTTGAGTGACCTTGGGTGTGTGATGTGACACTGGCAGTGTGACCTGACACTGGGGCTCCTTGTGGTGGGACAGCAGAGTCCAGTGCCATGTGGGCCACTGCACCACCACCCCCCTGTGCCTGGGCTTGGAAGCTCAGTGGGCTCTAAAAGACATTCGTGTTGGGGATGTGTCTTCTTCAGCACATGAAAACAGAGGAGGATTGCCATAGCAACTATTCTCCCTGGAGTATTTTTCCAGTCTTTTCCAATCTTACTCATTTTTTCTTATATCCCTAGTGTTTAATTTAAGGTCTTTCTTAATTGGACTCCAAAAAAGCAATTGAAGTGAATTCTCTGATTAGACAAAAAGTTCGGACACCTTCCCACTCAACTGCTGAAGTACAAGATCAACAGAATTGAATGTTGCTGTGAGCAAGAGGAGATCTAAAATTTGAAATGCATTTTACCCACACAAATGAAATAAATGAAGCCTTTTACTTAAAGCAAAGCATTGAAATAAAAGGTAGTGTACAGCATGACAATTTTGGGCACTCCCTTGCTGGTAGATCTTTCTAGGCTGTTTAATCACTGATTGTAGGCCTTCTCAATCTTCTTTATGACTCAGATTTGTGAGGGAATATCTTTCCAAATCAACATGTGCTGGCTCATTGAAGAATCTCTCATGAGCTGTAGTGTTATTTAGGCTGGTACTTTGAAGGGGATGGGTACTGCTGCAGTGTTTCCTTGGGGTAATTACCATGCCTCTCATTTTCCAGTACATTACTTCCCCACTTTGTGTGTATTTTGGCTGGGATAGAGTTAATTTTCTTCATAGTAGCTAGTGTGGGGCTGTGTTTTGGATTTGTGCTGAAAACAGTGTTCATAATACAGGGATGTTTTTGCCATTGCTGATCAGTGGTTACACAGAGCCAGGGCCTTTTCTGCTTCTTGTTGCAAGTAGGCATGGGGTGTACAAGAAACTGGGAGGGGAGACAGCTGGGACAGCTGACCCCAGCTGATACTCCATTCCATTCCATTCCATTCCATTCCATTCCATTCCATTCCATTC
>JAHLSL010000059.1:6195868-6232403 GCA_025920805.1 Petroica traversi
CAGAGACAGATAAAACCAGCCTGATCAGACAGGAGGGCAACTCCTGCTCCATGGCTGGCTCTTCAGAAAGTCTTCTGCAGAAAATGGCACTCACATCTAGCAGAGTGCTTCACTCGTCACCATAGCAAAAGCAAAGCAAACACCAGTTTCCCTAGAAACTGCATGTGGCAGGGCATGTTGACTTTAAGGGAGGGAAAGAATCCCAAATAGGAAAGTACTGGGTGCAGAAGGGTGAGTGTGCTGCAGGTAGGGAGAGGGGATAAGACATGTCCCAGGCCCACAGGGACCAAAGTGGCTGGAGTGGGGCAGGGAGCCCCATCAGAGTCACTCATGGCCACTGTCCCTCAGTGCAGTGTCAGAGCCTGCCCTGGGGCAGGGTGCCCGTGGTTGGGTGCCCCAGAGTGCACAGGTCCACTGCTTGCAGCTCACCAAGGCCAGCCTGGGTGCACGACAGAGCAGGGCTGGGCTTGCTGCTGCTGAGGCACACCTCCACTTTGCATTCAGAGCCACAGAAAACAGGCAAATTTGGGCAGGGGCCTCGGGCTTCCTTCTCCAGGGCTTCCTCCTAGGAGGGGCAGCTGCCACTGCTGCCATCAGCTCAGTGGCCTTGGGTGCTATTTCTGGCTCCTGTCAGAAACCACCTCCCTACAGAGGGAAGCTCAGGACTGTTCAGTCCCTTTTATTTATAACCACACAAGCTCCTCCAGGGCAAAGGGAGGAATGGGTGCTGGGGAAAATGAGTATGAAGAAGGCACTGTCCAGCGATGCACACTTGTGGCAATGTACACCAACCACATACCAGGGTGTCTGAGTAAGGGTGAAGTCAGCAAGGTGGGGGAATTGGTTATTCCCTTTTATTTAGTGCTCAGGAGGCTCTGTCTGGAGTACTGTGTCCAGTCTGAGTCTCTCACTGCTACAGAGCTTGATGGAGTAGAACAAGTCTGGCAGGGGAGCCACTGAAACCATTGAGAGGTGCTTGGACCATGTCACCAGGGGGAAAGACTGAGGGACCTGCTTAGGCATCAGAGGGAAGGCCAAGGGGGATCTTGTCTATTAACTAAATGGATGCTCTAGAGAAGATGGGACCAGACTTCCCTCAGAGATGCACAGTGAAAGGTCAAAGGATGACAGAGAAGTTGCAAGAAGGAAATTCTGATTAGACACAGGTTTAAAAAAAAAATCGCAATGAGAGCAGTCAGACACCAGCAGAGGGACCCCAAAAAGCTGTGTGATCTTTACCTTTGGAGACATTCAAAGTTTACCTCAAACTTACCTGGTCTTTGAGATGAGCCTTGTTCAGGGCAGAAGCTGGACTGGACCTCTCCAGAAGTCCTATCTGACCAAAAGCTTTGATTGGCTCTGTAGTACTGCTAAACCTACTAGAATGTAGGAGAGAGCTGGAAACAAGGAGGAACTCTGTGGTTTCTCAGAACATCCAGGTCCCTGCATGTTCTGTGAGCTTACACTTTAGAGGGAGCAGAATATTCTGCTTGGGGCAGAATAAAGCCAGAGGCATCCTATGTGTTACCCACACACGGCTTTCACACTGGCAGCTTTTAGATCTCATGTTTGTCTTTAAGAAGCAGCAAAATCAGTCCCTGTGTGGGGAATGTGTGTGTGTAAGAGCAGAGGGCAAGTCGAAATGCAGGGCGAGCTGAATGCTGCCTGTTGCTCCCGAGTGCTGTTGCCCTCTAGGTGCTGCTCACAGGCTGCAGTGCAGCTGCCAGGGATGGCTGAAGGAGACTGCTTCCAGCTGTTCACTTTGCCTCTGTCGGGAAAATGGGAGGCATTTCTCTGCTTCAGCTACCTCTGGTGCTGATCCGGTGATGAGACACACTGAAATTTAGAGTGTAAGGTATGTGTGGGAGAAGGCGATTGCTTGTCGGCAGAGGGCGAATCCCTCTCAAAGAAAAGCCTTGTTTAGGGAGGGTGGCACTGGCACAGCTGCCACAAGGGGCAGGGAGTATTTGGGAGGTGACCCCAGCAAGGTTCCTCCCCATTCCAGGTTGTGTCACCACTGACCTGGGTCTGTGCCCCAAGGGTTTATTGCACCCTCCGTTCACTCCTGGCCAGGCACGTGGAGCCCTACAGCCCTGGCAAGGCCATGGGGTGGTGACCCTGAAGGTCCTGGGACCAAACAGTGTTTTTGTCCTTCTTTGCTCTTTTCCCATGACACCCCCTGACCTGAAGTTCAGTAGAGTTTATCCTGCCTCCTGATAATGCTGGCTGCTTTCATAATCCAGGTGTGCTCTGTGCCAACACTTCTCTGCTGTGTACATTTCTGACTCTCTGGTCTCCTTGAACAGGGAGAGGAGGAATTGGAAACTAGAGGGCTCTGAAGGCAGAGCACCTGCACCATCAAGGGAGCCCTGCACAGCAGGGATGAGCTTTACTGCATTTACAGGCCTCCCAGTGAGCAGGTTTTAAGAAAAAACAGCACAAGGGTCAGGCAACCTTCCTGCCTGCTCAACTCACTTGTTCCTTTTGGGTCTAATCTGTCTGGCCCCAGCACTTTAGGATTTCCCTGGGACATGTATGTGTGTGACTAAGTGGCCAGTTGGTTTGGTTTAAGCTCAATTATAAGGAGAGGGGAACCTGCTCCTTTCCCAAAAGTCTCTCCCGAGGTGTGAGAAACCTGCAGCACCCCTTACCCAGCAGTGCCAAGGTTCCACAGAAATTCATATTTATTTTGGCATTTAAATGAGCTCTCACACAAAGCTGCCTTAATACCGAACAAGTGCAAAATAACCCGGGGCAGATTAGTATTTGTGTCATTACAGAGGTTTAAAAAAAATTACTCTAAAAGGCACTGTAAATCCATGGAAAGAGATTTTCATTCTCTGCCAAGCAGCACACACAGTAACAAACAAGTAATCAAGAAAATCACCATGCTCTGAATCAGTGGGAGTGCACATGATGTCTCTCATCCCCCCTAGCTCTGCTGCCTCTGGGGCCAGGGCACACTGGAAGGCACTTTCTGGTCTGAGGCAGCTACTGAAGAAATTGGCAAATGTCTGGGAAATGGAAAACACACGGTAAGAGCACACACCACTCTGATTTCTCCTGTCAGCCTGTTCCTTTTCTCCACCATGCTCCATCACAGCAGATGAGCTGGCTCTGTTTCAACACATTTTTGAATCATCCTGGGACATACTATAGCTATCAATGACACCACATCTGCTTGAAAAGCTAATTTCTTGGAAGTTAGTTACTGTTTCAAGCATATTCCTCCTACCTTCAATCTGCAAGTCAAGTTTTATCACAGCTTCACAAACCCTTTTCCCAGCCTGCTCTCCAATGCTATATTAGCATCCTTGAGTGCTCTCCCTCATCCTCTGTGTTACACCTGTGGACTGTGTAGGTGGAAGGGAGAAAAGGAAGGATGGTTAACATCATTTCCACCTCAAATCTACTAGAAGAAGGCAAGTTATGCTGTGACACATTTAAAAATCAACACTTAGGAGGGATCTTTCTCATGGCCAAGAGGTTCGGAAGCCTCAGATGTCCTTGTGTTGCCCTTCAGTGCTGGTAGGCAGAGTGGGGAAGACCCAGGCTGACTGATTCCAGACAGCACTGTGCTTGAGGAAGGGGTTTGCTTGCCAAGAGCACAAGGATATGTGGTAGCGTAACGCACCATGTAAAATCTCGTGGGAGAGCATCCTCTAAAAAGGGAAATTATAGCCGCATACCATCAGGAGATTTAAAAATTATTATTACCATCATCATCATCTCCACTGATATTATTTTGCTTTGATATTGTTTCTAATTTCAAATAAAATTATATGCATTTAGAAAACCAGAAAGGCATCTATTTACAAACTAAATTACATACCCACAAACTCCTTTCCTATTCTTGACCATGCAAGTACCCAACAAGAGACAAGCAAAATTTGCTATGTCAAGAGTATTGCAAGTTACAGACATGTGCAACAATGAAAACTTCACATCTTTCCTCTGGCATTTGCTTGCTGTGGCTTGGATTTATATTTCCTCATTTCTTAAGCACTCCTAACATTGAATCAACTTTATTCAAGAAAAGCAGCATGGAGAAGCTATTAACCCTTCTTCTTCACCCTCTAGCAGCTGATTTTTGGTCCACAGTGACAGCTTCAAAGAAGCATTTCTCTGCCATTTTTCCCAAGTGCAACCTCTCAGGTGGCCCACTCCAACCCATGGAAAGCTACTGCTGTCACCCCACCAAGCATTGCAGGAATCACACTCCCAAGGAAGAACACCAGTTTCTCATAGTCAGACTATTTGGGTTTTTATTAATTAAACAGTCCATATACAAAGTACTAAATAAATATATAGCTGTGTCAGACGCCAGTGTCCCATACACACCCACTTGGAGAGCTCTCTGTAGTTATATATGGAATACCATGGAAAGATACTTATCAAATGCAAAGCAGGTTACAGAATGATTCAACTCTGCAGACTCATTGCTCATCACCAGGGTGCAGTCCACACACCACATACACACACACATACTTTTGCTCACTCATTCCTGGGAAGAAGGGTGTCCACCCTCTGTAACCTGGCTGCTTGGGAAATGTTTCTGTTAATGTCACAGACACACTCAGGAAGAGGCCAAGACCCAAGGTTCACAGGATTATATCCCACCAGTGTACTGCAAGGAGCCACATGGAAGAGGCTTTGTCTTTAGGGATTTACAGCCTGGAGTGGCCAGGGTGGGATGGGAGTTTGTGGGGCTGGGCAGGTACCTTGGGGAGCTCAGCTGGGTCAGAGTCAGAGCTGCTGTTAGAACATGAATTGGAACATGTGTCAGGGTAAGCTGGTTTTATGTCTTGAAGTCTTCTTCCCCATATCCAGATGATGAGGAAGGTGTTGGAAGCAAATATGAAGATGAAAAAAGGAATACTCTCTCTCTCTTTCTCTTCTCCGCTGATCTCTGGAGGACAGCCAGGCAGGGCTGGGAATGGGCACAAAAGTAGCAGTGGATAGATGAAGATATCCTCAGTACCTGAGATGTTTTTGTGGGTGGGCAGGAGGAAGGAATGTATAGGGCTGATGCTCCTGGTCCTTCAGACGAGGGGTGCAGGCACCCCCATGAGCTGACTAAGGCAGGTCCTGTCTGGGGCAAAGCCAGTCGCAGACCCAGCTGATGATCTTCCTGCATCTCTAGCACTCCTGCTGAAAAGAGGCCAGGATGCTCTTCTGTCAGAGGAGAGAAGCTCCATTCCATGGAGACACAGAGTGAGCAGGGAAAGGATGGCCAGGGCTGTGTCTGAAAGCTGAAGTTTGAAGAATAACAGGATGCTACTAAGGTGCCTGTGTGGGAGAAAGAGGATCCCTCTCCTCTCTTGCTGGCGTGGGTTGACTCTTCTGCAGGATCATCTCACTTGTCACCATGTGGCCCATTCCCCGTGCCTCTGTTGAGGGGCACTTAAGTCTCTTTGCTCACTGTGGAGCTGCTACATGGGGCTTTTCCCACCAGTGTAGTCATGGTACGGGCTGGTCCGGGTCTTGGGGCGAGGGATGGAGAAATCACTCTGGGGTTCGATGGCCTGAAAAGCAAGCACAGAAGTCTTTACCTTTGAAAACTGGACAGAAGTAGTAAAACAAGGCTTACAAAGAAAACAAAGGAAGGAAGGGAGAAACAGAGCTGAAGGTTTCCTGGGAATGGCACCAATAAGGCTGTGGAAGAGAATCCCAGCAGAAGAAATTAGTGATGGAGATGTGCCATGAGGAGGAGACATGCCATGCCAGGAAACACGTGGGAACATGATGTGAGCTACTAGACCTGGCTAGGCTGTGGTCTGAAGGAGGACTAGTGAATGGTGGACATGCAGACTGCCCACTCTGGATCTGCACTGCAACTTCCAGTGTCTGCTGATGGGAATACATTCAGGGCATGGGCTGAGACTCCTGAAGAAAGTCTACTGTCCTCCAGTCTACTGTAAGAACTGTGCTCAAAGAGAGGATTTCTTAAGTGGTACCAAATCCCGAAGTATTGAAAACCACAAACTCTTTACCTTAGGCCCCTCCTGCCTGCCTGTGCCCCTGGACATGCCACAGCTCTTTCCCCACAGCCACAGGCATCTCCATGAACATGTCACAGAATTGCTTGGCTCCATGCAAAGCACAGGCCTGCCTTCACAGAGCCTTCTCTAGGTCATCTGTCTTTGTCCCTTCTCCTTCTCTTCCTTTCAGCACCTGAACAATGTCCTACAGCCTGCATGTGGTGAAACGGGTGAAGTGGCATGAACTTACCTTCATCTGAAAGTGAGAAGCGTATGGGGAGTAGTTAGGGCCTCCTGTGCCACAAGAGAAAAGTAGGAGAAAGTTAGTGCATTAGCATTAGACAGTAGCTTGGGAATACCACATCAAGGGAGACTCAGAGGGTCTGTGGCTACATTAGCAGCTATATTTAGACTGGTCTAACTGTGCAATGTGGAGGCAGGAATGGGCTAAAATCCATAGGTGGAGGACATTAAATATTTCCTTCTGAAAGCAGGAATGAATGGTATTGCAAATACCAGGACACAGGTGGCCTTGGAGTTTAGACACCTCCTGTTGCCTCACAATTACTGTCAGCACCACCAGCCAAATCCCTCCCACTTGTATGCCCAAGACCCCCTTCACGGTATTCCCTGGGAGAGCACTGCCTTTCTTGGCTATTCTTTCACAAACATGGGGATCTGACTCCAGGTGAAACCAGTAGCAAATCCACAGCCAGAGGAATCACATCTCCTACCCACAGATTTGGGAAACCTCTACTGACAGAGGTTTTTTGTTTTGACTAAGTAGGCAAAAGACACATACAGAAGACCTCCTTGCCTCCTTTTTGGATGATGGATTCATTCTTATACAGACATGGGAACCTGATCAGAACTGGAATAAATAACCTGCAAGGTAAAACCTAGATAGGCCCGAAGAGCTGATGCATTACTAAGAGACACAAAACCCTCCTGATTTTTAACATGGACTTCCCAGACATAGCATGGTCATAAAAAGTTATACTTCAGCCCTGACATGCAGGAAGTCTCCTATTCAGTCACTCCTCCTACATATCTTTAGCATTGGTCCTCACTCATTTCCCTCCTGTCTGGAGATTAATTTGCATGTGCATTTCCAAAGTTTCATCAGTCTGAAACTTTTTCCTAGCCTCTACTTTATCTATCAACTTCAAATCCTCTCTTGTAGTTCTCCCACCTCTTTTAGGTCATGAGTGGTGCTTATGTGCTTAGGGTTGGGGGATGGTGGAATCATTCACTTCACCATACCTTGCACAATTTCATCTTGGGTGTAGGCACGGTTGTCCACTCCACTTGCCTGCTTTATGAACTTGGGTTGGCAGAAGTCATTTTCTGGAGGGTAGTCCTCAAGCTTCAGAGGAGCAGTGAGGAAACAAATTTCGGGGACAATATACATTATCAGGAAAATCCAGCCATTGGCCACCAGAGCAATGGCCACAACAGGATCATCCCACATTTCTTTGCCTAAAACCGTGTTGCCTTTTATGAGCATAGTGATCCACACTACCCAAATGGCAATAGAGAACAGGATGGTGACAAAGATGTGAGCCCCGTGCCTCTTCCAGCTTTTGTATGACCCACAGAATGTGAACATGGAGACCAAGAAGGTCAGAGCCATCAGGAAGAGCACGTAGATCAGAAGCATGACAAAGTCCTTGTTGGTATCCTCCCGAGACATATTCAGGAATTCGTCTCTCTGGTTCACTAACATGGTGACTAAGTACTCGATGCTGATCACAACTTGTACCAGGGCAAAGGAAACAATGAAGAGCAGCAGCACCCGCCAGGAGAAGGGCTTTTTTCCTCTCACGAGTTTGTTGAGGTTGCAGGCATGGGTGAGGAGGCACGAGAAGCAAAGGGCAAAGATGACTCCAAATAGGAAGAACCGAGTGGGACGAGTCCTTTCATTAAGTTTAATGATGAAGGCAAAAGTGAGACCAAAAATGCCGAGTGTGCCTAAAAGAAAGAAAAAGTAGACGGAGATCATGTGCCGCTTGCTGTTGTCTTGGACTTTGCAGATGAGGAAGAAGAGTGAGCAGATGAGGAAAATGGTGATGAGGATGCCTGCTGCAGCCAGTGACTCCAGGACGATCCCCCAGGCCCTCTCCGTGTCACAGAGCAGGTAGTAGTCAGCACCGATGCTGCCGCAGCCCAGGGGAGGCGATGTTGTTGTCATCCTCTCGCTTTCTGCAGCAACCTCTCCAAAGCTGCAGAGAAAGAGAAAACACGGGCTGTCAAGTCAACCGTCTGGGCACTGTCAGCACTGGGGAAGGAGAGGCAGGACAGACCTCCTCCCCCACCTCACTGGGCAAGGACACCACAGTGCTAAGGACATGGGGCAATGGGAGCAGAGTCATCTCATTGCTTGGCATTGGCTCTCCATCAAGGACAAGCCAAGCCACTCAGGAGGAGGTAATTCACCTTGCACGTCCTCTGCAGTGTGCCTGATGTTGTGCAATGTTTTGGGAGTGTGGGGAGCAGGGAGAAGGTGAAGTGCTTCAACAGGCATTTGCTTGGTGCCCTGCAGTGCAGAGAGTGAGCTGCCTTGTCACTTCTGTGATACAAGAGCAGCTGTTAATCATAATACAGCTTACACTCTTCTGACAAGTTCAAACAACATCACTACCTTGTACCAGGGAGATTCAGAGATGAACAATGCAGAACAGGAAACTCATTGTTCTCTTTATTTTCCCCCTTTTACATTCTCTGAGGCACTTTTGGCTTTGGTATACTGATATGAATGAAGGGGGAACTTTAACACCTTTTACCTTGCAGATAACTAACCCAGATGCCTCCAGCATAGTTCTTCTCACTCCAAATTCAACAGCAAATATAGGCCACCTACCAGTAGCCCTAAACTCATATTCCTCCTTCCTCCTCATATTGCAGTGTAGCAATAAGGAGTGTCTCAGAGACCTCAGTCTCCTCCCCAGGACACTGCTTTGCACTGACTAGAGGCTGACATGCCAGAGCCAATGCTGTTCACTGCAGAAGTAACCAAGTTCTTGTGTGAGGACCCCACAATGCCAGTGACACCAAGGTCTCTAACACATTCCTGCTGCCTCATCATAAGGATTCCAGGGCTGTCTGAGCAAGCCTGTCTCCCATGGGATAAGTGGGCTTAAGTGGGCTGTTTAGGGGAATTAAGTTCCCTACTTTCTGAGGAGCATGAAGCATGTACAGAAATGACAGCACGAAGGCTATTGGGCACTTCATGGCCCATTTATGCAGGCACCGAGGGAGTTTAGATCCTAAGGACCAGGTACTGATTTCTAGATACCAAATTCCTCAGTTAGACTTGACTCTGTAGAATATATCAGAAGAGGAATTTAGATACACTATCACAATGAGACTTGGGCGAACCTGTCCTTAATAGTGACCCACACTGGAAAACCAGGGGCTTTCTAACAGATAAAGAAAAAACTAACCTTGCAAAATTTAGACTTTGGTGCTCACTATGCCGTTTGCCTTGATATTCCTGCTCCAGATCCACATATTGCACTTATGAAGTTGGTTCTCAAACCCTTCCAGCAGATTTTAATGAGTGCAGACTGTGTTTTTAATAAATGGCAATTGATCTAACCAAGGGATGAACAAAGGGTGAAAATAAGATGGACTCAGCCCCACATAACTGTTCATATCTGAACTGGGAAAATATTTTCCAGCTTCTAACCTCACTGTGTAAAAGATGTACAGCTCTTCAAAAGGCTGGCTATAAAATACAAATTATTCAAATATGCAAATATGCATTCAAATATTCCCATGAAGAGAATGGAATAAGCGGATAACACGTGCAGAAGTTTCCATAATCAATGTACACAAAATTTGGGGGATTTATGATCTCTTGCACAGATAGCTGTGTTATCTAGACAATTGTGTAATAAATAATGAACCTTTCTGAAACTCTAGAGAGAAAACTATTAAATTTTATCCTCGGACATTTACTTTTGATTAGATTAGCTTATCTGTTCGCAGCTCCGGCAGATGCAGACTGGTTCTCGCTGTTGAGACACGTGGAGAGCCCAGAGAACCAGCGTGAGTGACCTCATGACAGCACGGAGCACACCCAGAGCTTTGGGTCCTGACTGGTGCTGACTGGTCCTGCAGCGGTGCACACCACAGCCAGAGGAACATATGGGATGGGAATAACCTTCCTCACTTGGAGAACTGGGCCACTTTCAACCATTTTTACTGCCTTTCCTTTTTCTCCAGGGTAGATGTCTTGTGAGGCATGATGAAGCGTGAAGAGCCTCTACCATGTCTGCTGGGTGAATGTTTCTCCCCAGAAGCTGAGTCCGCTCATCCAGCACCTATAGAAGAGTCTAGGAATTCAAATGGGCTCTGCAGTCTGTGCAGGGGACCCTGTGCTGCGGTAGCTTACACAGCACACCCCAAATCAGCTCTCGCTGGAGCGAGGAGTCTTCTCCCTCCACCTTGACCCTCCTCTCCCACTGACGTTTGTAAATAAAATACACTCAGTCACCCACAAACATAAAACCGTTTCCAGGGAGAGTCTCCCCGGCTCCAGCTGGCAATCCCATCTTAGAGCCGAGGATGGAAGGCACTCTCAGTTCACCCCATGCTCTCCCACCCCGCAGAGCCATGGTCCTGCACGCCATCCCAACCCAGCTGCAGAAGGCAGGCCCACCCTGGATCCCATAAAACATTGCCTTGAATTACCTTTGTGGGTCCTGCCCGGTGAAGGCAGCAGGGAAGTTCGGTCCAGGAGGGGCACTTTTCCAGCGCTCCAGCAGCTCCGCGCCGGCCGCTCTCGGGAGCTTTAACAGCTGGAGGGCCGAGGAGGTGGGGCTGAGCACGCCTATTCCAGTTCCACCGCCTCTCCTCTCCCACGGGACACGGCTGAGAAAATTGGGCCCCGGTGCCAGGAAATGAAGTAAGGGCTCCTGACGTCAGCGGGGCACTCACCCCTGCGCCGGGGTGGGGATGGAGCCCTGGACAGCGCTGAAAGCCGCTCGCTCACCGCGGCACCTGATAAGGTGCTCCCCTGGCTGGCTCCTGGCACCCGTGGGTGGGGACCGCGGCTATGAATAGCAGCGCGTCCCCTCCCTGCTCCAGGCCTTTTGTCCCTTTGCCTGCTTTCTCACCAGATAACCGCATGCAAAGTAGGCGCTGAGGAGGCTGCGGTGTTCGAGGGGCCCGCGGTGCCCACGGGGAGGGTGACAAGCCTGGATGCGGGGATGGTTTGGTTTCTCGGGGCGTGTGGGGACACGTCTGCTCTGCTTGTCCCTTCCACCCGGGCCAGTGACAGCCACCGGCTTCTTTCCTCAAAAGGCCAGCTCGGCTTTCCTTGTCTCGCTCGGACCAGCCTTGCTCTCTGAATGCTCAGTTCTGCCTGCTCCGAGCAGTGAGTCACTTTGTCCCAATTGCCGGCCCAAATGTTAATGAACAAAGGCAATGACAAATTCCCCCTTGCTCTACATTTTGTGCCTCTGGCCGGACACACCTATCTGCACAACCCCATCCAAATCCTCGAGTATCTCCAATGCGTTCATGACTTCATTTGTTATTTTAAATATTACTCACTGGGAGTATTTCATCGTCCTGATTATGGAATTGACACCAAGGCCTATCCACATCAGGCACTTAGTCCCTCCACACAGCCCCAAACCTAAAAATCCCCCTCACCTCACGAAGTTTGTTCTTCCCAAAACCAGGGATGGGTGTAGAGCAGATGCACGTGCTTCTGCTGAGGTCTAAGTGCCCACTTAGCAGGTGTCTCATCTGCTTGTTAATTTTATTTGTTTGTTTTAGGGCTTGCTGATCCTTTTCGAGTCTCACGTGTGGAGATTGCCACAAAACTCAAAGGAGAGAGTCCTCTCTTCCATGCCCGACAGAACTACATGAGGACCTTCAGGGATGAATGGCTCATCCTGTGAAAGGCCACACTCCGAGCAGTCACTGTGGGGTGTGCCATACTGAGTCCTAAGACAGTTCTTCAAGTCCTTCCCACTTTTATTTCAGCGAAATAAATCTTGAGGCTTATTAGGAAAGGACTTACGAGGTTTCTCTACACGAGAATAATCTAAACTTTAAGCAGTTCCTGGGCTTAGTGAGGCAGCCAAGAACGAGGCAGTTATGAAAAATGAGAAGAAAAAATAAGTAGTGATGGAGAAGAGTTTAGCACCCTCTCATGGGGACCCAGCTTGTCTAGGAAAGCATCCCAAGAAGCTTTCAAAGGTCACTGGTCACTGCCAGCCTATTTGCATCTTGTCAGAGCACATTATGGACTGCCAGTTACTTCCCTACATTTACACAGACACACAAAACCTCATGGAATAGACTGTGTCAAATTATATCAGGGGAAAAAAGAAGAAAAGATAAAAGTAACACAGACATCTTTCAGAATGTCAGACAAATCCATGAGATTCAGTCATCAAACATAACCTGTACTTTCAGAAGGTTAATGGGGCTAACATTTAAGAGCAATCCCAAGCGATTTAGGAGCCTGAGGGCTGCTGACTCACTGTAGTTAGAGTGAGACATGGTGGCCATGGCTCTCATGCCGTGCCAGGAGGGTGGAGAGGCACACTCTCTACATGGGCATAGTGATCACACCAGAAAGGTGAGATGGCTGTCACCTCGCTTTAGGGACAGGATGTAAGCTGCAGATAGAAGCACCCAAATTTAGATATCTGATGGTTATTACCTAAATGTGAACTGAGTGTCTCAGCTCCCAAACAGCCAAAAGCTCAGAAGGACTGTCCCAGCTGACTGGATGCCTATTTCTGTGTACACTGAAATGCTCCCAGGTGTGGTTGCCTGGATTGCCTGGGGCACACTTTAGTTGCTTTCACACTGGCACAGCGTCATTTGAGATGCCCCAGTGTCTCCTGCTCAGCTTCCAGTGACCACTGCGGGAGCACATGAATTTCCCACACCTCCCCTATCAGATCTGGCAGTCCTGTGCAGATGTTTTGGATACCCTTAGGCATCTCAAATCACTTTTGCAAGAGCAAATGGATTGAGTGTTCAATCTCTCTGGCTATTTCAGAGATGAGATGCCCAGTTTCTATATAGGTACCTGGTCCTCCATAAGGACTGAATTCTAGTACACCAGCATAGATAAATTCATTGTTCATTGAAGGTGCTGTAGCTCTGTTACCTTTTACTCAGTGAACAGCATATAAGATCCAAGAGCTGTGGGGATCAATCCTTCTGGAGCATTAACTCACACTAACACAGGAGATCCCAAATCACCCTAGGCAGCAGTGTATGGGCAATTAAAGTGACTCCTAGGTGTGTACAGAGCAGACTTCATTGGAGGCAGTCATGTGGATTCCCACTATAGCTGGTGGAGAGAAAGGGGCACTTCCAGGGTAGTTGCAGTTGATCTGCTTCAGGACAAACCAATTCACACCTGAAAAGTGCCCATTTCTTTCTAAAAGAGATGGAGACAAGAGAATGATACAGATCTTTACACTTGACAGCTGAATTGCTTAGCAAATCTCCAAAATAATTTAAATACAATCCAGTAGCAAAATGCTGGTAAGTTGGAAGTTCCTTTGTGTGGGAGGCTGTTGGTAGCAAAACTGCTTGCTTTGGCCATACTGCAGCCCTGGTGAAGCAAGCTGGCTGCCGGTAGTGGGAAGGAGAGTGACTGTGGCT
The DNA here is from genome assembly GCA_025920805.1 of Petroica traversi. NCBI lineage: Eukaryota > Metazoa > Chordata > Aves > Passeriformes > Petroicidae > Petroica > Petroica traversi. The sequence continues at coordinate 6,209,491 of JAHLSL010000059.1, forward strand.
GACAAGGAGAGTCAGGCACAGCAGCAGGGTCTGACCTCTTTGGGCAGAAGGCACCGACAACTCCCAGTTCTGGGGAAGCAGGATGAGGGCTGGGCTTTCCCTCTGTGTCCCTGCCTATTCTCGCTGCTGCATTGCCTGGCTCTGCTCCCTCCTATGGGCTGGGAGTGCCCGTACTGCCCACAGTGCCCAGGGCCAGCCCTTCTCCAGGGGCTTCAGTGCCACAGCAAATGGCAGAATGCTGCAGCCCCTCAGCTCAGCCAGGCACGGGGAAGGAAGCGTGGCTGGGCGGTGCAGGGCCTGAGATAGCATCTTTTAATATGACAAATAATAAAGCAAGCAGATGCCTGGGGAGAGATGGTGCATGGTGCTCTGGAATGTGTCTGAATAACACGTTCATGTTTGTGATAGTGGCTGTACTGTGAATGGGCTTGTATCATTCCTTCTGCTTAGCTACCTGTGCACAAAAGAGAGCTTAATAGCGTAAGAACAGCCTTGCTCCCCGAAAAACATCCCCCTGCCAGTGCTTATCACAGTCATACTGAGCCAACATACCAGCAACCTCCACCCCATCCTGCTTCATCTCTTCTTTGTCTTTAAATCAGCTCAGGTATAAGCGTTATGACACCCTTGGGAAGAGCCTGGCACAGAGATGCTGGGTCTTCAGCCAGCCAGTTAAGGGCACCTTTGCCTTAGAGAGGAGACAACACAAGGGAGGGGGTGTTATTTCTGGAAAGGGACATGTGGGATCTTTGCATAATACTGGACTTTCTCCTTTCAGGGACAGTCCCGCCCCTGAATTTCTTGTGTTCTGGCTTTGAAAGCATGTATCCAAGGATTACCAAAAACTCTAAGAGTTGAATAGTTTTCCTTTGGAAATTAAGAGTATTGCACCAAAAAGTAAATATTATCAAAAGTAATTGCAAAAAAACCACATTCTGGTGTCCTTCGGAGACTTTACATGTCTATGCAAGTAGAAGTATCAGTTCTTCCAAACTGAATGCTGTGCTCCCTGCCTCCCTGCCATTTTCAGTCTCGGGAAAAATATAAACATTTCTGGTATGTAACAATCATTTGCTTTCTGTGCTGACTGCTGCCTCCTCTTAAAGAGGTTCCTTTCTTTTAATGACCAGGTTTCGGTCAACCCCTTCCTCTTCCTGGTACCTAAATGCCTTAATTCCTGGTACAGGACTTTTCATTTACTGGGAAAAGGAGAGATTTGGTTGAGAAAAGGACAAAGAGACTTATTAAAATATTGAAGTCAATGTTATTGAGTATATCCTATAAACAGAAACTTCCAAACCAGTGAATTAACTGCTACACCATTCCTAATTGGTGAGAAGACCTTGCTTATGGAAATGGACTACCTGGTCCTCTGCTAGGAACAAGATGCTCTGCAATGCTGTAAACAGGATCACTTCTGCATAAAATCCCAGGTGGGAACAGCCTGGTACCCAGAAACCCAGGGGCAGGGGGTAGCTCCTGGAGTACCTGCTGAACCTGTATTGAGTTTGGGCCTTGGACTTGCTCCTGTCCCAAGTATCACAGTGCAGAAGCTGGAGCAAGAATGGGCAGAAATAATGGAAACTGTGAAGCTGAAACTGTGACTGTGATCACTTTGGCCAGGAAAAGCCTTTTCATACAACAAAGCTGGTGCTTTTTAAGGCCGTGAACAAGTTAAAAAAACTAATTAGATGTATCACCACCTTTAGGACTTTCAACAGTATTCTGGCAAACATTTCACTCATGACAACTGAGCCATTCCTCTAGATGTATTTCCCTTAAGGTATCATGTGCCCATCCACTTGCCAGTTCAGCAAAGAATGCTCCAGCACTTCTTTATGACATTAATCTCATCTGCTTTTATGCTGATGCATTCCCAAAGCGGCAAGTCACCCTGATTTGGATGACTGGGTATTGTATATAAACAGACATTTTGGGAGAATATCTCTCAATAAACAAGGGATCTGAAAACATACCCCCAGAAAGGAAGACATGCCAGGGGAGATCCAGGAGGACCTGCATTTGCTCTCTCCCAGAAATCCTGACTCCAAGGCTGAAGTAATGATTTAGGAGAGAGGGGATGTCTGGCTGCATCTTTAGCTAGTGAGGCGTGACAGAGTCTCTCAGCAAAGCTCTCTGAGTCAGCCTTTGCTTTCCTTGTGTGCCAATCCTGGTTTTGGTACCCTTGTCTAGCCACTAATGGTGTTCCTTTTGGCATTTCTTGTCCACTCTGTCTGGAGTAGTTTCCCCTTTTCCCTCCTTGTCCACTCCACATTGTGGAATGTGGGGTTGCAAAGAATGGCTGAGATTCTCACTGAGAGAGGATTAGGCTCCCTTTTTCATGGGTGGCTGATGGCAGTAGAGGTTCTGAGCTAGCTATCCTGCCCTGAAATCTGATTTCTCCTGCCAGCAGTGTCTTGGGTAAGAAGTTCTACAGAAGACTGCTTCCATGCAAGAGGCATTCCTGGGAATCAGGCTGCACACAAAAATGACCCTGCTCAATGACACAGAAAATTCTTCTTTATTGCTTCTGGATCAAATGCCACCACAATAACAAAAGCAAAGCTGAGATCCAACATAAACCACTCCTCCCTTTTGGATTTCATCAGAAAAAAAACCCCAAAACATTGAAATATTTTGGATTATCTTTTATGAACAAGCTTCTTCATGTGAGTACAGATCTTTGTCCCAGTGCAGCCAGCATAAAAGCTGGCATAAACTCTGTATTGTCTCTCCTGGATAAATTATCAAAAATACAGTTCTGTTTACATGTTTAATCAGACACATCTGGTTGGAGTTGATGATATTGAAGATTTTTTCCAACCTTATTCTGTGAAATGGCTACAAACAAATCGGCTACTGACTGCAGAACCACGGCCTGGGTTTTGGTCAGTGTGTGTAGACTAACCTTTAATCAATGCTGTGATTTTTCTTGAAGGAAATGAGCATCAGGGGAGAAAAATAGAAGGAACAATGGTAAGATAAGGTCAAGTAATTGAATTCACAGCCTAATGATCCCAAATATTTTCTTATAATTTAGAGCTGGTCCCCAGGGCAGGCAGTTCTTGTTCTCTGAGTGTCATAAATCCCAGTGTCACCTCCTGGAGCTGGAGAGTTGCTGAGAAGCCATGTAGGGAACCACAATGGGAATCACAGTCAGGCTTCAGGAAAATATAAGCAAAGAACACGAGAACAGACAATGCTGTGCTGCTTGCCCTGCTGAAGAATATCTTACTGCAATCCTGGGAGAAGGAGCTTCTCTTCTGTGCAGTTTCTTCTGGGGTGCCAGGGGCTTGGCAGCAAAGCTCAGACAGATGGGGTTGGGGACTCCATCTGCCTGCTCTGTTCTGCTCCATGGACAGAGTCATCTCCCAGGAGCCATGGGCATTGCAATCTGTGGGTCCCCGTGATTTGAGGGGAGATGATTTGTATTCCTCTGGCTTATAGCTGGAGACTGTAAGAAGTGCCAGGCCAGTGCTTACCTGGTAGAAATGCCAGTGAGTAATAGTTACCAGATTATATATAAATGACTTATAAAGCCAACGCCTCACTTCTGCTTCACTCTAGATAAAGTTTGTTGCTTGGCCCTGATTATAGATGACCATAAAACTCATCAGATATCTTCCAGGACAGCTCAAGGACTCATTGAGGTGTCAGCATCCATCAGGGGAGTACTAGCTTGATCCATGCTGAAGTCCTTCCCCAACTCCATGTGCATGGGCCAAAAAGACCAATACAGCCTTGCTCAGAGATGAGCAATCTCTGCTTACAGATGAGATAGGAGAAAACACAGGATGTGTGTTTTATCAGGCCAGGGCTAGGGCCATGTTTTCAGCATGCACAAAATGGCTTTTCCCTCAAATCCTGAGGGCTCCCCTCCCTGTGGCAACCCAGGAGCCTGGAGGAACACTTGGTTTCTGGTGCAGGTAGATGGTATGCCCTGGAAGCCTGGAGGTTTCATGCACAGTTGGCAGTGGGTCCCACCACTGCTGAGGAAGCCCAGATCATTGCTTAGGTTCCTCAGGTGGAGGATGGAGCTGGCTGGGCAACAGAGCTCATTTTGCTCCATTTAAAAGGCCAGCATATTGCTGGGTACCCTCTTTTCATTTGGCACATTATGCAGGTCTCCTTCACTGCTTCCTCCATCTCACCTGCACTGAGGTGAATGGGTTGTTCTTCTAACTTCGAGGACAACAGAGGTACATAAGCATGCCTGGATACTGCCTCACTGCAGGCCCAGGACTGCATTTCAATGCTTTACTCCTGCCCAACAAAATCCTCTTTTTAAATTATTCTGTTTGTGCAGTATTTGTCAGAAGTGACCAGTTGATGCATCAGTATTAAGGTCTCGCAAATTTCTTTCCACCCTACTTGCTAATCACAACTGATGCTTTCTGAAATCTCCAACTCCCAAGTATCACTGAGCTCCCTAAGGGACATACCAATGACATGGTGTGCTTCAGAAGCCTGATAGCATTCCTGCTCCAGCTGCTGGCTTCTGTAAAGTCATGCCTCTTTCTGCAGTTTCTGCCTGATTTTGGCAGGCTCATACCCACACCAACACACACAAACCTGCGCGCGAGCACACACCCCGCCCTCAGCCACACTTCTGCCTCTGTGGCTGCAATGTCTGCTAAAACTACATTGAAATGCAGGACTTGCAAGGTGTGAGGGTGCTGTTGGTGGAAGTGGTAGCCAGGGGAGGGAAGAGCAAGAGAAGGCAATGACCAAGCCAGGAGTGGAAGTGGCAGTCAGGCAGGTGGAGAAAGAGAATGGGTAATTGCAAGCCAGGAGCATCAATGAAAATGGTTTTCCATAGAAAATTCACTGCTGGATATCTAGCATATCTACCTATTCCTCTGCAATAGGCCTCCTTTGCTTTGCAATGCCAGATCCAAAAGATGGCTCCACTTTTTAAAGATGGAGCACTTGAGGCCATAGATTTGAATCCTAGCCAGAGAGATTAAGTACTTGAGAACTGAAGCAGAGGTCTAATGTAATCAATTTAATTATTCTCTCTTAAAATCTTTAACAATGAAGAGTGGAAATCTCAAAGGGAAAGTTAGCTGAAAACTGCAGTATGTGCATAAAATTCCTATTATTATTGTTTCAAGTTTTCTCATTCATGTAAATAAAAAAAATCCCTCAAATATATAGTCTTAAACAGAGTCACACAAACACAGATACTCTTCCTCACTCATTTAACCAAAAATCCATGATTCCTTTAAAGTTCAGATGGAAATTTCTACTGATAATTCAGACCAGCTGTCAGAACTCAAAAGTGTCTCTTGATCTGCTGCTGGGAAGTTTCTTTCTCTCACATCTTTATTTAACTCCTCTCCTGATTTCAGATAAACCTGTGGGAATATTTGCTATTGCACATTTGCTATGGTCACTGAAGGTGTTATAAACTTGACATGTTTACAATAACAAGCAGCAATATTGGATTAGAAAAGAGCATTAAAGTGTTAAATGTGAACTTGCAGACTGTTGTACCCAGGGCTAGGAGAAGGTGAGGTCTGAACTAGATAGAAAATACAATGATACAAATGATTGTCATGTCATTGATTATTTTTCTTTCAGACTTCTTGACAACCCAGAAGCTTACTCTAAGCTAGGAGGAAGAACATCAGTGAGCAATAATTATTAATAGCCAAATGGACAGGACTTAGCTGAAATAGAGAAGGTTTACAAAGCTTCTGCCTTGCAGTATAAAGAGAAGAGAGTCTGTGCATCCATTTGGACCAGTAATTCCAACCTAAGGAGCCCCTTTCTGGCCATGCTGTGCTTCTTTCCTGGCCACTTAGCTGGCTGCTGGGTGTGATGGACAAGCCTCCCATGGGAGTCCCTGCACTCCCCGTTGCTCTCCAGACCTAGCAGCCCTGGCTGTTTTGCTAGGTAAACAGAAACAACACTGTAAGTGACAGCCATACTCCAGGGAAGGGTAGAGTGGAGGTTTAATTGCCAATTAACCTCTTCAGAAATGCAAACACAGCTTCAGCTAATGGTATGAACAATCCAGGAAAGCACCAGAGATGAGGGATGCCGCTTGGCGCATGCATGATAAGCCGAAGAGAAGCTTTGCCTCTCTGCAGCAGGTTCTCCTCTTCTAAAGTTGTTTCATTGCCTGATAATCCCTTCCTCGTTCATGATGAACAAACTGCTATAACAGACATTTGTGTGCAGTAATGAAATACCAACTGGCACATGAGTAGCCCTCTTTAAAAGGCTATATATTGCTTTTTCCTGGAAACCCTGGCTGTGGATGGGACCTCACCCAGGATAAGACCCGTCAGCTTTTGGGCACCAGGCAGTGTTGCAGCATTTCAGCAAGCACACATTATTCCCCCTCTGTGTAGGGAGGTTAATTTGATCTCCCGTAAAATTCAGTGCCTTTGTGCCAGCATTTAAAAAGGCAAAAATAATCACTACAAATTTTAGCACTGACCTTCTGCTTGGCACACAACACATCCCATTATGTGTGATGAACTTGGATATATTGAAAAAAAAAAAAGCTTATGCTGTAGGTGAATGAAGTGTTCTGATCCACATATGCTATGGATTTGAGCAATATTATTGCTCCAAGGGCTTTATCAAATTGCAGAACTGTGATACACATAGGATTCAAGTTACCATGAGATTTTACAGTACATGGGGATAGCTTTCCCTCAGTCAGAACTTAACACACACAATAAACTTGAAGCTGTGTTGAACCAGAACTGAACCCAACCAATTTCAGTTCTTACTTAACAACCCAAATAAGAATTAAATCCAATCCTCTAATGGTTCACCTGTCTGATTAGCAGAGTGCTGTCATTAGAGGTAAAGGCAAAGAAAAGTAGCAATCCACATGCATGATTCTGCCAAACAAAGCTCACATTCTGGACGTATTACATGACAATCTGGTTTCTTTAGCAAATGCAGCATCTGTTAACAGTCCTGTTCCAATTAAAAAAAAAAAAAAAGAAGTCTGCTATTACATAACAGTTGATAATCCCCAATCTCCGGAGTGATTAATCTAGATGTATGCATGGTTAAAACCTCTGCTGGCCAATTGAAATCTGACTTTCTTAGCTACTCATTTATAATCATCCAGCAGAACAATGACACTGTTGAAACTGTTATTGGTTAGGATGTATCCTAACCTTGCAGGATAGCATGAAATTTTGATTGTTTTGCCCTGAATGTAACCATCCTTCTCTCTATTTATCAAAAAGAGTTGACTACTACAAGTAATGAATTGGGACAAGTTGTTGAATAAAATAAACCATCTTTTCCTAACAAGCAGTGCTACATTAATTAACAAGAGACTTGCCCAGGGAGCCCAACAGGATCTCTATGACTTTCTATCATATACCTACCTGTTTTGTATCTTCTAGAGCACCTGGAAACAGATTCCAGCCAGTCCCTTAACAACCGAGGTGGGATATGCCTGCAGGTGTACAGTGAAGGAACCTCTACCTGCACAGGGTTTGTAGTGGCTTCCTCTGGCAAGAGGCTTCAAGGCACCCAAGTGTTTCCTAAAACACCATTAAGATGGGGAGAACCACATGGGAACCACTGAGGCAGCTCACATTTTCCCTGTACTCTGGAAAAAAAAAGCCAAACAGAACTGAAAGCAGACAGCTTGGGCTGTTAAACAGACAGGAGAAGAGCCTTCTGGACCATATTGCAGTGCAGTATGAACAGCAAAGCACAGAACCAGCCCTGCTGAAGGGGCCTGGTCACAGCCTATTTGGTGGGGCAAGGCTGGGGAGGAGTGCAAAAGGTGCTTAGAAAAGGGGATCCATACATGAGACTTCCATGGTGAAGGAAAGGATTCAAGCATGTAGGAGGGCTAAAGGTGGGGTGAGAAGATGGGAAGTCCCAAAAAACCACCAAATAATGGAAGCTTACTAATACAGCACATTCCAGGACATGCTGAGCAAGAGGAAAACTTGCCTGGGAAGGATCTCAGCAGGTCTGTGCCAGCTGAAGAAACAAAGCATATCATTGTCAGTTAATTATGCAAAGGGAACCCTTGGCCAATGCTTCCAAAGGAGCAAGTCAGTCCATGTGGGAAGGCCTGAAGGCAGGGAGGGTAGCTGCACCCAGGCACTAGTGGGTGGAGGGGCTTCCCTATCCCAACCTGTGCAGGGAGTTTCCCTCTCCCTCAGTCACAGGAGAGGTGGTTCCCCAACTTCAAGCACCTGCAAGCACCACTGTCCCAAGATACCACTCACTGAATGCTTCCAAAGGGTAGTGGAATCCCTTGGTCAGCCTTATCTGATCGAATGATGGGAGCAGACTGGGTAATGATGCAATCCTGCAAGACAATTCAGGAGAGCAGAAGGATGCAAAATCTGCCTCTGGGACTGCTGACATGCAGAGCAGGCAGGCTCACCTGCTCTGGTGTACCAGCATCTTGTACTTCAGGCAATTCTGGTTTCTTCTGCAAGGCTCAGCCCATCACCCACTTCAGTCATAGAGAAAAGCCTTCCAGCTGAAGCAGACCCAGGGCTGTACAGAAGCTCACAAGCTGTTTCCCTCTATACAGGATTCATTTTAAGCCTAATGGCTTCTGTTTTTTAAGGCTCATGGCTTTACTTTTGCAAAACAAGCAAAAATTTACATATTTGTCTTGCCATCATGAAGGCAGAGGAAATGAGTGTCCAGGTCACAGAAGCCACTCCAAAGCAAGGTCACCCAACCATGGCTGGCTTCAGTTTTCTATCTGTCAAAGGTCTTTTCCCACCAAGAGAGATAAAAGCTTCATGCAATCTTACTAGCCTGCTAAAAGAGAGGGCCTCTCCACCCATCAGTCCTCCTCTTTATCCCTGTATTTTTATGTGTCAAAAACTTAACAGCACTGTCTTTTCCACAGACTTCAGCAAATTTTTGGACATTATCCCACAAGCTATTTGAGGCACAAAAGCTTCCCCACCTGCACATTTTCTGTGCTGTCCATATAAATTGGTAATACACTGTCCTGTAGATCTTTGGTGATCAGAGAAACAAAGGGCTGACAAAGCTGAACACTTCCAGCTGAGGCTGCCCAGGCCCAAGCAGTGGAAGTTAAAGAACATGAAAAAGGAGGAGAGCTCACAAAGTTTGTAATCTGTTTATCCTGTTTGCAAGAGGACTCACTGGTTATTGGGCTCTACCTCCCTTTTAAGAAAGAATGGAGCAATTAGCTTTCCAAAGGGCTGCTTGTGTTAAAAGAAAAAAAGAAAAAAAGGAAGCCTTATTTACTGTATGTGTAAGATACAGAGATAAAGACACCTAAGATTTAATTGATACCATGCCCTCCAGCAAGCTCCCTTCCCATTGCATAACAGATTTATCAACAACAGAAGGCTAACAGAGCCCTTGAACTAGTCAAATCTTCCCCTGCATCTGCTGCTTCTACTAAATCCAAGAGAGCCACAACTTTCTGCTACAGGATTTTCAAAGGACCACAGCAGTCACATACTCACAGGCAGTCCATGCAAATACAAGAGCACTACTAGTGACAGTGATTTCCCTCCCATCAGCTTAATGCAACCCTGATGGAGAGGGAATTTCCACACTAATGACAAACTTCATCAGACAGACCAGGGGGCAGCATCTGGAAGAGGAGGGAATGGCCAGGTATACAGAGAATGGATCTTCAAAAAGTCATCCTCTCAACTAGACAGTGGAATATAGAAGTTGTATCTGAGTGGCAGCTTTGGAAGAACCAAAGAGTCACAAAACACCAGCAAGTGTTTTGCAAGGAAGAGCTCTCTAACAAACTCATCCAAGATGAGGCCTGGCTCCAGCCAGCCAGATAACCTCACAATTGCCTGTGTTTATATCTAAATTTGATCTTAGAGAGAACATAGTAACAAATCTGTTAGTGATATTTCTTCCACAGATCTTTTATAACCACTCCTCACTATGTTATCCATTTTGGAAAGCACAACCTTTTTTCATTTTTGAAAGTTTGCATTTTTATCTAAACTCTTTTTGCAAATTGGTAAGGCAACTCCAAGATTCCTAGATAACACTGAAGAAATTCTCACCAATGGGTGAAGGAAGACTAAACTAAGATACACATACATCCCTTGAGTGTATCCAATGGAAAATAGTTCAAAGCTCTGCAGATCTCCCAAGAAGCATCTCAAAACCTGCAACTATAGGCATGGAAACTGCTTTGTCAGGAGTCTATTAGGCTGCCTGCTTCATGTTGTTGATTGTGTTTGGAGAACACTAATCCTTAATGACCAAAGACAGCCTCTGGCAGGCAGCAGGGTAAAGGCTTAACAAGCCTTTAAGTGTGCACATGAGCAGCAGTAATAGGAAATCACTCACTTGTGGCAAATCTATCATTCTGAATGTATATTGAAGGATAAGAAGTATTACTTCCCTGCTGATGATACACTAAGCACAGAAGCGGTCAAGGACAGATCAGGCTGGGTATTTCCTGTTATAAATTCCCTTCAACTGGCTACAGTTAAGATAGAAGACCAAGTATATGCAATTACATGCATGACTGGGGTGCCTTAATTTCTGTTGCTTTAAATAAAACTAAATGAGTCTCCTCACGTTCTCTCCCAGGCTTGCTCCTTGCATCCTTGCATCCTTACATTACTACTGCAGGAAAGGAGGTAGTTTTGAGATTTCAAATCTTATTGTACAAAAGACTTCCTTCTACATCAAAGCCAAGAAATTTCATGCTTTAGCCTTATTCATAGGATGGAGCAAATGTACAGTGAAAACCACACAAAGGAGTCCTTTTTTTTCTGGAAGCCTGCATAAGCAAAGCAGTTCACCCTTATCATGCAGCCTTCCATCTATATCACACAGATAACCTGCAGAGCAAGTTTTGCTATTTGCTTTCCTTTACACAGAGGCATGTTTGTGAGTGAAAAATTTGAGCAGGATTAAGGGGGGGACTTAAGTCCAAATGGGAATTCATGCCAAAAAACCCACCTTCCTTGAAAATATCAAAAAGGGAGGATAAAGGGATGGACAGAAGCAATGGTATCTGAGTTGCAAGAAAAAACTTCTCTCACTTTTTGCATAGAAAGACCACATTACATTTCCCTTTCCTCAGGAACCTTTAGCAGCACCAAGCCCAATGGAAGGCAGAAGCTTTTTTCACGAGTCCTGTCCCAACTTAATTGTAGAGAGGGGCAACAGACCAGCATGTACATTCCTGCAATTATGAGTATCCTCCTGAAGAGAGGGCAAAGGTAAAGAGTTCTCTTCCCTTTGGGCATGCAAAGTTACCCTGTGTTAACCTCTAGGAAACACAGCTTCAGCTTGTAGGTGCTTCCCTGAAAAAGTGCTGAACGAGCTCCAAAGGCATCCACCCCTCCCTGAGGACCTACAATATCAACATCTGAAAACTGCACAGTGCCACTGTCTTCTATTGCACAACTAGGCATAGCCTTGGCACAGTCCAACTCACATCCTACCGTGAGCAATGACGTATGCTCGATTACCATGTTCAGGAAGGCAAACACTGCTGCCTCACGGGGGCTTTGGAAGCAGAGAGAAAGTGTTATTGTCATCATCCTGAGTTTCTGTATATGAAGGGTCCTCAGGAAGAGATACAGCACTAGAAGCCTGGCTGTATTCATCCTTGGGCCAGAGATCAAGTAACCATTTCCATTTCTTAGGTGCCAGAGGAACAAAACATCCTTAGTTCTCCCTTTTAAATGTTGTTATTCAAAAGGAGCCTTCCTAGTCAGACCAGGAGAAAAAGCCATCTGAAAACTAAGGAAGTATCTTATAACCTTTTTTTTAAAGTTCAGGAGTTAACCCCAAATCTTGGGATTCTGTCATAAACTCATATTCTGATTCTCCATGTTTACAATTGTTGGGGTTTCTTTTCTGCCCCAGAAAATCTACTAAGTACGTAAGGAAGCAGAGTAAGAATTCAGAATGGCTACATGAACTACATCTGGCACCAAAGCTGGATTTTTACAGCATTTACTCTGCAACATTTACAATAATGAATTGCTCGCTTGAATGTTTACAGAAGCTCCTTACATGTCATTTCAGGCAAACCATAACTTCACATTTATACAACACCAGAGTTGTTGGTACCTGCCTGTGTCTTTCACAGGTCATGCAATGAATTCCATTCCATAGGTATGTACAAGAGCTTTTAAGTATATTTTCCTTCTTTTGTGCTTGGTTAAACTGTGAACTTTTACTAACTTCAGTCCTGATTTGTAAACTAAGGCCTTCCAGATTGCCAATTACTTCTGAGAATTTCTTCCAAACTTGGACTCTTCTCAGCACAAGTCAGTGATGTTGTTAGAAAGCCTTGGCATTTAGCTCTCCCTCTTTAGTTATCTCTTCCTTTCTGGGGTCAGGGGGACAGGTGGGCTGTCAGGTCCTTGAACAAGTTCATGTGTGCCTCATTACTTTTAGAAGAATTAGGCTGCTGCCACAGAGAAAGTCCCTGGATTGCCCACTTTGGTTCCCAGTTGTGCTTTCTGGCTCATACCTTCCCTTGCAACCCCTGGGCAGGAGGTGCATGGCACTGGGGAACTGCCTTGGCCAAATCCTTTTCAGATAGGTCAGTTCAGTGCAGCTTCTCTACTGGACAACTGCGTGGTTGCAGGGACTGCTACCTTTTTGCAGCTAGTGTCACTTACCTTGAAGTTAGTTATCCACACTGACATCCATGTTTAATTTTACCTCTCCCCTCACAAGGGTTGGCCTACTTCTGTTAGCTCTAGAACATTTAAATGAAAAACACTCTATCCCTATTTGTTACTGCCCCAAGTACTCACCTACACAGTACTAAAAATCAAAACCATAAAACATAATTTAAAATATGTATTTCAAATATATAAATAATCACTTTCTGATTGTGGACTTTGGAAGTGCAGAATCGTTTCAAACTGCAAACATGCCCACTGAATATTTTTTGAGAACACAGCTTTCATTGAAACTTCGCCTGAGTTTCAACCACAAAAATATGACAAATTGCGTTAGCCCAATCCTACTTTCCATCACGCTAAGGTTAATCCTCCACCCAGCTCCCTGCTGAGTGAAACTCGAGAGTGTGCAGGGGTGTGATTCAGAACTGCCCCTCAAAAGCCCTCCTGACTGAACAAACACACTGGCAGTAGTTGTTGAATCAAAGTATGCAGCCACACACATACCAGTGCTGGTATTTTCTGAACATTTATTCAGAGAGACAGGTCTCACTTCATTCTTTTCCCCTCATGTTTCATTAGATCAGCTAGAGATTTTGTTTTAGGCTGGCTGCAAATTCTGTTTTGCCCAAATACATCTTTGGACACTCCCTATTCCACTTCAGTTATACGAACACCCTCTGACCCAGCCCTCCTGGAGCAGCCACAATAAAAAACCCATTTCCTGCCCCTCCAACCTGTTGAGATATTTTTAGTTGAAATTGAATGCACATACCTGTGGCAGGTGAGGCACCAGTGAGAATGTGGGTGTGGTGAGACCTTTGCTTTTCTAATGCTAAGTGCTTCTACAGCTTGTCATTCCAAATCAAGGGAGGTGGCCAGCTGTCTAGTCACTCCTCCCAAGGAGGCTCTGTACTCTTTCAGAAGGAGCAGCTCTATTTCTCTCCACCAATATTCTTCTGCTGCAAAAGAGGGATAATCTTTGACTCCATCAAGGGACAAGACATCCCCTCTGGTGTTGCAGACATAGGAAGAACACAGAGAGATGCTAGAGACTCCAACAATCTATTAAAGGAAGCCTCACTACTTCTGAAAGGAATGACTGCCCTACCTCCACCAGCAAAGTGCCCTTCATGTCACTTTACAAGATTGGTTCAGGACTGACCAATCCATTATATAGCTGGGAAAGCTGCACCTCATCCATTACATGGCTGGGAATAACACTCCAGAGGTTTTCCAGGAACCCAGGACCCTCAGAGAGATTTAAGTTGCCTATACTGATACTGGAACCAACACTATCCTGCCTGCAAAAAATATGAAATTTTGTTCAAGCACCCAGCAGGACAGCTGGGAGTGTTCCCTCGCTCCATGGGGAACAAGCATTTGCATCTCCACCCATTATCACTCATTTTGTTCTCTCTCTGGTGCATTCTAGGGCTGTTTCCTCTTATCTGTGTGGTTTGCTACCAAAGGGCCCTGCAGAATGAGCATGGCTCATTTATGGGCTTTCATCCCTGCCCCTCTGTGCTAGCACCCAGGGAAGATACACTCTCTCTGCAGTAAACATTAAACATACCCAAGATTTGTACTCTTTCTATCTGCCACTGATTTAAGGCCATTTTAGAGCTATCAGACTTGATGATATTTGGGAGATTTAAGTAAACTGCTACAACACAAATAAAGAGAACAGTGGCACTCTTTTTGCTCCAGAGTATCTCAGTTCCGCATGGAAAAAAACAGACCTAGGTGTTCTGGTGTATCTTTGCAAAATGTGCTGCCCCTAACAAAAGTGTAAAAGCTTTCTGACTAGCATACATGTGGATACTAGATTTATGCTGACAGTGTGAAATAACCACTGTGCTCATCTTGACTACTGCAATAGTTTCTACTTTCCATTTAGATGTAAAAAAGACTATTTTGAACATTGTTTTTCATGCAGCACAAAATCCAGTTGATGAATGGCTCTATTAGGCATTCAATTTTCATGTTTTCAGTAAATTTTCATATGCAGGAGCTTCTCATTCTTCTCTGCCCACCAGCAGGAACATCCTGTGTGAAAATTTTTATTGTCAATGAGAACTGGCACTAACCTTCTGGTTTTATATGAATCATATTTATCTTCTTGCAAAAGTGATCTGGCATGGAACTCTGCCTAAGAGTAACAAAGTTCCCTGCATAGGGAAACAAAGATCTTTCCAGGACGCCTGTTTTTCTGCACCTCCCAGCTTGTGAGCTGCTTTCCCACGTAAATACCTCCCTCTTGTGCTCACTGGTAAGTACTACAAGAATCGGCCACAAAAACCCCACCCCAAACCCAGACCTATCCTTGGATGGTGTCAATCATTAACAGATACTGGATCGAACTCCAGGCAGTGAATAGCTTCATCCTCCTAAAACTCGTTCTCCAGCTGACAAACCTAAGGCAGTGATGCCACATCTGAATTGCCAGGATTGACCCAAGAAGAAAACCTGGCAGAGCTGATACACAAAGTGAACAGAACAGGTCAGTGACAAGACAAGGAAAACCAGGTAGCTTTAAAATTAAGCAAAATATATTTTCAGTTCTAAATGTAACACATTCCTTCACCAAGGCAAGGGCATCACAGCTGTGCTGTGAAAACTCAGTCACTACTTTTCAACTTTCTCTTCTCTTTCTTCTGACAGGTCTGACTCCAGATGCACTCAGTGAGACTGGATGGTGGACAGGCTGCAGCAATACAAAAGCTGCACTCACACTGCACTTTGTAGTGAATGAGCAGGGCCAGACTTCAGCTGCTTTCAGGTCCAGAGGTGATGGTCTCTGATGGTATCCCTGAAAGGAAAACTAGTAGCATGGTACCAAAATGGGCCAAGCTCAGTCTGTAGCTGGTGAAGAAGAAAAGTAGGTTTTTTCGTCAGGGACTGCCAAACTTCATTTGTAGTTCTGAAAAAAAAGCCACTGGAGATGGCTTGGTAGACTGTTTTTGATAGCTCAAACAGCCATAAAGAGAAAACTAAAAAAGTCTGTTCAAATACCAAACTAGAAGGCTTTCCTTTTCTTCTTTTTCCCTCCTGCCACCTTATTCCTGACACCAATGGCTTCTTCTGTGTCATCATCATCATTCCGAGATCGCTTCTTCTCTCCCTGCTCCCGTAGCTCCTGCAATGCAATCAACAGATTGACCCAGAGTTCTGGCACCTGAAGAAAATCAGACTAAACAGCCAGGACAGGGTCAAAAAGCCAGCACCCACCATTCGTGCAAATCTCTGGGCCTCAGCCACACGCTCTGTCAGCATCATAACTTCTTCCTCTTGCATGGGGAATGCTGGCAGCTTCTTGCCAATCAGGTGTTCAATGCGCTGGAACAGCTCTACATCATACCTGAGAAAAGACAGGACACCAGCTAGAGTCAGCCCTCCTGAGAGGGCCTCAGCTGTCACCACTCAGACTTCACTCCTTATCTCCAGCCCACAGATACTGTTTCCTTTGTGCTAGTCTCAAAAGCAGCTCAGCTGCATCCAAATGATGCAGTTTGGCATGGCTTCTCTGATTTATTCAGCCCATCTCTGTTCAAAAGTATTTGGCAAAGATTTTCTTTTTAGACAAATACTTCCATGTTTATAAAACACCCCCACATTATGTATTTTAGAGTCCAGTTATAAACAGTTCTGATCAATGAATGTCTGCATCTAGAATTTATCTAGCCTTTCTTCCCTCCCCACCCTGGGCATTGAATTCTCTCCCCTTTAACCAAATAAAACCAACTGGCACTTCAAAATGAAAAGTAGTATTTTATTCTCACCCAGGATAAGGTCAGATATTTTCTGCTCTGAAACACAGCTGGAAAGAATAAGCCTGTTAAATTTTATCACTTACTGTGTGACAAAGGTGATAGATTTGCCAGATCTCCCAGCTCGAGCTGTTCTCCCAACACGATGAATGTAATCCTGGAAAGAATTTTCTTGATAAGCAATAATATATGTTCACCAAACACAGAACAGATCTTATGGCAGATCAGCCTATATATTTTCCCTTTAGGAAAGAATAAGAAAACATCAAGAACATACAGCTAGGATTAAATGCTCAGGAGGGTATGCAGCATCAGATTTTGAGAAGAGGCAGAAGCAGAAGCATAACTTTGATTTTAACACCTGAAGTTTTCTCTTTCTAAACAAGAAGACCAACTCCAATTATTCCAGACTGCAGGACAAAAATTGCAATACAAGACTTCGCCAAGACTTCAGTATCACTTCCTTGGAAAGCTAATATTCACAGTGCCTGCATTTTCAGTCTTGGGATCTAGTGCTCTGCATAGTTCATCTTCCAGAGAAACTCTCTGACAAGTAGATTTAAACTTGTTAAGCACAGTGAAAGAGAGAATGATTGAGAATAATTTAAGAGTCTGATCTATCCAGCATCTTTGGTCAATATGGTTCTAGGCTGTTTTCCAGGTTTTTCACTATATTATGGAAATTATAATACTCCCTTCTCCAAACAGCATCTGCAGAGAGAGGATGGTGAGAAAGAATGTGTTCTATGGGTTAGATATGGAAGAAGAGCACAAAGATCATAATAACACCATTCAAGCTGCTGCCAACACCTTTTTTTTCTTTACTTTTGTCCTTTTACAAAAGGAGTGTCTTCAAAAGACTTACAATACTTTCTTCTGTTTGCAAGGCCCAGTATCTTTAATCATTAAGCAACAATAGCAATTTCTGAAGTGCACATTAACAGTATGCTTTCTGGAACTAAGCTGGGAAACAGTCACATCCCTGAGATAATCCTGTATTTTCCATAAAGCAGAGAGCTGGTAACTCTCTTTTCCTTTTGCTGCACTTTTGTGATATGAAAGTGAAACATACTAAGGACATCTTTCTTAAACAAATGCTTATTGAATGTCATGAGAGAATTTAATTTTTTTAAACACAGTTTAAAATATGAAGGCAGACCTAGATCACAGACAGAGATGACTACATGAAACTAATAATATGTTAAAACTGCTTTGAAAGCCCTTTAATGTAATATGGCAAAACACACAGTCTGAGCAAAAATGCAAAGACAGAGCATTCCTCACTTCCTCTCTTCACTTACAGCATCACTTCTACAACCCAGGCCACGAGGCCATACAAACAGAGACACCAGTTCAATTGTGGGGGCTGTACCTTTCAATGTACAGAATCATGAGTTAGGCTTTCAGTCAGCAGAACAGATAGAAGATGTCCCTGTTCCTTTGTCTACCTTCTTTGTCCATCTGCTCCCAGTGACCAGAAGCTGTCAGCTGGCACACAGGCTCACCTTAGAGTGGGTAGGAATGTCAAAGTTTATCACCACATCCACATGAGGGATGTCCAGACCTCTGCTTGCAACATCAGTAGCCAGCAGAATAGAACGTGCCTTTGCCTTGAACTTGTTTAGAGAGCCCAAACGTTTATTCTGGAAAAAGGACAAAAAGAGAATGACAGAATAACACCCATTCTAGTTAATATGCTCTTGTTGAAATACTGATACAAAAGAACTGGGGGAGGAACTGCTCAAAAATTTCACTTCTCTAATTTCTCTTTAAATTCTACACAATCAGGGGCAGCATTCACATTAGTTAAATTTCTGTGGATCAGTCCAATCCACTAACTGTGAAATACTCCTCCTGCAAGGCAGGTGTGACTCAGTATGGTGCAGCCCATTTCCCAAGCCCCAGGCCTCCTGCCTGCTCTGTTCTGTGGGATCATGCCCATACCTGACTCATCTGCCCATGGAGGGGAATGGCAGTGAACCCTAGGTTCCGGAGCAGTAGAGCTGTCCTCTGAGTGTTGTTACATGTACTACAGAATATCATGAAAGAGTTACCAGCCAGTTCATTCAAGATATAAACCAGGTAGCTGTCCTGTAAAGAAACAGAGAGAAAATAATAATAAAAAAAAACCACCACAACAAACAAACCAGAGATAACAACACGTGCAACATTAAGTCTAGGTCTCAGAAAATGATGAGCTATTGGACAGATGTGGGAACAAGAAAAGCCACAATAAGAGAGAAGAAACAGATCATTACCTTGAATTTGGAGGGGATGAAAATGTAATACTGCTGCAGTTTTTCAACTGTCTGATACTTGGAAGAAACAGCACATTTAACAGGATTCTTCAGAGCAGCACGCTGGAGTTTTTGAACCTGGTAAGATAAATGAAATTTAGTAGGACAGAGATTTTGTCAGAAAACTGTATTAATACAGTCTAGTCAAGAGGATAGCCTGAAAGAAGAACTAAAACAAATTAGTCTGCTCCTACCTTTTTAGTCATAGTGGCAGAAAACAGAAATGTCTTCCTGTCTCGAGGAATCACTTTTAGTATCTTATCCACCTGTAAAAAAATAAGGACATGGAAATACTAAATACTACAAGCAAGCGAGACACAAACCTTTCACAAATGTAATGATCATCCACACGAAGAGTAATGCATGTGTAAATCTTTTCTAAAGGGAAGATGTAGACCAGTATCTTGTTGACAATCTGCAGGTATGAACTCTAAAAGTTCAACAAGAGTGCAAATATCAGGAAATGTTTCTGCAGGAATGTGCGTGAGATCATTTTCTACACTAACTACATTCTACATCTACAGGCACTCCAGAGACACCAGTGGATTTCAGAGACAAAGTGCCTCCTACTGTCTCAATAGTGCTCTGCAGAGCTCTGCTATGTTCTAATCCCACCACAGACTTCTGTGCAACTATGATTTCTTAGTTACAATTTGTGACTAATTTATACAGAACAGCTCAGTGTTGACTAGGTGTCTGTATGAAGCGATTTTAAAGGGGCTCATCTGGTGTTCCAAATTCTTATTTTAGCAGATTCCTACCTCTGTCTCGAAATCCATGTTGAGAATCCGGTCAGCCTCATCCATCACCAGGAACTTCAGAGCTCGTAAGTTGAAGCCCTTTGTGTTCTCCAGATGATCAACCAGACGACCAGGGGTTGCTACCAACAGCATCACGAGAGCAAAGTCAGAATGAAAGCAAAGGAAAAGATCTAAACAGACAAGACAGTTGTCCATTATAGAAATGGGATTCTTTGCCCAAGAAAAGTAAAGACTGCTCTGTGGGAATAACTCTTTCATAGGACATCTTCAGAGAGTGTTCTGAAATACGACTAACACAGTCAGACTCTCTGAAGAATGTCCTAAAAAAAGTGGCACAAAAAAGACTGTAGGCAAGCTGTACTGTGAAGGATGAGACCAGCATTTTAAATACTTGAGGAGAATGAAAAAACAAGCCAAAGACACTACTTAGGAGGAATGCTTTGGAATGAGCTTGCAGCAACAAAGTTATTGGTATACTTTAGAAACATCAACAAGCCAGTACTCAGAGCTTGGGACAAAAAACGAATGAAGGATGCACTCTCCTGTGTTTGGTTAGATACAGTTTGATAATATTCATACACCATATCCCCAGCACATCAACTTACCAATTATCACATGTGGTTTCTTGGCTAAGGCCAGAGACTGAGACATCGTGTCAATTCCACCCACAATAACCGCTGCAGGACAAAGAGAGCGCAGTGAATCCTTCAGTGTAGCACCAGCCCTCCCCTGGCACAGTAATGATTACTCCTACCACCCACAGCAATTCTGTACAAATGAAAAGCTACTTATTTTTTAAGAGAATTTACTTTATTTTAGCATATCTAACCTTCCTAGGCTTCTTAAGCCATGCAATTAATTTCTTACTGGTCACAAGTACTTTATTTTCACAGCTAAAGAGCTACAGGCAGAATCTGCTCCCTGCAGTTTAACTTGGCTGCAAAAATCTAGGAATTCTAAAAATACCCACAAAGCTTTTCTTGAGCGATTATCTGAGGAATCAATACAGACAGTCTGAAAGGAAGACTAAACTACATCACACCATAACAGGGAGCTCTATGCAATTTCACTGGACACAAACCCACTATTCAGAACATTCTGCAGAAAAGCTGCAGACCACCCCACGAGGAAAGATCATAAAGTCTTTTTTTCTCAAACCTGATACCAGATCTCTGTCTTCCAGCATCATAAGCTTTTCTCACACTTTGTTCAACTGTAATATAAATCCTCTATTTTTGCTTTTGCAATTTCAAGCTGACAAACTGGTCTTCAGAAAAAGTGGCCCGATACCATAAAAGCTACTTACTACTTTGAACTCCAATGGAGGACCCAAGGGCTTCAAACTGCTCTGAGATTTGAAAGGCCAGCTCCCTTGTTGGTGTGAGCACAAGAGCAAATAATCGCTGAGGTGTTTCCAGCAGTGCTTGAAGAATTGGCAAAGCAAAGGCTCCTGTTTTTCCAGAGCCAGTTTCTGCCAGGCCAATGACGTCTCTGCCTGCAAGAAGGAGCAAGGGGGGGAAAAGCTGTTACACATCCAGAACAGAGAAAGAAGACTTTTAAGCACTGTGCAACAAAACACAAGGATTCCCTAAGGACAGAAAAAAAGGCAGACACACAGAACATAAAAAAGAACAAAGGGCCAAACCAAAGAATTTCAGAATCTCTCTGAAGCATTTTTAGAATGTGATTTTATCTGTACAATTATTACAGTCTCAATATTCAATTTTCTAGTTAAAATTCTGTTAATATCTAGGGTTTCATACAAACTTTAGGTTAAAAATAAGGTTTACTTTATTATTTCTCAAATCTGACATCAGTTCTCAGCTTAATGACTCCATCTCAGTATCCTAATCCAAATATTGTCTGTTTACAGGCTTACAAGGAAACAAGACTGTGGTGTTTGAGAATTCAGCCACCCAAACTACAGGACAACACCACTACCAAACTCACATTTCACAAGCCACAATTGTGCCATTGATTAACAGTGTGATCTAAACCAGTTTGCACTAAGAAGGGTAGGACAGAAAGTCTTTTGCCCCCTAAAATGCAGGCAATAGGGTGGAATGCACCAGTTGAATGCTTTATGACCTCCTAAGCTCATACAGCCAAGAAGAACATGCTGTCAATAGGCCTTACACTGGAAACCATTTTGCAGGAATGCAGTCTTACCTTTGTGTTTGCTTTTTTCCCCAAAGTGAATCTTGCATGTGTAGTAAAAGAGTCTGACAAAAGTTAAATACTAGGACAGAGCAGGTACTGAAAGTTTGTTCCCATTCTGTCACTACATTGCTCTTTTCTTCTTTGACAGTGTTTTGGGGGGTTTTAAAAAAAAAAAGTTCTAGACACAGAAATGTCTATTGAATTCAGCACTTTATTTTTTTGTAATTCCAGAACGCTTACAGAAAGTCAGTGTGGTTTGGTTATTCCTCACTTCAGAAATCTAATTTCAAAGAGCTGCCTGCTCACACCAAAACAAATTAAACACGCTATGGAATCAGTCAAGGTATCTTCACTTTCAGATACACACATACTCTCTGTAGGTCTCTATCAGAAGCAGCACAGTCAAAAACCTATTGGAAGCTTCCTGTGTATCCCTGGATTTTTCAGGAACAAAATGATCAACGTGGTCTAGCACTCAATGTGGAACAGAATTCATAAAAATTCTATTCAACATGGAGCATCAGAACTACAAAACAGGAGTGAATACTCAAGGAACAATGCTTGTACCCATTTGGAAGTTTTTGACAGTGTTATAGGATAAACCAGTATTCCAAGCTCCACTTGGGAAGGACACAGAATAAATATAAAAACTACTTCTACACAGAGATCCTCAGCAAAAAAGAAGTTGGAACACACTCATCCCTGATCCTTTTCACTCAGCAAAATTCATTCACATAGCGCTCCTGGAGCAGCCCCCAGTTCAGGATCAAAGAAGCACATTGCTCACCTTGGAGAGCCACTGGAATGGCCTCAATTTGGATCTTCGTTGGCACCTTCCATCCCAACTGGTCACAAGCTTCACACAGGACATCTGTCACTCCCTGCACATTAGTGACAAGAGAAAAGGGAAACGGACATCACCAAAAAGATCTAAATTAAATCACAGAGATAAGTTAAATACATGCTGCAACAGAGCCAGCTTGTCTCTAGCAGAGACAAACCCCACCAGGCCCCCAGTGCAACTCTATGAAAGGGCACTTCCATCAGTAACTTCATCGGATTTGTTCAAAATCTCTTAGAGAAGACTGTCACCGGAAGAATATGGTCGGTTTTACCCTGTTTACACAATGAACTTCCCTCCCCACATACAAATGTCCCTTCACCTCAGGGGCTGACCCGTACCCCCATAACAGAAAAATCGCCATGGCAAGGTAACACAAGGGCATATAGCGGCTGCCGACTGCGGAGCGCCGATGGGAACCGCAGTGCCGAGTGCCCGCAGCTCCTGCCCGCAGCTCCGGCCCGCGG
>JAHLSL010000059.1:6232803-6250051 GCA_025920805.1 Petroica traversi
GGGCCGGCCCGCAGCTCCCCGGCCTCATCTGCGCGGGAAGAGCAGCGCGCTGCTCCTCGGGACACCTCAGCGAGCACCGGGGGCAGAAGTGGCTCCGGCCCAGCCTCACCAAGTCCTTGAAGCTTCGCGGCTCCTCCACCGCCGGCTCCTGTTCCTGCTCCTGCTCCGGCTCCGCCGCCGCGGCTTCCTCCTCTCCTGCCGCCATCTTGGCCCGTCCCCTCCCGGCGCAGCGCGGAGCGCTCTGGGAGCTGTAGTCCTCCTCGGGGAGCGCTGGGATTTGTAGTTCGGGGAGCGGTGGGATTTGTAGTTCGGGAGCGGGTGAGTTTCCCCTCAGCTCCGGGAGGAGCCCCGGGAAGGCGGGGATGCGGATTCGCAGCCGCCTGTGCTGGGACACGGGCACACGGAATTTTCTGGCTGTGGGAAAGGCCGCCCGCCTGCCCGGCCCCCGGGAACCCCGAGCGGCCGGGCCTCGGGCCTGCGGCTCAGCACTGTGCGGCCTATCCAGTGCCCGATGCTGTTCCCAGTTCGTGCCTTCTACAGCTGTGAAAGAACAGGCAAAGTGAGCTGGCCAGGCACAGAAAGACAATAATATGTATAAACTTACATCCCTGATGCATATAATGGACAAATTAACTGTTTCAGAATTGCTGATGTGAAACACTTTGAAGCACTAGTGATGGGAGAAGAGCTGTCATGGCCCCACATTGTTTTCCTCTTTATGGTAATTGCTGGTATGAATTTTTGAAGTGCCAGAAATACAAAATAAATGGAACTGTGGCAACTCATCCCATGAAATGAGAGAGTCCAGGATGAGAATAGATGCAAACAGTCTCCCAGCTCTCTTGAATGATGCTGTTGAGACTCGGGCCTGCAAGTGCTTGACGAGAGGTGAAAACACATATGCATTTTATAACTATCCAGGGAGTGCAGCATCAAAATACCATCATGATGGAAGTTCCTGAGTCATTGGTTTCCATCTGGTCTGGGTGTAGCATCTCTGATCTGCAGTCCCGATGCTGATTGCAGAAGGGTACCCTTGCAGCATGCTGAGCTTCCTTTGTTTTAGGGAAAAAAAAAGCCAACATATACAAGATGTTACGGTTGGATGTTTGGGCTTCAAAGGGACAGCAGAGCTGGGTCCAAAATGGGACTCATGGCTGCATTTCTGAGCAGACTTCCCTCTCTCCGGGAAGGCTGTCTGGGCGTGCTCTCAGTGGAAATGCTGATGTACTTCAGCATCTGCCACTGGATTCCAAGCGTGGCATTTCCTCTGCTCCCAGAACAATGGGGAAAGTGAGAGGAAATATGAACAAAGTCTCTGCGTGACATGGAAAGAAGAGGAAACCTGAAACAATTCATGGGCAGGAGTAAAAATGAACCTGCTGCATCCCACTGTGCTCAGGAGCAATGAGAAATTACAACAACAACAAAAAACCACCAACAAAAACGACCCTTTGTAGATGCTTGTTCTTACCATATGCTTCAAAAATTACAGCAGCCTGAGCTTGCTATATCTCATTAGTGCAAAAGGTTAAGCCTGGCCAGCACGTAGACATGAACCTCTGTAAGGGTCACTGGGATGCCTCAGGAAATGCAGTCAGGGATGTGACAGGAAGTCACTGCTTGTGATTCTTTGTTGAACTTATTGCCCATATAAAAAGGTGCTGTTTTAGTGGGGAGCAGGGTGGAGCAATTCTATTCTGGTGAAATTCCAGTTTTTGTAATTCCCTATTGCCAATAGACACATTTGAATGAAAATTTTCTCCTGTCCTAAAGTGCTGTTGGGAGCATTCATGCATGATAAAATAAATATACATCTTCTATACATGCTTTTTAGCATAGGACAATGCAGATTATACTAGATTTAGGAATTTTCACTCTGGGGTTTTAAATTTGGCTTTTAAAAAATGTGCTCCTAGCTCTGTTACATGTTACAGCTCAGTTTTCCTTAGCAGTGGTAGGGTGAGAGCATCCCCAGCAGATGAATTTTAGTGCAGATATAATGTCAGCTATTTCATAAGGGATGCATGATGAGACGAGATGGACAATGTGAACAGCACATCACATCCAGGTGTGCAGGAAGACACTGACACAAAAGTGCTTCATATTCATTTATTTGAATCAGCAGTGTACTTGTTCATTTCTGGCAAACAAACATGGGTATCACAAGCATCTGAGTCACCCTCTGGGGAACCAGAGATTCTATTCTTCCTACAGCATATTAAAACAAATGTTGGTATCATGAAAAGAAGAGACAAAAAGGACAGGGATCCAAGCTTTGTGACACGGAGTGTCAGTGACGTGGAATTTGGTCAGTATTACAGAATTACAGAGTAGGTTTTTCTAATCATTTG
This sequence comes from Petroica traversi, assembly GCA_025920805.1. Taxonomy (NCBI): domain Eukaryota; kingdom Metazoa; phylum Chordata; class Aves; order Passeriformes; family Petroicidae; genus Petroica; species Petroica traversi. The sequence goes on from JAHLSL010000059.1 coordinate 6,235,158, forward strand.
GATTTGTGCCTGTGTAGAGAAGTTTCCCTTATCCACTGGGGCATGCTTGTGGAGGGAGTTACCTCTGCATTAACTCTTCCAGTCACCTCAAGCTTGTTTCAGGGTCTCTTCCAGGTACCTCTTTCAGGTACTGACATGATCCCCATCATCACCATACTTGGGCTCTTTTCAGGGGGAAGATCCCTGAAACATCCTTGTGAGGTAGGGAATGCTACTATCCCCGTTTTTAGACGGGGAACTGAGGTACTAATGGCTCAAAGTCATAAAGGGCATATTTAGCAGAACAGTCACTTGAAACAGGGTCCCAGTCCTTATTCCTGCTTTTTCGGGCTCTGCCACTGAATCATCCTGCTCCTCTCTACCCCTCCTGAATGTCAGTACTCGCATATATTTCACTCATGTGGAGCCTTCCGTGGGAAGCATTGCCAGGGGTACATGTAGCTCTCCATGGGTGCTGCCTCCCTCCTCACAGATGATCCCCTGTGGGTCTCCCAGGCTGCTGGAGTGGCACCTTCACCTCTCAGGTGTGCTCCCATCACGGGGGCTCCAACTCAGACCTCAAACACCAACCTACGCTTCCCTTCCTGCTGCTGGAGATGGAACTCCTTCCTTCCACCAATGCCCTGAGCCACGCTCTGGTCCCAGGGTCACTCTTCTTCTCTCTGTTTTGGCTCCTAAGATATGTTGTCACTGTTTGACTGTGTTTCACCTATTTTATAACTATCAGCATTCAGCTCATGCTTTTCTTTTCCTACAGGGACTTGCCTTCCCTCACAGCAAAATAACAGGTAACTTGCTCTCACATGCCACAGACTTGCTTTTACTCTAAAATACAACAGCTTTCCTTTGGAACAGAGGCCTCCTTTTTAAAAAAAAAAATCAAACATTTATATACACTCTTAAATACAGTATCATAACCTTAAAATCATTCAGTGTAAATAAATAGAATACAAACATCACAGTTCTCCGTCTGGAGAGGTTTCTTCAAAAGGGATAAGTTCTAACACTGCTATTTCACCCTGGGATGGAAAACTATCCATACAGTCATATCTGGAGCTGCTTCTTTCTACAGCCTTTCCAGATGTACCTTCGTAATGGGACTGTACTCTACTGGAAATCGGCAGCTGCTGGTTTTTTTAGGGTACTCCAGCCCTTGTACCACACACAGATTCATAAGTTTTTTACAAACCAGGTTCAGTCAGCCTCAGGTATTTCATCAGCCTCCTGACCTACTTGTTTTTGCTGCCTTGGGGAAGCAGAGCAGGGGAGATGGCTGGGGAAACACGGATCTGCGGAATGTCTGCCTCACGGCATCAGCACCGTGAAATGTAAAACAACAGGCAGCAGTGCTAATGGTCACAGTTAGTAATATCATATCTCCAAACCCAGTTTTAATATGGGTCAAACTCTGTTTCAGCTGGATGGTCTCAGGATCTCCGCAGTTTTAGCACCCAAGCTGAGCTTCCTCGTACATGGGGAAAGCTCTGGTCTGGACTCAAGAAGATCACAGACTTCATCCATTGCCCTGGTGCAGGTCTCGAGGTTGTCAGCCAGCTTCTGGATTTTGGCCTTCAGCACAGCCTGGCTCACTTTAGTGACCTCCTTTGTGTATTCTGGCACGAGGAAGCTGTGGGAGCCACAGAAGACCATGAAGCAGACGGAGTTGTAGAGCGAGATGGACGCCCTCTTCTCTGACTGGCGCAGCGTGGGGTCGCCTGGGCCCTGTCCCCGCCGAAGGAACTCCAGGCAGCCGAGTATTTCCCTCATCTGTTTCCGACAAGTCATTGCAATTTCCTGCACCTTCCTGACCTCCCGGGAATTGCAGAGCACTAGGGAGAGGTCAGAAGTGATGCTGACGGCCCCCCCGGCCGTGGCCATGCCCAGCCCCACAGCTGAGGCCAGGAGAGAGGCTCCCAGCGTTGCGGGGCTCAGGGACAGCCCCAGGATGGCTGTGACTGCTCCTGCAGCTGTCAGGGTGCTGCCACCCACATTGGCAATCAGGGACCTTTTGCGGAGCTTGTTGAGTTTGCGAGCTGCCTTGTGAAGGTGAGCGATTTGGCCTCGCAGCTTCTGTCTCTGGTCCAGCAGGGCTATGTGGAAGTGGTGCGTGGGGTCTGGTGTTGGTGGAAAGGTCCTCTCCATGGCTTCTGTCCAGGAAAAGAAATGTCTGGGTTGAGATTTATGTCAAAAATGCCCCATGAGACATGCTCATCCTGGACCCCCATTTGAGGGATGGCACCCAGCCAATTTTTTGTTGCTTCTCCCAGCTACAAGAAAGGTTTTCCGTGTGCTCACACGTGCATACTCACATATACACACATACCCATATGCACATGTACATTTAATTATGTATTCCATCATGACAGAGAAACTTCAAAGTGTTTTTCTTAATCCCCACAAAGACTAAAATGTCTTAAGGGCTGGGGCCAGAGGTGCTGTTGTTATTACGTCTGTGAAGACACAAAAAGTCTTCAAACCCTGGGGACAGAAATTACCCTAAGATTAAGTGACTCAGTGCCCAGAAAAGTAATGCTGCCAGTGTATGAACAAAGATGGTAACTATTGTTCTGTGGTGCTTAGCCCAGTCTGTGGTCATAAATACCCAGTTACAGTGGTAGTGAGGCCTATGAACCTTGTTTAAAAGATACTTGAAGAACACATGAGAAAAGCAGGCCCATTTTTAGTGTGCACTCCCTTGGTGGTGGGAGAACAGTGGAAATACAGAGGCCTATGAATAGAAAAGGTATGAAATCTGCTGGCTCTGGAAAACCTCCCCTGGGAAGATAGCAGGAGAGCCATTGCTTCTAGAAGATGAATTTTCAATGTTTCTGTGCTAGACAATTGCTGTTTGCTGTCACTGTTCTTTGCCACAAGGGTGGAAAGAAATGTTCCAATAAACATTTTCAGGTTGCTCTAGGGCTGCGAAATGCTTTACAAATGAAGCCAGCAGCCTTAACCCTGCTTACAGGGAACCTGAGACAAGAGAGTCAACAGGAGTGATGTAGCTGATGGTCTGGTGGAAGCGGAGTTTCTGTGCATCACAACACTGCATTGTGCACACAGCTAGGCTGCCTCTGCAACTAGCAATGTCCAACAATAGAGCTGAGAAGCTATTTGGAGTCTATAATGCCCTCACAACCAAAAGGAGTGTCTGTAGTAGGAAGACCCTGTCAGTAAGCCAGCTGAGCAAAACTATTAATTGTTGCAGGCACCTTTTCACTTCTAAGACTTCTGTACTGTGGGATGCCCAGTCACTAAGTCACTATGTAGTTAGGATCCTTGGGGCTTTATTCTGCCAAAATCCTCATGTTTCTGAAGGAGAAAACTTTGTACCATAAATAGTCTTTCCATCCTGAAGTGCATAAACAAATAATTCTCACTGGAATCTTTCCCCCTTCTATTGGCTTGTCCCAATCCCTCTCACACCGATCCTTTAAGAAGTCCCCCCACGCCCTTCACAAAATGCTCCCAGTCTCTCTTGGTGTCATTTGGTCATTTGAATCAATTTCTCTCAACTGGAGGCTGTGTCATATTATTTTTACACTACAATCAGAAATAAAGCTGGAAGTACAAGGACTAACATTAATCTAATTGGATACCAGCATTGAAATGAACAATGAGCATATCACCAGTAACAACATATTAATATGAAGATCATTAAATGTATCAATTCCTGTAGCCTCATAACAATTAGTTCTGAAGATTAAGTTTCTGAGGACTGTCTCAGGCAATAACAGCGACTTTCTACCTGAATTACTAGAACAGTTGTTCAATATATAGCATAGGCCATGTACAGATGCAAATATTTTGATATTGATGAATGCCAGCACAAAGGAAAAAAAAAATCAGCTCCTGCTCTTAGAGAAAAATCCCCCCAACAATAAAGGTATATATTAGTCCAAAACCTGCAAACACTTTCCTAATAGAGTACTCAGAGACACTTCAAAAATTACTGGTTCAAACTTACCTTCAGTTTCCAGCCACGCTCCCAGAAGACAAATTTTGATCTGTTTCTGGAGGAGACCAATTTATAGCTCCTGTGGACCAATTGCTGCAATGGGAATGCTTTGCCTCATACTGGGAGTTTGCCATTTCCTGTTCTCCCTTGTGCAGAAGGATGTGACACACTGGAAAGTGACCTGTGGGACAGTGAGCACACATCATGCTCAGGAAACGATCCCTGCAAATGAACATTGTGTGTTCGCTTTTCCTGAAGTGTAGGGTGAAAAAAAAATTTAAAAATCGCAGCCTATTCCTGGCTCTGAGGTAGTGCAGACATTCCCTGCAGAGAGCAGTTGCCTTTCCTTTCCCTGAAATAGAAACTGACTTTACTCTGTGCTGGAGCTGCCAATTGCTTGATGACTTAAGTTTCCCTCCACCACACATCTAGAGCCCGTGGAGCTATCAGCCAGTCAGCTACTCCATTCAAGGCCAGTGTACTTTCAAAATCCCAGCTCTTTGGGACAATCCATAAAAGGGAATCAGCCCCACAAGATCAGTGCTCTGAATTCCCAGCCCTTCTCCTTCCCAGTACATAAAAACTTGCTGCAAAAGGAGTGATCACCCTGTGGTTTTACTCTGTTTCTTAACGGAGTAGGCTCCACAATAGTTGAGGAACAACCCTATTGTTTTCCTAAAGTGCCTGCCCAGCAATCAATAATCAGAAAAAAAGGATAATTTGGATCCCCTGTTTTGCTGCCTGCTGTTGCCTAACAGTTGTGCCATACAGATGTGGCCAGAGGGAAGAAGAGATGAAGGTGTCATGGAGGATCAGCCTAAGTGCCAATCCTGGCACTTCCTTCCATGCAGAACCAGGGACAATTTTAATCAAAGAAAGATTCTTTTGATAGGGTCAAGAAAAATAACTTTTTTGATGGCACTCAGTGGTAGCCCAAAGTGACATGTGTTTTTATTGACACAGGGCCTGTGGCCCTGGTGACATTTCTTTTGAGTAGCTGTGCTAGAAGATGGGCTATCTACTTTCTTGTTTGGTGGACTTTTACTCTTCAGGACTATTTGTTGACAGAGAAGCTCTGATTTTGCCCCTGACCTGTCTAATCTGAAAGCTACCTAGCTGTCAGTGAGTGGTGAGGCTTTCCTGTTGAATTTTTGAGATGTGGAGCCACACAATTGCTGGAGCTGACCTTAAAAAGGACTGAGACTGAGAGGCAGCAGGCAGGGAGAGAAGGCTGAGATTATTCATTTCAATGGCAGCTGGGTTTTCAGTTATGCTAAAATAGGTGTGAAATAGTATGTCAAATGTTTTTTCAGGGGTGGACCTGCAGGAGATGAAACATGAATGAAAAAAATAAATAGCATGGAAGAGTTATTTCAACCTGTCACAGACGTGAAAAGAGAAAACATAATTTTGAAGAAGCCTGAATATGCAGTCCTGGTCTGTTACGATTTGTACATGCTGCACGTTAACAGGAAGGTGAGCTTTGACACTGAAGGAAACTGTACTTTAGCCCTTCCCTTTGTTTTAGCAAGCGTATGCTCGAATTGGAGCCCATCTGCCTTGGCAAGGGTTTGTAGTTGATAGAGAGCTCTTTTCTCACACTCCCAGATAGAATAGGGCACTTTTTTTCACATAACTTCATTTGTCAGAATTTGTGCCTGCAGATATGTCCTTGTTAGGACAATGAATTTTGGTAAAAGTGAAATAACAAAGAACAGAGGGGAAAAAATGGGTCTAGAATCAGCCTAAGATAACAACATAGTTTTGGATACTCCCCTTACTTTCCCAGTTCTTTCCTTTCAATATACCCAGAAACTTCTGCTACACTCACTAGTGAGCAGAAGAGACAATTCATTTTTCTTTGGGTATTCCCTCACAGACTTTCATGCGCACTGAAAGATCTGCTCCTCACTCAAGACAAAATGTTGGTCTCAGCTGAGAACAGTTTCTCACAGGAATTATCCCCAGGCTTCTTCAGCATTAAACAAGAATGTTTCCCCATAATCCACCCAGAAAGTATGGCTTCACATGAGGATGTGAAGATGACACAGATGTCAATGTGATTTTAGAAAAGAGACATATATTATAAAAAGAAACATTATTTCCTAGGGAGTGGCCCTACCCCAGCATTTTGCTATCTGTTCTTGGCCCTGTTGACACTCTCACAAACATTCCTCCTGCTCTTCTCTTCCACTATAATTCCAAATACCCACTCTAGCAAAGGTGATCAGGTGGGAATGGGAGCTGGATGGGAGAGAAGTGTCTTCTCTCAGCATCTGCCAAGGACTAGAAGGCTTCTAGTGCCATTACTGCACTTACCCAGATGTAAGTACATCTCTTGGGTCACCAAGTAGATCCCAGGATCCTGCTTGGAGTGAATCTTAGCTTATCAGGGATCTCCAAATGTGTGGGATAGGTCTGACCTTCAGTGGGCAGTTCTGCAAGTTGGTGGAGGCCTGACCATCCTGCCTGCTCTACACTTTCAGCCATCCCCTCTGCTGCTGCTACCTCTTCCTTTGTGATCTGCAAAGCTCCTGGACTTGATGGTGGAAGGGGCACAGCAGGTGTTTCACAGTGACCCTGGCCAGAAATGGTACCTCTGCTCCACCCTTTCCCATCTAGCCACATCCTCTTGAAATGCCTGAGGGCATTTTGTGGGATTAGGTGACCAGAAAAGGGAAGGAAGGATGTTTTATTGCCTCAGCTCTCTTCCTTTCAGGGGTTTTTGGCAGAAAGGACTGGTCTCTATGCTGGTCTCTTCAGCAAAAAGGATATATGGCAGAAGTGTTTGATCTGAAGCTGTTTGCAGCTTCAAATATTGCAAATATGCAATATTTAAAGCTGGAGTTTCAAATGTACACTTCCTTTTATAACATTGTTTTGATCAAATAACTGAGATAATTTGAGTAAACTTACACTTATATACCATCTTTTTAACAGGAGATTTCTGCCTTGCTTGATACTTTCAACCTGGAGCTAAAATCCATCTTCCTTTTATTTTCTTTTTCAATTGAATCAAAGACAAATTTTAACTTTTCACAGCAAGATAGTAATTCAGAATCAGTGGAAACTAGAATAAGCCAAAACTGAAACAAAGAAAGCAAATTGGAACAAAAAGGGCTGCACAAGTTTTTAGTAACCTTACCTGTAGACCCAAATTAATTTTTTTAAAGCATTCCAGAATGAGACAGGCTGCTCTGGGCTCTAGTCACTGGTGTATGTGGGACTTCATTTGGGGTTTAAGAAAGCTGCAAAGAGCAGAGCAGGGTGGGGGGAACAGGAAAGCCTATGGGATGAGAACACCTCTTGTTAGTTCCATTTAAGCAGAAAATTAGTCAAACACACTGACTGTGCCTGCTTTGTGAGCAAGCATTTATGTAACAAAAATACCATCCTAAACTGCCTTGTCAAAACACTGTTAGCAGTGTTTGCGGAGATCAAGCATTTATGTGGATGTGGATGATGAATTTCTGCGATGTATTTAAACAGACCAGCTTACGCTGCCATTTGCCAGCTTTAATTACAGGTTTCAGTGCAGGCTGTGTGGCATAAGACTGTCTCTGACACAAAAAGGAGCAGCTCCCCAGGCAGCCCGTGAGCCTCCAGCCCTGGCTGTGGCACAGCTGACATAACTTAGAGCAGCCACATGCAGGTTCTGCTGAGCCCAGTGCTGCTGGAGGACTTCTCTCTGTTCACAGCAGCAGCACTACAATGAGCAAGACTCAGAAAACAGAGAATTGTTAACATATTTCCAGAACTGCAAAGAAACCAAATAGGTTGGTAAAAAGTAGAAATGAGGTAGCCTGATTTCTTGTGTCTCTTTTCCGGTGGACTTCTTGATGGCTGAGTTCACATGACAACATTTCTCCTGAAAGAAAGGAGTCTGGATTCTTCTCACCTACAAAAGCTACTTTTGTGAACTTTCAAGAAGTCAGTGTCTTTGAAATCTTGACTGCTTTGGCAAATTCTGGCTGAGATCGCCTAGGAACCTCAAAAGCTACTGTCATGGCATTGGCTAACCCTCCTATCTGGCACAATAGCATCATGACAGAGACACAATGGCCTAAAGAAGTCCAGGAAAAGTTAAAAACTGTTATCTTGAACTTCAGATAGAAATGCATCTCACCTAATTTCAGCCCTCTACAGAGGTTCATACACAGTCAGTTTATTCACACTCTGAAGCTCCCTCTAGAGCCAGGAGAAGAGAGACTCATCCCCAAAAGCTGGTTCAGTCCATCCCTTCCAGGCACTTGCTCTGTAATACGCGACAAATTATAGACAGCAATTCTTTATCCCTTTCCTGCCTTGCTCGATGTCCCACAGGTGTGCAAGGTTTATGTTCCAATTTCCAATATCCTGTCCCACAGACATTGCTCTGGGCCAGAGATGGTCCCTTAAAACAGCCCTTGCTGTCCTGCAGTGGGAGCAGGAGATGCTGTTGCGGAAGGCTGAGGTGCATCCCTGTCTGTCCCCTCTGACAACAGGCCCTTCTCATCGATGAGTTTTTCAGGTGCCTTTTGACCCTGCTGACACCAGCAAGACTTGGGAACACCTCTGAACTACAGAACACTTGCGCAAGAGTGATCATGTAGATCCAAAGAGAAATGGACGCTTGGCTATGAGCATTCAGCGTGGCCTTCTGTACCTCCCAAATGCAGCTACCACTGCTTGCATCCATACTAAACTCGGTGTTCAGTAGGAGATATATGGCTGTTGGGATGGCCTTTATGTCCATCACAAATCAAATCTCTGTATTTGACAAACCTGCTTTGAAGAGTGTTTGTGAACTCTGCCTTTAAGGACAATTTGCATTCTTGATACTGAGATCAGATTTTGATTAGTATTTCTTGTAGTATGCTAGGGCTCCCCTCTATGATAAGTATTATTTTATATTTGCAGCACATCAGACATCTAGTGATTGTTCAGATCAGATGACAACATTTTATAGTGAGCTGGTATAGTTCTAGAAAAATGTTTTCACACTTGAAGCAGCTCTGCAGGCTTGGAGAACTGGAACTGGGCAGAAAGGGTGAACCTGTTCTCTTGCTGTCAGTCCTTACTTGAATACAATGCAGTCAGGGAGCTGTATTGGATCTCAAAAAGCAAATATGTTGCTGTACTTTGAGCCCCTTTACAGTGATGTCTGAAGATGAGCATCCTTCTTCCTTTAGCTTTAGTGCACACCAAACACTGCAACTGAACACTTCCTTCTTCAGCCATTCTGTAGGCAGCTCTTCCCACAGTGAATGCTCATGACGAAGCCTAGAAAACAGTAGTTTCTTTCCCTGAAATCTGCTCCTCAGCAGGAATCTTTTCCTCCATAGCACAGTAGATTGCAAGTAGGCATCTTGCCTACTTCTCACCACCCTTTATATTTCAGGAAACATATGGTGGCTGACACATTTCCTGAGGTATACTCAAAAACCACATTGCTTGGATGCAGGACCACTGATTATCCATGTGAAACTACAGTCAAGTCCCTTCCTTGCTGTTCTGCAGTAATTTCAGTGAACTTCGTAGGGTCCTGTTCTCTCCTGATATGCAGGGAAACAGAGGCAGGGAGGAAAGCAAAGGTTTGCTCATTGATTCCTGGGCAGACACAGTGAATAGAGGTGGCCTTAGTTTCAGGTGAATGTTTGCCCCCTGAAGCTGCCCTCTGACCTGGCACAGCTTTTATAATACTGACAAGGTCATGATTTTAAATTCCGTTGTTCTGGGCATTTTAACACTGGTGGTTGAGACTTTCCCATGTTTAAGGGTTTATCATATTTCTGACTCTAAAGAGCTTGATGTGAAGAGTACTAATTCAACTGTCAATGCCACAGCATTCTTTTCTCTGTATTTCTTGCAAAAGAAAAGGTTTCTGTAAGCCAACAAGAATCTTTCCCTTGAGAGGCTTCTTTTTTTTTTTTTTTTAATTACTAATGTGGAAGTGATTGGACAGCTGTCTTGAGAATTCTCATTTGAATAGATGACAGCAGGAAGGATCTTTCTTCATGCAGGTAATTTTTAAAAAATATCTTAGAATCTGTTCATCAGTTCAAAACTGCCAGAATAGTCTAGTGGAAAAGGAACAAGAAACACAGATGTATTCAGGATCCCCAAACTAAGAACTTTACATAACAGACCTTACATATGCTGAAAAATAAGGTGGCAAAACAACCCACCAGAAGTAGCCCTCCTTCTCTAGCTCTTCTCTGAAGATGCCTGCTTGCCCAAATTCTTGCATTTCCCCTGTTTTCACAGGTCCATTGATATCAGCAGCTATTTTTGCTCTTAGCTCAGGGTAGCACTTCAGCTGCTGGACACCTGTGCCAAACTGCTCCTTCTCTTTGCCGACTCTGCATCCCAGCGGCCTCCAGGAAAAGTGCAGGGAACGTCATCAATCCCTCCCTCCAGCAACACAGGGACAGGAGTGGGGGCAAACTCTTCCCCTCAAGGATTCTTGTCCACCTGTTCTGAGCCACTATGAGCCTGTTTTTATGAGGTGGCAGCTCATCCTCCTGGCTTCTCTGCAGAAAGTGGACGGGTCACAAGTTGTATTTGGGCATCGTGGGTCACTGATGGTGGAAGAGAAGTGTGAAAAGTCAAAACTGTTGGTTAATAAAAGAGGAACGAAGACAGCAATTCAAAATCATTCCGTGGAGGTTGTGCAGAGGTGACTAAATGCAGTGAGTGCTCTTCTGCAAGCAGGGCTTTCCCCAAAGTCTCTACCACAGAACTCAAGAGGTAAACCAGGCCCCAAACACTGCTCTTAAGTACCTAGATTCATCTGAGCAAGCTAACATGCTTTGCTGCTCATAGCAAGTAAATGCAATTGTTCTCTGCTTCACCAGGTTGGGCACCTTTGGGGAACAGGTGAACCCCAAGGGCTGCAGCCAGCCAGAAGCTTGAGACCAGCTGCCTTAGAGGAAATGAAACTGCCTAAGTGATGTGAGTGTCATGATTCAGGGTTGGATGGGAAAAGGTGTGAGTTTCCACCAGGAGCTGGTAGGGAGACTTGTACATGCCACCCAAACCAAAACTCTGTGTCAGGTTTTTCTCCAGGCAGCAGCTGAAAGGTGGAGCAAACAGATCTTTCCACCATCCCCTCTGGGTTTTGTGACTGTTGGATGGGATGGAAATGCTATTATCTTAGAAGGACTTTTTGGAAACTGAAGCTCGCTGCTCTTAGTCCAAAACCTCTTGAGATGTTTCCTTATGAAGGTGCTGAAATGGAAATGAAAGGGTGTTTCAGATGCAACTGACTGCTCTGGGTCCTATAAAAATCAGCCAAGCCATTCCCACATTTTTATATGTTTGATAAATTTATGAAGAGTTGGGAATCACCAAACTGTGGTACAGGTATTGTTGTTCCAGCCATCCTGAACCTAAACCTCGTGACTACACCCAGTGTGGACAGTAAGTGCCAGTGGCAGTAGAGTTTTATTATAACTGAAATGTGCTTCTTTGTCCACTAGGGCTGTAATCAAACCTCTGCATGCAATTTGGCCAAAACTACTCCCTGTTTAATTTTTTTTTCCATATGAAATTAGATTAATAATTTCTGAAACTTTTTCTGCTGACAGGAAATGCTGAAAATTAACACCTATAGCTGAGCCTCAGCAGGAGAAGGGTAGAAAACGTGAATCAGACTGAAGGATCAAAGCAACTGTATTTTTAAGAATAGTGAATGACTCTCAGTTCTCCTGTCTCCAAAACAGAGATGAGCTTTACATGTTTGGGAGTCATGATAATGTGAAATGCAGTGCAGTTAGGTGTTCATGTGGAGATGTGATAAGGAAGGGGAGGAACAGGAGAAAGATTTCAAGAAGAATTATTCTCAGTATGAGTACAACCAGCTGAACACTGGACCTTTGTAAGGTCCTCTTCCTAGGACTTTTAATGTCATCTGTGGTGGATGCTCAGCTTTGTTCCCTAGAGCCAGGTCAAGTATCCCAAAAGGGACGTGCAATAATTGAAAAGCTACCATGATTTTGCAATTTTTTTGAGTTGGCTGTCAGGCAATATGTTTGGTTTGGATTACTGTATATTTTTGTAAATTAATAGGCATTTGTTACTGGTTATAATAATCTATACTTTCCATGCTGTCTCGGAAGTGCTCTAAGGGACTTTCAGATCTGATCTCTTGCAGTCCAAGCTGGCTCACATTGATAGCACCAGCAAAAAATAAATTGTCCTGTAGGATTTGCTGGCAGATTTTTGTTACTCTACCAGAGATCTCTGTCCATACTGACAGTGCACGCAGATACCGACAGCCTGGAATATCATTGACATCCGGTCGTTCTTGATTTCACCTCTTCTGAGGTGAGGTAGGAACAGAGGCTGTAATTGTGATTGGTAAATGCATAAGAGGGAGGGAGAATCTCTCCCAGTAAAGATCCTCCCTATCTGTTCTTTTTAATGTCTGCATTGCAGGGAAATATGTACCACTACACGTATCTTAAATAAGCTTGACCATGACTGGAGTGATGATCTCTGGTGCACAACTTCAGATTTTCATGCTGCTAATCACACAAGAAACAGCAGGTTTTGGGGGAGGAGGGTGAACCATGAACCATAGTCTTTGTATATTTACTACTCAGTGAGGTGATGGTGTATTCAGATCTTTTAAGCCTTGATTATCCTCTTATAATTCTGCATCCTTCCCCTAATAAAAATGATGTTACTGCTTGTATATAAGATGGTAATGAGATTATATAATCTCCTTAAAAATAAAGAAAGGGAATAATGGAAAAAAACACAGAGGAGGAAAATCAAATTAGTAGGAGGGCTTAAAATAATTACAAGATTTAGCCTCAAGTTGCTCGATTTAACATTTGACAGAGAATGGTAGAGTCAAAAGTGGAGTGAGACAAGGACTACCAGAATGTGTTGCAGTGCTGCTGTGGCACAATCTGAGCAGCTTTTTCTCTGGAGATGGTTGGTGTTGTGGTTGGCACTGCTACAGAGGATTTAGGCATACAGCTGTGCAAGCTGAGTGTGAATAAGGAAAACAGTCTTGGGAATATTAAGTTATAGGCTGGAGGAAAGTGTGTTATTGTGATGCATACTCTTGTAAAATATGGTTTGTGGAGAATGAGGGAGGTAGAAAGGCTTCTGTCCCACCCAACATACGCATTGGCAATTGAAGAGTTGGTGAGTATAAAATCCTTCTGCACAGACACTGTAACAAGTTTAGTTTTTAATGGACATCAAGGATTCTACCAGGCCTAGATGGGACAGAGGAGACCTACAGTAATTCACTTGATTGCAGATAACTTTAGCTGATATCAACAATTTCACTATTCAATTATTTATACCCCCTACTACTACATGGAGTAAATGCCATACAGTCAAGTTCTCTTGCCTTTGAAAAAAAATTCCAGTGAACCTTACTCTATAAGCCATCCCACTTCCAATATGGTTTGAAAACCCAGATCCAGATTTGCTGAATTTGCCACCTTATTGGCACTTTCTGCCTCATCATAACATCATAATTCCGCAGCTAGGGCACCTCAATGGCAAGGAGGAATTACAAAGAAAACATAAATGCAAGTAAAATGTGTTTATTTTCCTAAAGTCTTTTTTGACCATAATTATACAAGAAAGCGTCAAAGTGCCTATATGAGTTTTTTTTTAATCAGACTTTGTGAATTAATTGAAGATGAAGAATCCTCCAAAATCTTCAAGAGGTTAATTTTACTGTCCTTCAGTGGAATGAAAGAGTGGAATGAGGTGGTATTTTTCCGCTCACAGATTTCTTCATTTTGTTGAAATGGGGAAGTTGATCACAAGTGGTCAGCATCACACCTAAACTATGCAAGTGCAGTTTGTTTACATGAGGTACAAATGCAGCAATCTGACAGTGCTAAACTATTGATGGCCACTAAACTTCAAGATAAATTAATTAGGAACTCCTGACAGAGACACAAAACTGTACACAAAGTTGTAGCTGGTAAGAATGTATGTGTGCTAGTGGGGTAATCACCACATTGAGGCTAAAGAGCTTTGCCTTACTTTGTGCTGCAGCCAAAGCTTTTATGTACAGAAACTTCTCTGATGTGATCTATAATATGGAAAAAAAGCAGTGAACAAAAATTGTGCTTTTTTCTTACCAGCTTCAGATGAAAATATGAATGGAGTGGTGCTCTCACATCTCTTGCAGACTCAAGCTCTGTGACTTTTTTCCATGTTAATGAGTCATATGAACGGATTTTACAGATTTAGCACTGGGTGCTTTATTTAGAGTGTGTTTCTATGTACCAGGGACTTACATGAGGCTCTGTGGTCTAACACAAACCTTATAACCTTTGGTCTTTGGGTCCCAAATTATTCTACTGATATTAGAGAGCCTTTTGCTACGTTAACAATATGAAGTTTCAAAGACGGTAGCCCATTCTGAGGGGAATAAAGTAGATGCTGTCTAATACTTCATGCACAGAAGTGTGGGACGTTTATGTTTGGAAATACAGGAAAAAACATGCCCAACTGAGTGTTTCACAGTAGTCAGAGGTACAGACCTCGGTAGGAGAAGCGACTGCACCGCTTTGTGCTACCTCACTCTCTTTGAAACCATTTTATTTTAAGGAATGAGATTCTAACTCTTTGTTTTCCTTTCTAACGTAAAAAGGATGCTCTGAAGATTAATACTCAGTTCTCTGACTCACGTTAACATTAAAGGAGAATTTTTAATTTACAAAGAAGAACAAAACTTCTGCGTTCTCGAGATCCGTTGGGTGGCAGGACCCGGGATTTCGTGTCCCTTAGCTACTCAAATCCGACTCTTTTCGCGACAAGGCAGCAACAGGCGAAAACCAGCCGCTCCCACGGCCTCACAGATGCAGAAAAAGGGCGGTGTCGTGACAGATAAAATAGAAATAAAACCATTTTATTTCAGCCGAAGGAACACGGGACGGAGCGCGAGGCGCGGGGCGGGGCGGGGCGCGGCGCGCGG
>JAHLSL010000059.1:6260051-6275527 GCA_025920805.1 Petroica traversi
TAACGGGGCGCGGGCAACGGCGGCGGAGAGAGGTGGGCGAAAGCCTGAAAAGAACAACACTGGGGACCCTGTGCTCGGCGCTACCGCCTGTGCAAGACTGGGCAGTTTGGGGGCGAAAACTCATACTGATGAGAGGGAGGGCATCCATCTGGGAGCCTTTTGCTCGAAACCAAAAGAAACTAAATAAGTGCACAGGGTCGACAAGAACTGCCTATACTTTGAGTGCTCCCGATTCACACCGACATCCATTCGCGTAGCTAAGCAGGGAGACAGATTTGTTTCGGCCGTTTTGAGACCATTGACAGCGGTCGTTTGTCTATTCCGCTGCCCCCAAAATGTGCATGGATCAAAAGCGGGCTTAAACGGTTTTTGAAGCGAATTATGAAAATTCCCGGCTCCGCTGAGGCAGATGAACCCTCTGTCGGGGAGGAGCGAAACCTGCGCCAGCAGGCGCTGAACAATGTTCGTCAGCTGGTGCAGACCCCTTTGCGTGTTTGCTGGGCTCAGGAGGTGCCGTGTGTCGTGGGGAGCAGAACGATGTCGGGAGGTGCGGAGGGCTCTGTGTGTCGGGACGCGAGGCTCACGTGGATTGAGGGCTCCGAGCGATGCGTTTCGGGCAGCGGGTGGCGTCTGTGTGGGGACGAGGGCGACTCAGAGATACGAAAATCGTGCGCTGTGTGCATTGTCGGGTGCAGAGTGATTTATTTGTAAAACAGCGAGAGCGATGCACTTTTTTTCGGGAACGAAGCGATGTGTGTGTAAATCGGCGGACAGCGGTGTGTGTGTGCGGGAGGAGCGGGACTGTGCCCGTGACATCGGGAAGAGAGCAGTGCGGAGCGATGGCAGCGCCGTCCGCAGGGCGATGTGTGTGTCGGGGGCGCACGATGCTGCTGGCCAGGGAGTGTAAATCTTAATTTGTTTTTCGGGGTGCGCTGTCTTTTTCGGGATCATGTAGCTATGTGTGTGCCAGACACGCACTGTGTGTATTTTTTCATATCGCTTAATTGTAAACGCATTACGGAAAGTTTAGAAAGTGGAGGATGTGTACGTTGAACAAAGCAGAGCACTGAAATACAGTAATTGGCTGCGGAGAGGAGAGGTCGCTGTAATAAGTGCCCCGTGTTGAAACTCCGGAGCATTTGGAAGCATCAGGTCTCCTTTCTCCTGCCTCTTGACGCTGGAGTGAATGTGTTTTGCAGTTCACTAGATCGTCATTTACCCGATTCATTCCGTGTTTCTTCGGTCGAGCTTGCACAAGCCGCGACAGCGCAGCCAGAAGGGAAAACCTGCATTTCTGTGCTCCCGCTCGCCGAGCACGGCGCCGCCCTCCGCTCCTTGCCCGCCGCTCACTCGGCGGTCAGACCCATTCTCGCTCAGCCCAGGGAAGCCGAGCCGGTCACGAAGGTGCTCGCTGCCATCGGGGGCTCGGCGACAGCGCCCTGCCTGAAGCCGCGGCTCGTCCTGCCCGGCCCCGGCACCGCGCTCCCGGCTTTGCGACTGAGATGTTCATTTCCCGTGTTCATGCATTCCCGTGACGAATTTGTATCTGTTTTATCTGGCCATTCCTGTCTAGAAACACTGATTTTAAGGGGGTTAATTACTTTAGTTTCTTGAATCTCTTCAGGAAGCTCTTGAACTTGTGGCTCCCAAATGAACATTTAACGGGCTTCCGAGGTCTCTGCGGGCCTTGTACACAGTCCCCGTCGTGTCCTGGAGCAGCTCCTTTCCCCGGGAGCTGCACTCTGGTGAGCCCGTCCTGTCCAGGAGGGAGAGCCGCGGGGCTGAGCAAACCTGCTCCTGCTTTTCCTGTCGGGACTGTCTTGGCTGGGTGTTGACTGAAAAGCGATTGTACGCGGAATTTTCCAAGTGTGGGAACTGTCGAAATAAATGCCACATTGGAAGTATTGGACTCCTCCTCAGATCCTCCCCATCTCTTCATCTGTCCCTGCCGAGATGTGTGGAGCACAGTACGTATGGGAAATAGCCACAAATAGAGAAATTGTTTAGGAGAACCCGCAGCGCTGGGGCATCCAGAAACTGATCCTTTCAACAGTCCAAACCCTTCCCCCGGCCTTCACAAGGGACAGACTTCGCTTAGGAGCACACCTCTCCCCATCCCCTTCTGTCAGTGGCACACCTGTGCACAGATTAGGCTGTGAAGCCACGCTTTGCCTAATCAACAAATCTGTTATCACTAACTGATCTTCTGTGTTATCCTTAGCTTTCCAATAACAGTTCCATACAGTCTTTTAAGATGAAAATATCTTGGCATGGAATGGGGATAAAATTCCTCTGCTCAGTGACGATATGAAATGCTTTCTCTTCTCAAAACTATTGGCAACCATCACCAACATAAACAGATATTTTACCCACCAGCTGAACACTTCTGCTTGCATATGATCTAGAAAAGTCTTATGGTCTCAGGATTTTTTTTTTTTAACTGGAGATGAACAGAATCTAAATTAAAACACTCCTTTTGATGGGGTTTTGCAGACCTGTTATCTCTGATTGCCTGTTAAAATCTTCTCCCTAATAGGCACTGGTGGATATGGTATTTTGCACGGGGAATAAAGCTAAGTGCCATGGAAAAAGATGGTGAGTAACAGCTGGGATCAGCACCAGAAAGCGCGGTTAAAAACAAAAAACCACTGCCACCATCACCAAAAAAACCCCCAACACACAAACACCCCCAAACAACAAAAAAACCCTACAAACAAACAACAACAACAACAAAATAAAAAAAAAAACCCAAAAAACCCTACAAACAAAACCTCACCACCACAATAAAAAACATACACTAAGAAGACAATCCCAAATCAACCCAGGCAGTATAAATCAGTTTTTCTTTGGGAGTTGATTATCAAACTACGTCTGTAAGGCACAAAACCATAAGAAGTCCCACAGTCAGTCTGATGTCTTTCTAGACAAAAATTCTATGAAAAGTTGTAAATGAGTAAGCTGAACACATTGCTCAGGGTGGATGTATCACCATGATATCAAGGAAATGGGAATGGCAAAGACAAAGAAAAACATTTGTACATTGAAGAGAGGGATTTTATCATTAAAATAAAAGTAAAATATTGTCTTTCCTGCAGGAGTGGCCCACAGAGGTATTTGTCCAGTCTTTTCCTCTCCCAGCTTATTCTGTGTTTTCAGATTTATAACTGATTCCCTGAACCCAGAATGACATTTGGAAGGGAAGTCAGTCCCCATTGCTGGTTCCAAGTGATGGAAAATCCAACCTGGGGCCAATAATGCAGAGTGAAAAAGCTTTATTCATCATAGGAAGAGTGTACAGGCAGATTCCATCGCAGTTCTGCTTGTACTTCTGCACCCAAGAGGACTCTTATCCCATAAGGGAAACATAACTTCTTGTTGGTTGGACATTCCTTCTCCCTTTTCCTTTGCCAGAATTGAAGGCAACTTGTTCTGAACATTTTCTGAAGGTCTTGCACTTCACCTTGACTTTGGGGTTGCATTCAATTTCAGATTTTACCTTCCATGTTGTCCCTATGCATCTCTGACTCCACTGGCTCCACTTTCCCAGCTCAGCCTCATATCAGCCCCTTCCCAGTAGATTTGCTCAGAGATCCAGGACAGTTGGACTGAGCCCAGTAACTGTCACCATCCCTGCCCCACGCACCATGTGCATTAAATACTAAAAAGAAGTGTAGTGACTAAGCTAATGGTTTGTTCTGAACTGATTCTTGAAATGATCCTTTAACTGAGCTCAGAACTTATCAAAAACTTTGTGATCTGGAATGATCAAGGAAATATTTCTCTCTTGCTTTGAACCAAAATAAAACTTGAAAAATCTGAATATTTTTGGAGGAAGATAATTAAGAAAAAAAAAAAAGCAGCAAGCTGAATCCATATAATACCTACATTTCCTGCCTGATGCCTACCATAACTCTGCCTTTGGATTTTTTTAGTATAAGAAATTGCTGTTTTATGTGGGGCCTTGAAATCTCCATGAATACAAAAATCTTTTGTCATGGAAAGGAGTCCTTTGCTATAAACTGAACAGTATGTGATTACAGGTTCTTCCCTATTGAGACACAAAGTTTTCTTGTTCATTTAACAATGTGTTATGGTTCATAATATAACGATAAAACAGTTTTAAAATAAAATCCATCATACATGGACAAAGTCTGCACTTACATCAAGGGCAGATTTGAGTTGCCTTGAGTAACTCTGTGATTTTAGGAATGGAGGTTCTTTTTGTGCCAGGAGCACCCAAAAGTCAGAGTGAATTTATCTGCACAACATACGTGAAGTATGACTGCTCAGCAGCACAGGCATCAGGAAGGGCTTGAGAAAATACTAAAGTTACTGTGCAGGCTTAGGCAGCCCCAGGTGAGAAACATGTTAATGGGTCTTTGCTGCTGCAGGCTTCATACATGGCTTGATCAGCCTGTTTAAAGTGTGCAAATAGAGGCTGCAATTCTGCCTCTGCAGCTGCATCTGTGAGATGGATGTCTCCATATATCCTCCTGAGCAAACACTGGAAGTCAGTCAGTCATAGTTCACATAGTGATTAATCACAGGACTGAAGTGCTGAAATTGATGGCTATAAACTGTTCAGAAGGGTCAGGAAAGAAGGGTGGGTCCAAGTTGTCCTCTGTGAAAAAAGAAGTGGATTGATTGCATAGGACTGTCTTAGAAAAACAGTGATGAATAGTTTAGAGCTTCTGGGTAAAAAACTAGTGGCTAAGCCAAAAAAGGAAACCTCATAGCTGGTACTTACCATGGGCCACTCCACCAAAAAAAAAAGAGAATGTTGATGAAGCTTCTTTCTTTGACTACAGGGGCCATTATATTCACAGGTTTCTGTTAGGGAACATCAACCAACCTGACATCAGCTGGAAAAGTGGCACAGAAAGCTGTGACTTATCCAGGAGACTCCTAGAGCATAATTTTTGAGGATAATTTTTTAATCCAGGTAAAGGAAAGTCCAACCAGAGGAGAAGCACATGTTCTTGCCAACAAAAATTAACTAATTCAAGAGGTCAAGAATAGTAGAGCAGGACAGGCCCAAAAGTTGTTTAAGGGCATTTGTCTTATGGAGCAGGTGCACTTGATTCCCACATGTAAGAAAGCAGGCTAGGAAGGTGAAAGACCAATGCGGCTGAGTAAGGACTTCTCGAACTTTCTTTATTTAAGAAATAAATGCACAGGCAATGGAAGCAGGGGCACATATCCTGGGAGGAATAGAGAGTGCTGTCCAGGTGTGTAGGGATGGAATCAGAAAAGCTAAAATACACTTGGCATTGAATTTGGCAAGGGATGTGAAGAATAATGATGGCTTCTGTGGGTACAGTGATCAAAAGAGAGGGATGAAATAAAATATGCCCCAATAAAAAAGGCAGGAGATTTAATGACTACTGGCAGAGAGAAGACTGAGGTACCAAACACATTTTTTTTACTCAGTTTTCACCAGCAATCTCTCTTTTCCATCTAAGTCCATGAAACTTAAGGAATAGACCAGGAGAACAAAGTACCTCCTTCTGTAAGAAAAGATCAGGGTCAAGACTGTCTGAGGAACCTGAATATACACCAATCCAAGGCACCTAAGGGGAGTCATCCCAGGAATTCCTCAGGGAATTAGCAGATACAGTTGCAATACAGATATTGTTCAATATTTTCATAATAACATAGTGGGATTGAGAGAACCCTCAGCAAGTTTGTGGGTGACACCGTGCGCAGCAGTGTCACTGATCCACTGGAGGGAAGGGACACTGCAGAGGGACCTTGACAGGCTTGAGGAGTGGCCCCATGTGAACCTTATGAAGTTCAACCAGATGAATGCACGGTCCTGCATCCAGGTCAGGGCTATTCCAAATATCAGGACAGAATGCAGGATGAACTGATTGCAAGCAGCTCTGCATAGAAAGTCTTGGAAATACGGGTGGATGAAAATTTGGACATGAGGTGGCAATGTGCATTTACAGCTCAGAAAGCCAATTGTATCCTTGGTTGTATAAAAAATAGCACAGCTAGCAGGCTGAGGGAGGCGATTCTCTTCATTCACCCCACTCTAATGAGACCTCACTTGGAGTACTGCATCTCCTCTGGGGTCCCCAGTACAAGGAAGACTTGGAGGAGGTCTGGAGGAGGTCCACAGGAAGGCCATGAAGATGATCAGGCAGGGAACTAGAACCCCTCTCCCATGAAGAAAGGCAAGGCCCAGAGAAGACAAGGGTCTGGGCAGACCTCAGTGGCCTTTTGATATATGAAGAGCGCTTTTAAGAAAGACAGAGAAAGACTTTTCACCACAGCCTGTAGTGACAGAGCAAGGGGCAAGGTTTTAGAAGTGAAAGAAGTTAGATTTAGATAGGTTCCAAGGAAGAAATTTTTCATTATGAAGGTGGTGGGACACACTGGAACAGGTTGCCAAGAGAAGTTGTTTATGCCTTCGGTCAAAGATTCAAAGGCATATGGGATAGGTGTTTGAGCAGCCTGGTCTAGTGAAAGATATCCTTGCCCAGGACAATGAAGTTGGTCTATATAATCTTGGAAAAAAACTTCCAACACAAATTTTGCTGTGGTTCCATTGTGCACCGAGTCACATGGGCTCATAGGAAGAACCTTCCTGAAGGCATTTATCCATAACAGAATAGGAGAAAAGGGAGTCCTTGAATTCCTGCTTGAACTTAGGAAAAAATTCATAGAATCATAAATTCATAAGATCTGCTGACTTGGATGGGACCCATCAGCACCATCAAGTCCAGCTGTGTAGGACACCTCAAGAGTTACACAGTGTGCCTGAGTGCGCTGTCCAAATGCTTCTTGAGCTCTGTCAGGCTGGTGCTGTGACCCCTGCCCTGGGGAGCCTGTGCCAGTGCCCAAACACCTGTTGGGTGAGAAACCTTTATATCCAACCTAAACCTGCTCTGACTCAGCTTCATGGAATTTCCTTGAGTGCTGTCACTGGTCATAGGAATGAAGAGATCAGTGCCTGCCTCTCCTCTTCCCCTCATGGGGAAGCCGAGGCTGCAGTGAAGTCTCCTCTCAGTCTCCTCTTCTCCAGGCTGAACAAACCAAGTGACCTCACCTGCTCCACACACGGCTTCCCCTCCAGACTCTTCAACATCCTTGTGTCCCTGCTTCAGATGCTCTCTAATCACTTAATGCCTTTTTATCTTGTGGCACCAAAACTGCCCCCAGCACTTGAGGTGAGGCTGCCCCAGTGTAGAGCAGAGCAGGACAATCCCCTCCCTTGCCTGGCTGGTGATGCTGAGCCTGATGTCCCCCAGGACACCCCAGGCTGGCCCTCCGGGCTTCCAGGGCACTGCTGGCTCATGTTCAACTTGCCATCAACCAAGACCCCCAGGTCCCTTTCCATGACCCTGCTTTCCAGCACCTCATTCCCCAGTCTATACATAACCAGAATTGCCCTGTCTCAGGTGCAGATTCCTGCACTTGCCTTTGGTTAACTTCATAAGGTTCATGATTGCTCATCTCTCTGATTTGCTGAGGTCTGAAGAGGGCCCCAGTGGGAAAAGGGGCCAGAGTAACAACACACACCAATGTGGTTGTCAATCGTTCTCTCTTTATTGCTAAAAATAACACACTTTTATATGCTTACTAGACTATCACGTGGCAAGGGCATCTCCACATTTGGTTCATAGCTCAAATGCAGGTGCCTACAGCTAAGCCTAATTGGTCATCACGCACAGTGCTCCTGGTGGGATGTGCGAACACCTGTGATTCTGTTATTTGGCTCTGTAACCTGTGTTGTGCATTCTTCTTGTAACTCTTTCCCTGTTCAAGGACACTGAGGCCCATCTGCTTCTCCTACTCCTTGAGCTATGTGCAGGACATGCAGGCTTGGATTGTCCAGTCCTGTCAAAGAGGTCCATTCTCTAACAGAAATCCCTCTACAAATCCCCCTTTTTCTTTTTGGACAAGCCAAGCCTTTTCTACTATAGTATTAACAGACTTACATAGGCATTTTAATGTACAGCTGATTATGAGCAGAACTAGGATAACAACTCCGAGTACCTTCAACCCCTCTATTCTACCCCCTCTACATCTTCAACCAACCAGGCCAACCTAAACCATTAATCCAGTTGTCAGATGGGTTGGTACTGATCTTTAACTTATGCAGATTGTCTCGGAGGTCACAAAGCTGCTTGTGTACGGAGTTTGAGTGATCCGACAAGTTCATTCAACACATACCCTCAAACTCTTCACACCCGTGGACTTGTGCGAGCAATAAAAAATCAATAGCGATTTTGTAATGCTGCATGCCTAATACAACCTACATCTACTTCAGCTCAGATAATATTTCTGATGTGATGTTCATTTCTCTACTGACTCAAACATCCTGCACCGCACTCAGCCTCACCTGGCTGTTAATTAACTGTGCGGCTGTGTGGTCATCTCCTTTAAACATCACATATCCATTTTGTGAAAGAACAGCTCCTATAATGCCTAACTCTTGAGGTTCTACTATTGGAATGATTTAAGCTCATTAATATATTTCCCTGCCACCGTGAGGTAGTATTTATGCCCTGGTGTTTGTTTTGTGCCACTGTGTTAGCTCGCGCAAAGTCTATAGTCGCCAAAGTTTCATTGTCTACATACTGCTTAAAGGTTTGGGGGTCAAAGCTGGGTACACAAATTAAACTTGTTCGAGAGGGGTCTCCAGGGGTAGCTAAGCTTAAGCAAAAATCTTGCCTCTTAGTAAGATTGACAATAGTGAGCCATATGTTTGGCCGGGGGTCTGCCCCTAAGCACAGTGAGTCTCCGACAACCCATACACAGAGCAAAATGCATGTAAGTAATCCCATCACTGGCTGATGATGAGTATTGATAATGCCTTTTTGCTGCCCAATATGTGCTCTCTTCTATGCTTTCAGGCAATCTGCTCCCAGGCCTTAGCTGAGTTTGAATTGCCCTGGGGGCGGTCCAACTACGATCCTTACCACTACAACTAATACAACAAAGCCACTCGTTATCGAATACCATGGTATGTCTTCTGAATAGCTCTCCACAGCCACCACACAATTGTTAATACGGCAGCAACTTCACACCGTCTGCAGTTGGCTCTTCTGTGTGCCCTAACACTGACTGATAACACCCCTGGCCCAGCCCTTGGTTCTGGATATCCTTTGGACAATCTGTTTGGTTCTTAAGGGCCACTGCCTGAGCAGTTCTATCAGTAGACTGGTGACCTGTCCGAGTGCTCGCTCGCTACAAACATAAAGGCAACATTAAAGTAAGACAGTACATGGGGCAAAGCAATAAACTCACATCAAACAGAAACAAACAAGGTAATACACATAATCATTAGTACATGAGAGAAAAGATAGTGATTTAGAATGATACATCATCAATTCCCTAAATACTGTACAATCACCCAGAGTCTGCAATAGCTGGCAAGCCCTGTTTCACACTGAAACCTTGGAGAACCCTTCCTGGGCAAGGTTTCCAAGTTTACCTCGAAAGGGGGTCCAGCTGTTATAAGTCCAAATTGGCTAGTCAAAGTGACCTGAGTACAGTTTTGGTGCAGAAACACCTGGGTCTGTTGGCATACGTCTGACCAGTTACAGCCAGGGCTTGGCCAGAGCCAAGGCTTTACCTGGAAGGGCCTCCCTAACATCTTGCAAGAAAGCTTCTATTAACAGCAGTTGGGAAAGTTTCTTAAAATCATACAGGTCTTGCAGATAGCTACACTAAAGTAGGGGAAAATTTATAAAGCCATTGGCTTTGTCATTTATCCTTAGCTAAGTAGACAATGGTATCATGATTAAACTGCACACAACTAAAGGAATGCAGATGTATAACTTAAAATAATATCTTATGGAAAATGCACATTATAAAAAGTCAGTGAATTCACACTATAACATTATTAACATATTTAGAATCATTATTACATCGTTAGTGACTGTCTAAGAGAACTCTGAGAGCACTGCTGTGAGCTTCGAGAGAGCACACAGACAGCCTTATCTCTCTTTCGCTGTCTGAGCTCAGAGCACAGTCCGAGAAGGAATTCTGGGGGAGTAGAGAGAAACTCTTGCAGACAAACTGTGTGCATCTTCTCTCCCTGCTTTACGCTCTCCCTCTCTCTCGGCCCAGCCCAAAGCCACAGAAGTTATATCCAGCATAAGCAGAACAGACAATTGGAGATACAAACATCATAAAGTCACCCTAGGACACCTTCCCAAGAATTTCAGATATCTTCCCACACATCAATGCATATATGATATTACGGCAGAATAAAAGCAAGAAAGAAAACACTAAACAGCTTACAATCAACAACAGTGATAATTTGGAATTGTTACTCATTTTTGTTTGGTATAATTCTTCATCATAATTGTTTCAGTCGGTTTCATCTTTCTTATCCACTAAGGATTTAATAGCCCCACTAACCGCAGCGGCTACATAGGCTGCTTTGACTTTTTGATCCATTCTACCAGCTAACTCAATCATATCAACTACTGTCACTGGTTTTGGTAATGTTCTGAGAATTCACTGCATTTTTCCATTTGCATTATCAAAGGTCAAAATTCAGAATATCTGGTCTTTCATTCCCATGTCAGAGTCTGGATGGGTCTTAATGGTTTGATGTAATCAATCAGTGAAGACAGAATACCTTTCATTGGGCCCTTGCTGTACGTGCAAAAAGGCTTGCAGTCGGCCAGGCTCAGGCATGATACAGAGGACAGTAAGGGCCAACTCCTGGGATTTTTGTAGCACCTGCAAGGCACTTTGCATTTGCATGTGAACATCAGCCCACAGCCCTTCTCATAATAGCTGTTGGGTCGTGACTCCAAATAAAGGGTCACCTTGTTGTTGGGTTTTTGCTGCCTCCTGCACACACAATGACTTGACAGGGGTAAGATCACAGCAGCAACTTGCAAACAGTCCGACGGCAAAAGCACGTCGCACACAAACAAATATTGCAGCAACTGAGTGGCAAAGGGTGATCGGAGACTGAATTTGGACCCTGCATCTCTAGCCTTTTCCAGCAATTTCCAGTCAAAGGTCTCCCACTGTCTCTGTCCTCCAGGTTGCAATGTAACAGGGAACGCCTGAGGAATAAACTGTCCTTCAATTAGGGCATCGCGATCTATGCCTTTCAGCGCTGATTATGCTGTAACTCATCCCAGCAGCCTGAAACACCGGCTCTGCTAGACTTGAAGGGAATTCTTTAAGCCCTCACAGAATTCTTTGGTGGGAGTGGGGGATTACAGAAGGAATATTAGTGATAAGAAGAACTGCCTTCATTTTTCACAGGGGTATTCTGCATTGTTAATCCTTCCAATTTTTCAAGCACATCTCATAATAACTCTTTCATCGCATCACCTTTCCCCTCCTTGCCCTTTTTCTTCTGATAAGGGTGGTAACTCAGTCTATGATGATGTTTTTCCTGATGCAGATGGTCGGCACCTCAGCCCCCCTTCCCGTTGGGTTTGGGGTGACACTGCTTTGAGTTTATCTATTTCACTCTGAGCTGGTCACACTCTCTTCCCGAAGGGCTTTTACCGTCTCTTTCCCTTCCCGGCTCATCCGAGCTTTGGGCCACAGGGCTCAGGACCATTCTCATTAGAAGCACTTGGTTCCCATAAAAGAGGGGCAGATGGCAGAGTTGTTGCCAAGGTGGGTAGTAGAAACACAGGCTGAAAAGGTGGAGGAGATTACTGGCTCACTCTCAGCCCTACCAGAGCGCGAGGGGGTTAATGTGGCAAGCACAGATGCAGCTGCCCGCCTCTCCTCATAGCGTGCAGTGTTTCTTTTATTAACTTCCAATGGGTGCAATATCTGGATGCCTCCTTTGCAGTGGCTCTGCCACTGCTTATCACATCCCACAGTGCCATCCCAGCTGCTTCCCATACAGGTAGCTGAAATGCTAATTAACTCTCAGGATTAAGCACTGATCCCAGGCCCATTTTAAACTATTCTTAAGTATAGAATCATCACATTTCAGTCCTCTCATGGAGAGTATATGTTGCAGGAGATTTAGGACTGCTGCTGGCGTTTTGTCCACCCCCATCTCCTCCCCGGCCGCTCACCTGGATCAGAACGACCTCCTTTCCTTGTTAGATGCACCTTTCATGATCCCCCAGTCATCAGCAACATCCGCTGAATGCCAGACATATCTCCTTTCCTCTGCTTTTTCTTGCAAGGCATTCTGCCAGGGCAGCAGGGATTACGACCAACTTTCCAACTCCTCTCACATCTCGCCTTCGCTGAATATCTGCATTCTGCTGCATCTGAGGGTTGCCAAGCTGCTTTTGACTCCTTCCCCCCAGTCATGGTAGTATCCCACAGCTTATCACCAACTTCTCTCCATTCTTCCAGAATAAATAGCAGCGATGATTCGCCGCATTGCCCGTGCTTCCAAGCCCAAAACACCAGTCGCTGGCTGTTGAGCACCTTTACCTCGTTCCCTCTCTTAGGGAGGACAGTACTGAGGTGTCGGACCATCTCTTCAGATTCCATGGCAGGTCTCACCTCAGGCCGACGGCTTCCCTCTCCAGCTCCCACATCTGGGGCCAAGCCGCTTTCCCTCCCCCTCTCCCGGCTCCTGCAATCAAATCAACCCTCTGGCTGATTATTTTGGAGACTTCATCATTTAAGCTCACTCAGCATTTAAGCTCCGCATTTATGCGTTGGGGTCCCATTCAGGTGCCAGTTGAAGAGGGCCCCGGTGGGAGAGGGGCCAGAGTAACGACACACACCAATGTAGTTATCAATTGTTCTCTGTTTATTGCTAAAAATAACGCACTTTTATATGTTTACTAGACTATCACACGGCAAGGACATCTCCACAATTGGTTCATAGCTCAAATGCAGGCGCCTTCAGCTCAGCCGAATTGGTCATCAGGCACAGTGCTCGTGGTGGGGTGTGCGAACATCTGTGATTCTGTTATCTGGCTCTGTAACCTGTGTTGTGCATTCTTCTCATAACTCTTTCCCTGTTCAAGGACACTGAGGCCCATCTACTTCTCCTATTCCTTGAGCTATGTGCAGGAGGTGCAAGCTTGGACTGTCCAGTCCTGTCAAATAGGCCCATTCTCTAACAGAAATCCCTCTACAGAGGTCTCTCTGCAGGGCCTCTCTGCCCCAATGAAATTGACAGCTCCTCCCAGTTTAGTGTCATCAGCAAATTTAGTATTCCTTTGAGCCCTGCACCCAAGTTGCTAATGAAGATATTGAAGAGAACTGGGTGAGGATAAAGCCCTGCAGAACCTCACCAGTGACAGGTCACCAGCCTGATGTCACCCCAGTCACTCTCACTCTTTGTGCCTGGTGTGTGATAACCAGTCTGGCTGACATTGCTCGCCCTCAATTCCCTGCAGAAGGGAGTCTGATTGTAACCACCCTTCTTTTCCTCTGAAGAGAGGAGGGCTTGCTGTGAGATACAGATGGTTTTGGTTCAGGAGGCCGCTCTGCCTCAGAAGTCCCTCATCAGTCTGGCCTTCTACTTCTCGGGCCTCATGCCCATTGTAGAAGGTGCCAGCCCTATTTTTCAGTTTTCAGAAGGAGGAGAAACTTCCTCCTGGTCCACCACTCCCAAATATCCCTGTCCACTGTATTTAATAAGTTTTCTGTTACCAGAAGAACCAAGGAAATCACTGCCTGTGCTCCTTCAACCAATCCTCCCAAGGCCAACTGGTATTTAATAAATGGCCTGTTAGCTTGGCAACTTTTTTAAGGGAAAAATAGAAGGAATTTTTAATTTATTGAGTACATTATAATATTTGAAGCAATGATTTTTTAAAAATAAATTCACCCATTAAATTAGAGGAACTAGACTTATTTCTTCTTTCCTCCTCCACCTGATAACCTCTGCAAGATCTCTTTCAATTTCCTTCTTTGCTTAGCCTAAAACTAACTGTCTAGGGTTGTGGGGGAAAAAAAAAAAAGTCCAGATAGGTGGTCAAAATTTTGTAGGACCAGGAAGAGATTTTGGGAAAGCACACAGAATGCTCCAGGAATGTGCTGCTACCTCAGCTGTTTGAAAGGAGGATTGAGGCCTAGCCTTACACCAGGAAAATGCATTTTCAAAAGTTAAAAAATTTAAAGATAAAGGCATTAGTGACTCTGAGTGACTAGAATGAATTAAGACACAGAGTTTGAAGGAAATAAGTATGCTACAGAATTATCACCTAGAAATGCCTCCCCAGTGGTGTGTATCCTTCCCAAGAGACTCCCTTCTGTAACAATGTAGTTCACAAACCAAAATTCATAGCAGGTTCCGCAGGTGAAACTACCATGAAATACAGAATCAGGACAAAACAAAATCCACATAATCTTCTGTTATATCCTCTCCACATGATGTTATTCTGCTGCTGGTCCTCCTCAAAAAACCCTCTCTGAAATGCCACCTCATCTCTTAAAGTATTTAAATAAACCCCAGTCAAGACTGACAAGTTCATAAAACTGACCCCACCATCATTGAAACTTTTCAAGACAGTGTGTATATTTTATTATCAAAAGATAAAGTGAAAGAAGCCAAATAAATGCATTTACAATCATATGAATCTGTCATCTGTGTCTCCTACTCTTTCCCACTGCGTACTACAGGTGCTCAAATATGAATATGCAGTTGTTATCCAACTCATCTCAAAAAAAATCGTTTTCACGTGTATTAAATTTAGCCCTCATCACAACACTCATTAATTGGGGAAAGCCCTGCCCTTGCTTCTCTTAACATTTCTGAGGAGAAAATTCTTTGTTCAAGTCACTTGAATTATGTTATTTTATTAAAGAAATGCCTGCAGCTATACATCTGTTTTTCATAAGGAAAACATGCACACTGTATTTTCATTTTATTTCGTTTTCCTTTTTGTAAAATTGCTGAATTATTATGTAAAAGTAAGGACAAAAACTACCCTAAAATAAGAACACACAAATGAATGAGTTTATCAATTGTGCATCATGAAAATAAATATTTTGGAGAAAAAACGGGAATACAGTTCACTAAAATATTAATACAAAGATGCAGAAAATCCAGGGGGACGGAGAAGCAACTGCTGTATCTTATTATGGGATTTTAAGGATAGCTGATGATTTAAGCAAGCTGCTTTTCAGGTTAATATTTCTGGTGAAAAACGTCTTTCTTTACTTTTTATCAAGTCCAACCAGAGCTAAATCAGGCACTATATCCAAAGGTTTTGTTATTTTGAAGAAATGAAGGCATGTTATGGAAAACAACTCATAACCCAGATTCAGAGCCAAGGGACTGCCTTGTGTTACTTGCGTCTTTTCAGAGCTAATTTCCCCTAAGAGAAGGCCTCGAGATTACCCCCATTTTGCAGCACCTCGATTAAAAACCCTCTCAGAAACATGTACCCGGTGTCATTGAGACAGTGGTGTCCGAAGCAAAGCTTTAATTCAAAACGAGAAATTAAAATGTTACGGTCCAGCTCTGCGTGCAATCCCCAGACTCGGGGATTACTGACCTGCCTGAAACTCATTTCAAGTCTCGGCTGAAAGAAACGCCGCAAGACGCAAATATTCCT
>JAHLSL010000060.1:0-23779 GCA_025920805.1 Petroica traversi
GCAGGGAGCTGCTGCTGCTGCTGCTGCACAAGTGGACCCTTGTCACCAAAGACGTGCAGCTGCAGAAGGACCTGCAGGCCCTGGCTCAGAAGTGCCAAAACAAAGAACTGCTCAGTAAGTGCTAAAATACTTCAAGTTGCAGCTGTTACAAACCAACAGTGCAAGTGAGGCAAACTCCTCTGGAAATTGTACTAATTCCTTCTGTCAGACTGATATAGGTGGAGGGAGGAGGAAAGAAAGCGGAGCACCATTTTTCAGATCTTCCTTGTGGTTATTTGTAACCTTAAGAAAATTTGGAAGCTTTGGAGAAACACAGTTTTAAAAGAGAAAAAGCTTTAAAAGAAACTTAGTTGCAAATCTCGAGTCAGGCTTTGAGAAATAGTATTCTTTAATGAAATAGTACAAGAAAAAGCAGTGCCTGGAGGCTGTTTGCACAAAGGTTTGACTCATTGTGCATGTGGATGGGGATCTGAAAGGGGTGCGTCAGTAAAAACAATAAAGAAATAAATAAAGCAAGCGAAAATTAAATAGGTTACTTTTCTTGTTGTCATCAGTTTTGAAGAAAGGAAAAATATATTAGGACTCGTGTGATTCGTTTTGTTCTCTCTGTGAACAAAAAGTGCAAGGAACTTGGGAGGGGGAGCTCTTAAAACAACACTGGTTTCCAGCAGCAGCAACTGCTTTTGGTGCACATTAAAGCTTCGGTAGGTTTGTTTAAATGTTCTCTATCAGTTAAGGAAGTATCGTGTACTTAAGGGATACTGTAAAAACTTTAGCTTTTTGAAAATTTTTTCACCCTTTTAAACTCCTCAGATGTGAAGGAAGTTTTTGGAGTGATGCCTGTAACTTTACTGTCTGTGTGGGTTGTTTTGCTCCAGGCTTCAGGAGCTTCTGTCATCTCCAGGCTGGGTGATCCAGTTTGGAATGGGGTTCCAGCCTGGAGTCCCTGCGAGCTCCTGGAGCCCTTTAGAACAGCACAGGCTCCATAAGGCTGCTGAATGAGGCTGGTACTTACCATTTTAACAACTGAATCGACACAGGAAAACACCTTTCTTGCACAATTTTGTACCGGGAAAATCCTTTGGAGTATCTGATGTTTGTTTTGGTGGTGGTTTTCTTCTTACAGAAAGTATTAAAGACAAGAACAAACCTCAAGCCTCGTCTCGTGCGTATCGTCACAATTGGAAAAAGAAGGAGGTGGAAGAAGACACCACTGCAGACCTGGAAGTGTCTGAGCTGGAGAAATGCAGAGAACGTCTGAATTCCATCCTTGCCCATTGGGAGCCTGTTTTCGCTGGGCCTCAGGGAAAACACACAGAGAGGGGCGACCATCAGAGCCGGTGAGCCTGGGGGAGAGGCAGTAGCTGTCACCTGCACGTGCACTCAGCTGGCCACCAAGAAATTCCACGGCTTTTTTAATCCATTAATCTAGTTTTCCCATATCCACCTAGGCTTATGGCTTCTCAAAGCAGAGGCTTTGGTGGGATGGGGAACAGGGGTTGGGCAGCACAGAGCTTGGTCACTCTGGGAGGTTTTCTGAGAGTACAACACACACACACCCTGTAAGAAGCTTCCCTTTCAAGGACTAAAATGGAACAAAAGGTATAAAAAAAATACAATTCCAAGAGGGAAAATTGTCTGCAAAAAACAAGTCCATGTGGTCATGGATCCTTGTCCCTATTGCTGGTCAATAATAGCATCTGAAAGGTCAGATTTCAAACTGTTTTATGTAACAGGAAACCTGTTTGTTTCTTCTTGTGAAGAGGCTCTTTGGCTCCAAATTTTCCACCTAGGAAAAGAGTTAGGGAACTATTTTAAAATATAAGCCTGGAGGTAAGCAGCTTGGCTTGGTATTACTGTGTGGAAATAGAAGAATATCTGTTCTGATTTTTCTCTCGTTTTTCTTCCACAGCTGTTTTTGTGTTCCTGACTTCTGTGTGTATTGGGGACATGTGGCTTGGAGCACAGGAGCCGAATATGTTACTTAGCCATGTCAGATTGGTCTGCACTAGTGCAGGTTATGAATTACAGGATGACTTGGAAACTCAGAAACAAGAAGAAACTAACCATGAAGCATTAGCTCTCAGAAATAATGCCCTGACGTAGCCATTTTTTTTTGCAAAGAGACGTAATAATGGTCTGCACTTTGCCATCCTCATTGTGAGTCTCCTGAGCTGCTCTCATACAGACTTACCTTGTTTGGTCAAAAAAATCTGTATTTTATTACTGTGTAAATAAAACTCAGGGGGAAGATTTTATTCAACATCTCTCAGTGGTACATTAAAGCTCCAATTTTCCTTTGCTTGAACAGTCTGAGGCACAATATTATTTATATAATTTTTATTACAGGCATTTTTTACTTTTTGAGAACCAGAAAGACTGTGCACATGTGTGTCGTTAATATCCATTCTCCCTAGAAGGTAGGATGGGGAAAAAAAAGGCAGCAGAACTTCCTACACTGGGGTGTAAGTTCAAATAACGAGAAGCCAGAGGTTTAGACATGATAATGTACTATTTTTTGAAGAACCTGGTTGATTTTATGATACCAAACCCATTAGGAACATAAAACCAAACTCAGGAAGCATTATGGTCTTCTTGGGTTTAAATTAAATGGCTTTTAATGGCATTTATATCAGACCTGGATTATTCTTACTACCCTTCCTTTACTAAAAATAAAAAAAAAAAAAAGGAAGCCCTGGTCCATCACTGCTGTTGCGATGTGCAAGAAAAGCCCATCTTCCCTCCACTGGGAACAGGTGAGAGATGGACCTAAACCCCAAAGGATTTTCTGCTCATTGATTATACATGAGTTTTATTGGGAATTCTTTGTGAAATTTGATAAATTGTTCTTGAATCTGGCCTTAAGGGTAGTTGAAAATGCCGGTCCTGATCTGCAAAGACACAGCTGCAGAACTGAGAATCCGTGACACGTAAAGCAGGATTTACTCAATTGACTCAGGACGGTGCTGTGCCTAGGTCTTTGCACAAATACTGTACAGGGAAAAGCCAGACCTGCACCTTTCTTGCTATATGTGTACTTATTTTTTGGGCGGGTTAAATCAAAATGAGATGAAAATGAGGGAATTGCTTCACCGTGTAAACATTCTTGTCCTAAAGAAGCCATCAGCTCTTTACCAAGACTTGAGTTAAAAATTATTTCTTTAAAAAGGTGCACGCCTTATAGAGTCAACATTTTGTGTCAAGTAGAATTCATAGGGGCTGACACAGACCGAGCCGAGGTGGAACGAACGCAGCGCGCGGCCCCGAGCTCGGCCGCACCGAGCCGGGCAGCGCCGAAGAGACGAGCCGAGCCGACTTTGGCCGAACAGCCAGAAGAGGCCGAAAGTGACCGGCTTTGGCCGAACAGCCGAGAGGGGCCGAAAATGACCGACTTTGGCCGAACAGCCGAGAGGGGCCGAAAATGACCGACTTTGGCCGAACAGCCGAGAGGGGCCGAAAATGACCGACTTTGGCCGAACAGCCGAAAGGGGCCGAAAGTGACCGGCTTTGGCCGAACAGCCGAAAATGGCCGAAAGTGACCGGCTTTGGCCGAACAGCCGAAAATGGCCGAAAGTGACCGACTTTGGCCGAACAGCCGAAAGGGGCCGAACCGAGCCGAGGTGAAACGAACGCAGCGCGCGGCTCCGAGCTCGGGCGAGCCTAAAGGCTTCTGCCGAATCCAGCCGCGATGAGCAGGACTGAGACGAATCCAGCCGTACCGAGCCATGGTAAGCCGAACCTGGACGAGCTCAGACGAACTTTATTTCTGCCCAACTTTCCCGATGTGTAAAGTGACAAGGACTCTGCTGAATTCCAGCACCCGAGCAAGAACAGCAGCGAAAGCTCCACAAAAAAAAAAAAAAAAAAAAAGGATTGCTGATGCTTTGAACATGTTCCGCAGCATTTCCAAACTTCAAACCGCTGCGGTCGCACAGTGATTCCAAAACATTCCGGTGGGAAGAGCTCTTGTCCTGGGGGCTGGGTGCTCTAGTGACAATTAATTAGCGCCAGTGCAGTCACTGCCTAATGAGTTCCTGCCCGAGCCCGCGCTCCCGTTCCGAATCCGTGCTGAAAGGAATGAGAAGGAGCTGTCTTTACAAACAAACTGCGGGCCTGCTGGCAGATAAACCCAGATACTAAGAGGTGAAAGCAAGAATGAGTGGAACCGTAAATTCCAGAGGAATATCTATATCTATGTATGAGATAGTTTTATGAAGTTTTTATAAGTCCTGTTGGACTTTATATGTATTGGTGTATGAGATAGGTTTATGGAGCTTTTGCAAGTCCTACTGGACTTATGATTTTACCCGCCCTAAAGAGTCCCGCTACTCCAATTTCTACCCGCACTAAAGAGTCTCGCTACTCCAATTTCTACCCGCGCTAAAGAGTCCCGCTACTCCACTTTTTACCCGCGCTAAATTGTGTTGTAGATTTGTGGAAAAGGTTGTTTTAGCCTGTGTTTAGTAATTACAGTGCACGCCTGAGCTACTTAGCGGCCAATGGATGAAAAATTATTTATTCTTGAAGGTTATTCTCAGAAAGGGCAGTAAGTCACTTCTCATGCTGGGATTCACTGCAGGCACCTGGATAAGTGTCCATCCCTAAAATTTAAAACCCATGTCAAAGTTCTTGCCCTCTTCTCTGCCCTATTGCTACCAAGCAGAGGGAGCCAGACCTAAAGGAAGTTGACAGCCTCTCTCCTCTTGGGTTCTGTATGGTCTCGGGGAAGAACGGTCGGCAGAGCTGCCTGAGCCATCCCCCTGCCCGGGATCTGCCCAAAGCCGGGAGCACCCAGCGGGATGTAGCTGCTCTTTGACCGGAGATGAGGTGGGGCGGCGGGAGCTGGAGGCAGAGGGTTCCCCCGGCAGGGGGAGCAAGGAGAATTTCAGCTCCTCGGAGCTCTCGGTGAGTGCTGCATGGACTCCGGGCTTAGCAGTGTGGGAGAATGTGTCTGTGTGTGGAAACAGCTCTAACGCTGGCAGCCAAATCATGTGTTTATATCAGATTTGTATCAAATGCAGCGTTTATATCCAGGACCACTCAGTTCCCTGAGTGTAGAAGTCCTTGAACTAGTAAAGCTGCATAATTTCTGAGAATTCAAAGTGTGGTGTCTTTAAAATAGCTAATACAATATTTAAATATTTAATATTTAATATAAAGTGAATGTGTTAGACGAGCAGAAATGGTTTTTTACCTGGAAGTGTGGTGGGATAATCAATATTCCTTGTGTTAGAATTAGTTTATCTTCCTTCTTTTCCCTTTTTTTCTTTCCAGACTGGGGATCACTGAAGAGAATATTTAGGATAAAGAAATGAAAGGCTCGAGGGAAGCTCCACGCTCCCGAGGGAACGCTTTAGTGATGTGCAGCTTCCAAGCTGCACCAATAATTGCAGCTCCCACAGAAACCTTGCAAAACTGGAAGGGACGGGGAAAAAAATTCCAAGAGTGGTGTGGGAAGTGCTTTTTCCCAGGTCTGGAAGGCATTGAGGTTGGAATGACTTAAAAATATTCCTTATGCCTCTCCTGCTGCCAGCCCAGGACTAAGTTGATGTTCCCCGAGTGGCTGCAGTTGCCAGGATGTGGATGGAGGAGGTCTCTGCTGAAGAAAGGTCCCTGCTGGTTGCTGTGTCCTCAGTGGGCAGAGAACTCTGATCTTGGTAAGGTGGATTTGTGATTATTGAATCAATCCTGCCTCCTTTTTAATGATTTGTTCGAATGAGTCATTA
Source organism: Petroica traversi (assembly GCA_025920805.1). Classification (NCBI taxonomy): domain Eukaryota; kingdom Metazoa; phylum Chordata; class Aves; order Passeriformes; family Petroicidae; genus Petroica; species Petroica traversi. The sequence goes on from JAHLSL010000060.1 coordinate 5,727, forward strand.
GCCGTGTCCACTTTTAGGCGCCTCTGGATCAGTGAAGTCCAGGTCAGTTGTCCCTATGCAAGAAACCTCTGTAGTGAGCAATCAAAAGGGAGGTGTGAAAGCCGGGATACTTTGACTGCCACACTGGGCTTAATTTTTTTTCCTCCTCTCTTTCAGGAAAGGAAAAACCATTTAAGTGGGCCCAGTGATGTCAAAAGCTTCAGTGTTTGAGCGGCCGAAGCCAAGAGTCTCCAGCCCCGCGGGTCTGCGCTGGAGGGCCCCTGGTACTGCCCATGCTGTGGGGTCAGTCAGAGGGACGCAGGGTTCCTCTTTTCCTTTTTACTGGAATTAACTGCCGTTATGATCCAGTTACTAAGGTTCTTAGAAATACCTGTGCCCGAATTAAGGTGCGAATGAGACTATATGCCAGTAACAATAGTAAAGGTTTTATTTGACAGTAAATATGAAAGAAAGAGAAAGAAAGAAAGAAGAAATAGGTGGGGAGTGGGGGTGGGGGGGGGGACAGACAGAAAGAGAGTAGCAGCGACAGAATAGGGAAAATATCACCACTCCATGGATCCCAATGACGGTCCGTTGATCCTCTCTAGGTGGTTTTCTTGGTGATGAAGGTCCCCCCGAAAAGCCTGGAATCCCAAGGGTTTCCATACCCTCGAGCCAGGTAGCAAAGTCTGGGCATGTCCCCCAGGGGGAGGGGCAGTCTCTTACAGCAGGCTCTGGATCTGTTGCATCACATGCAGTCCTGTAGAGCAAGGCCTGGTGCTTTGGGGGATCATTGATGGATTGTGACTCCCCCTCAGCTGCCTCTCACGTGAAAGTACCGAGGATGAGGCCTGTGGGGTTTGGGGGTGCTACAGCTGGGCCAGGGGGTGGGCTTTTATTGTCTCTGACCAGAGGTTACGGCACACCTGAAGCCTACTTCCCCCCTCGGTTGGTGGGGGAATCTGTGCAAACCTAGATTCTGTGAGCTGTGCTCTCCCCCCATCCTGGACTTGGCCGCCGCTGGTGGCTTTGGCCTTTTGTGGACGCGTACCTTTTCCTCAGCCTGAGATGACTGAACAATGGGCTTCCCTCTGTCTAATCAGCAGTTTGGTTTTAGTCCAAAGTCCCAGTCTTTGGGGAGGTTTCTCTGGTTGTAGCTTATTTATAGCGAGCAAAACTTTATATCAATGTTTGAGGCATGAACTATTTCAGTCTCTGGCAATTGCCTAGGGAATGCTGTTTCTGACAGCCTGGTCCTACCCATGTCTGCTGGAAAAGGGTAGAGGTGAAGAGGCAAATGCCAGAGTTCCTTGGGGATAATGGAGTTGTGGTTTGGCTGTGCTGAAGGGGCAGGCTGGGTGTTACTTGTGCATCTAAGGACTGGCTTGAGGGTTTGGGAGCCTGGGTAACTGAGCTCTAGGGTATTCCCAGCTCTCCTGGGGCGGCAGCTGATGCAGGGCTGGGTGACAGCCTCTGGTTGGGGTTAGGGCAGGCACTGGCCCTGGCACAGATACAGGTGGAGTTTGGGAGGATTTGGGAGCAGTGGGATGGTGCTCGGCAGAGCTCGTGTCAGCGCAGCCATGTAGGGCACTGGGATCTGAGTACAACTCCAGCTCTCCTGTTGTTCAGGGACACAAGCAGGGATTTACTCGAGGCTTTCCAGGACAGCAAGAAGAAGAGGGAATTTGGTGCCAGAGCTCTGTCCCATCAGGTTTTGTTTCTCTCTGAGGATAAAGAGCCTCTGGACTGAGGTGAGATTGCTGTGAGTGCTTGGATGAGTAATCGAGGGAACATGGAGCTTGGAATTCGAGGTGCTGACGGAACCTTTGCCTCAGGTCTGTTCAGTTGTAGTTTTTCTCTGGAATCATTACTGCCTTGGCTTTCTGTGAAAGTATTTGACACATCCCTTCAGGGGTCAGGGATTTGGCCGGGTTGTTCATGGCTAATCCTGACAGGCCCAGGCCAAATCCAACTACCCCCCATCACCGCTCCAGCCCCAGTTTCCCCAGTGAAATATTGATACAGTTTGTAAATGCTCCCATTGCCTGCTACTCAGTCCTTCACCGTGCATCTAGGGAGTGGATTTACTCCATCCTTTATTCCCAACAGCATGCCTCGAGCCCAAATCCCACTTCTCCCGCAGTGATTATTTCAAATTTCACCCCCAAAATTTTCATTTCAGAACGTGCCTAGCATCCCAGCAACAGGAGACCGTGAATGCCTGACGGCAGCAGCGCCACAGCTCCGTGATTTGCACTCTGGGCGCCGCGGCCCCACGCAGGCAGGACCGGCGTGAGGCGGCGGCATCCAGGAAAGGCGAGGTCCTGGCTGCGGTAGCGGATGTCACAGCATGAGGCAGCGGTGCCGACGGGAAGCAGCCATTGCACGTGCGGAGCTGCGGCCTCTCCCCGCTCAGCGCGGGTTTCCCGAGGCAGCGCGGGGCGGCAGCGGCCGCTGCGCTCATGCAGCTTTCCCCGGGTGGCTGCAGTACCTGCTGTCAGCCAGCAGGTGGAGGCAGCGAGCAGCCCCACGCGCAGCTTTCCCCCTTGCTGCGCATGCGCAGCGTTCTGTCCTTGCTCGGGGGCAGCTTTTTGCTGCTCACCGTACTGCGCGTGTGCCGGTCCTGCAGTCGTTGCTCGTCCCTTTGGTTTGTGAAGTCCTGCCGCTTATGTGCTCGCATTTTTGCTGGGGTTTTATGTTTGAGGAGTTTTATTACTGCTTTTTAATTGTGCGTGCACAGCGCTGCAGAATTTGTGTACATGGGTGGGATCCTCTGTGCTACACATGTGTAGCGTTCTTACCTGCAGAGTTAGCGAGCAGAAGAGCACAGCCCGTGCTTGGGTTTTGAACGAGTGCAGCGATGCACAAGACGGGCTTTTGAAAGAAGGCAGGTCAGTGCAGTGCAAATGCCATGGCAGGTGAGGGTGACGGACAACAAAAGACTGCTACGCACACAGTAGCAGACGCCAGAATTGTAACATAGAAAAGCATGCTCTCCTTCTCACCCCCAGCACAGAGCCCGGGATGGACACTTGGAGCACCAAGGACCTCGGTGGGAGCCACAGCCCCTAAAGACTCACGATGGCACTGACCTTTGCGCCCTGTCAACCTCACAGCTCTTAACTGGCTCCAGGATGGGATGAGGCACTCAATTCTGTAGCTTGTTCCCATTCACACAGGGATGGATCTGCCATCGCTGGCCTCATTAGGGAAATGCGGGCCCACCACTGAGGATCAGGAATGCCTGTGAATTGCTAGAACCAGCAATAAGCCACAGTCATTCCTTACGTCTTGAAACCCAGGGAAGAAACAGGGCGCATTCACATGCGAACGAGACAAAATGCGTGTTTGCACAGACGCCCGCACGGATGCACGTGCGGTGTGCTAATCTGCTCGCATGGACCCACAAGAGCTCGCACAGATAGGTGCTTCCATGGACGGAGATCTCACAGCACAGGTATATCGAGGACAACAAATCTGGCTGCTTCCAACTTCTACTCTTCTAAAGCTGTGGGGCTGCTCTCCTCTCTGAGGAGGCAGCTGAGTCTGGTGGAAGCATTCTTCCCAACTGGTGCATTGAGACCCTATTCACCAATTCCACCGTGGTCTTCCCCCATGTCACTCTTTCATTTGCACTGAAGCTCGACAAGACTGTAGAGCACCAAATGGACATGTCACTTCAACCACATTTCTACGTGGAGCTCCTTATGTTGATCACCTTCATGGAATGGTGTTTGTCACAAAGACTGAAAAAAATTTTAATAATAATCCTTCAAGTCATCAATTTCATTAGGGTATCAGATCCCATGCATGTAACCCTAAATGCATTGAGTTATCCTAACCCATTGGCCCAATTTAAAAAAACAATGCAAAATTTAATATAAATCCCCTCACATTAGACTTCAAATTGTTACTGAACAGTTATCTCAGCTGTGAAATGTTTGTGGTAGCAGTTTGCGTCATCATCTTCATGTTCTACAGTCTGTAAAATGCATCAATTTTGAACATAAACAAGTGTCAGTTTAATGAAAACCATTCCTTAAAATTGTAATGCAGAAAAGCAAAAAACATGGTACGGACTCACATTAGTTAAATCCCTTTCATTTCATTCACAACTGATGTGACAAAACAGAGCCCTCTGACTGAATGTGGTTCAAGAAAAATGCATAAATACACTTTTTGTTTACAATTAAAATCTTAAGACCAGGACTACTATTAGGCAATGGTAGCAGTTTAATGTTAGAAGTGCATGGTATCAAAACACAAAGCCAAAATTCCTAGGAATAAAATGTCTCAACAAAGTGGTTTTCTTTTGTCACTGCTAATCTGCATCACTGCTTCAGTTAAAAGTCCAGATATTGAGACACTGAAGTTAAAATGAGTTTCCATAGCTTACTTATATGCTTGATATTAAACACCAGCATTGGTGCTCTCACTGGCTTAACATGCAGTGTCACACACGGAAGTGTGTAGTGCCTCCTCTGATGGGAAACAAGTAAAAATGTCTTCTGCAATACACTCAAGCTAATAACCTATGCTGGATGCTGGCTGCGATTAGATCATGTGTCTTTTATATCTCTACACTTGTAGCAGAGAGACTGGACCATGGAATACATGCCCTGCATTAGATGTGTACGGAAGAGAGGAGCACTGTTCTAGTACATTAAAAGATTAGGTAGAGCACAGTCCTGCCTCCTCTCCTGTAGCACTAGCAGATCCAGTACCTGCTAGCAGTGCATCATTCCCATATGCATTGAATAAACTTAATAAAGTCACTTCTTTGTATGTAAGCAAAAAACCTAAAAATAACCGGCTTTTCAGGAGCTCAGTTGACTAAGAGCACAGATTAATTATCTAGTATGAAACAAACATGTAGAATACTGAATTAATGAGTGAATCACTGTGCAGAAAGAACTTTGTATGCTGATCTCTTACTGGTTAAAGGTGTACTTACCACATTTCTAAGCCAGGCTTTTCAAGTGACCAGAATGCAGTCAAATGCAACTAATAAGAGTTTGGACTAATGCCAGAGAAATCATACTATCGCTATAGGCTGTTGCAGAATGTTAATATTCAAGTACACGTTTAGGTGTGCTCTGGCAGACAACCATTGCAAGTGCTAGATCTTTGCAGTATAGACACACATAATGAGAAAAATCAAACAAATCAGGTAGTCCAACATTCTTAACTGCACATCTAGCATGGAGAGACGTTAACCTTCCAGTGTTGTGTAAACATGCGTTGACATCCTGCTCCAGAGACTGCCTTTTGCCGCACATGTCTCAGCTGTCCGTGTCCACAGGGCAAACTGCACGGCCTGGCTAGGGCTGTTCCTAGGACAAACCGGCATCCTAAAGTCTCTACGAGGGGTGGGAAAGTGAGGTCTCAACAAACCCTGCTCTGCACACCCCTGCAGTGAGTGGGCTGGGTCGAGACCCTGTCCAGAGCCCGCACCTCCACCTCATGCAGCCACAGCTGTAGCAAGCAGGAGCAACTTTGCTCACCTGATTGGTATCCCTGACCCTTACCTGTCCCTTCACAGGGAAAGGGGCCCTGCACTCTGCTGCGCCTCTCTCGGGCACCTCCCACTCACTGGACCGCTGTTGGAACCCATCAGTAGGGGCCATGATGTTTACTATAAATTACCATCAGGCTGAACAAAGACAGCAGACACATGTCAGGGAATTCTTATGCTTTTATTTTACAGTCACCGTAACTGCCAAGCAGCCCACTGCTTAGACTCAAAAGGTGTGGCTAACAAACCCTTGAATTTGTACAGTTCACTTCAATAAATTCTCAGCTCCCACAAGAAACTCCACAAAGATGCTGGCTCAAAAGCCACATCACTACAACCCAAAGCTGATATCTAGCAAGCCACAATACACCATTAAGCAAAGGTGCTGTCTCACAAACCACAACACACTTCCACAAGCTCCCCACTTGAACAACAGAACTCAGTACAGCATAGAATATGATAGCTATGATAGAATATGATAGTGGGAACAAAAAAAAGAATATCATCGGTCCTTAGATCCTATGGTACTCCTGCTGCATGAATAGTCTGAAGCTGGGGTCACAAGACAAAAGGATGTAAAAGAAAAAGAGAGGGGGGAGAAGAAGAGGTGAGAGGAGCAAGTGGGCCTGATCTGCTCCATTTTATAGTTAACATGATGCACACCTCCTAGGCAAACCAGATTTTTCATGCGATTCTGCTCACACATGTGCAGCCAGCCCTTTGAGCCAGCCAGGGAGTGAGTCAGGGGAGACGGGACAGACTAAGGTGGAGCGGGAAGTTTGCTCAGAACACGCTGTCCTGCTTCTGCAGGACCCTCTCCTCTGATTGCCTTTTCTGTAGCAATACTCAGATTGTTTGAGACAAAACATGCTTAGGTCTACAGCCACGAATCAAGGAGGAGTGCAAGTTCCTGGGCATGGTGAGGTAAATTGAGACCTGAGTCTTCTTTTTATTCCCAGTATCTAACATGATTTCTTGAGGAATAAGGCAGCCTCCTCTGTCTTTTACTTGTCAGTCTGAATACAGCACATGCAACTTAACTGCATAAACCATGAAGAGAAGTTTGAGAAATGCATTACTGTGAATTGAGTTACATTTTTTCCCCAAACCTTAATAGTACGCACAGAAAGCCAAGAACTGAAAATACACAATAACATATGGTTTAAGCAGAGCTCCTCTTCTGTGCAATATTTTATCCAAATCTAACATCCTTAAGTTGCATCAAATACTTTCACCAAACCTTGCACAATAAACAAAAGACAGTGGTCAGTATTTAAAAGGAAGAACTGAATGCTCTTCAAGGCAAAAGAAGAATGTTTTCTGACAAAAACATCGTGCAGCATCACAGCAAGAAGGATTCCAAAGATAATTCATCTTCATTAACAGTCCGTTCTATATCTATTCTTACACATACTTGCACTCAAATCTTTGGTTGTAAAATCTCTGAGATTTGTGAGGATAGATTGACAGTGCGGTGTCAAAATGTTACATAGGCTTCAATACAAATGAAGCTTTGATAACCCAGCTAATGGAATCTGTCAACGTTACACACCAAATCCAATACACAAGGAACAGAGTTGAAGAAAACAGTCAAGTTCTAAATTTCTCAAAGCATGTGTTTCAATTCTTAAAAGGACCAGTGACTGGGGAAGTTCTGGAGTAGTCAAATGTGCTGTCCAGATTTGGATCACCTCCTTTGCCTCCGCAGGGATGGACAGAAGTTACCCCTCCATATGGGATACATTTTATACCATGTGTGAAACTACAGGGTGGCTTGAAAGCACTTACTTCCTGATTTCTTTTAGTTCTGCAGGCAGCACTGGTATCAATACGTGATGGCCTCTTCACCAAAATGAAAAAGGAAAGATTCAGTCCTCAGTAAAAGTACAACTTAAAAAGTGACTATCTCTGTGCATGTCAGTTTTCAGACCCATAGCTCGGCTGAGCAAATGAACACTTAGGAAAATCTAAGAAGAATTTTCAGATGTTTAAAAATTTATTTAGAGACAGGTAAGAGACACTTGTTTTTTGCTATTTCAGCCATTAGGATAAGAAGGGGAATGTTATCTAAGTACTGAGGGGTTTTAGCATCACCCTAAAAGCAAGTGCAATGTAAGACATGTGCTGCATATAGAAATGTTTCAGCTAATTCCATTCCATTATTGGAAAGTGAACGAGAAGTAGCTCTGTTAAGGAAAGACGGAGCGGAAAAATCTAATTGAAGCAAAGTGGGATGTAAAGTATTCTGCAGCATTAGTAGCTGTATGCCAGTCCAAGTGGAACTGCTGACCGCAACTCCCTCTTACATATTGCAATCCAAAGGGTTCCTAGTGAGGTCATGCTATAAAGAGGCTCGGCTAATGCCCTTCTTATTTTCCAGAAGTCTTTTAGGGCAGGTTTCAAGAAATACTGCCAAATATCCATACCTAAGGAAGCACTCCAACATGTCTTCAGACTTCTCTCCCAAATAATTCTTTAGCTTGCTTATTGTCTTAGTCTCAGCATAGAATGCCTTTAAAAAATTCATCTCACTTACTGTCCCAGCCAAAGTCCCTGATTTTCTCTCCCCGCTTCAGTACATCATTGTTGTCTCCTTGCCAAGGACCCAGAAGAAACATTATTTTTATTTTTTCAGGTTTCTTCCAATTCTAAAAACTTCTCAGAGCTGAAATTCTTTCCAGCCTTTCGTGCCTTTCAATTTCACTTTTTCTCATTTATGCTACGCCCTCTCTTTTTTCGTTTGAACTTTCCTTTCCTTGACAGTCCTTTCCTTTATGGCTTTTCCTGCATTCTCCCTCACTGTATAGATGCAAAGAGAATGGTTTTTACCCCACTGTGAGCCCAGCAACCGAGTCTTGGCCCGTGTAGTTTAGCTGAGTTGTTATTTGGTCTGGCTACTCTCTTCCATTCTGTAAGAAAAGAAGTCAGGAAGACAGGCCACAGCCTACAGCAATTATTATCTGCTGGTTCTGTTCTCTGTCTTTTCTGAAAAGCAACACTGATAAATCTAAACAGACAGGTTCAGCTGGAACTGTAAGTGCAAAAGGTAGACAGAGATATATGTCTCTGTAATTAAAACTGGGGCCACCTTTAAACCAATTACAAAAATTTTTCTGTTGCAATGTCCTAACATCCTGAGTCATTCAAAGACTGCAACACAGCAATGTGACCGATGCTGAGAGGCCTCAAAATAACGAAACACTTCTGGTTTGGTAATATAAAGGATACGTTTATCATTAAGTGTTTGTAATTGAGTGTATTCTTAGCAGACACAGTTGAGAGAAATGCATTTTCAAGGAACTACAAGTCCTGCAGTGAAGTCCCAACAGAAAGTTGAGAAAAGCAGATAGAAGAAAAACAGCATTGAAAATCTATATGACTTATGCCTTATGTCCACTTTAGTGGTTTGATCTGATACAAAAGGTCTGGCAACAAAGAAGGGCTGGGAACAACCTCAGTGGGGGCCCTCGCATGAACGCATGTGTTTACTTGTCCAGGTTTATTCATAATGTACTTGAGAACAGGGGTCACCTAGCTACTGCCAGGAGTTGGTAACAAATGATCTGTACAAATACTGAGAGCCTGTCTGGTCAAACTGAATAAAGGTTTGTTGTTTTACAGGAGGTTTAGTCCCATAAATAGCATGACTGAACAAACAGTACTTAGCTTTAGAAAACCTGGGATGGTCAATAACCTTGTTGCTGCAAAGGAGAGAAACAAAGCTGTAGAAATTGCACTATTACTCCTCTTATATCCCAGAACACTTCAAAACACTGCATGATGAAAGGCAAAAAATACAAGTTTTTGTCCCACTAAGCATACAGCCAAAGGTCTAAGTATCGATGAATATGCATAAGGAGATGAGGACAGGGTGAGAAATGCACTTACACCAGAAAATGATACCAAGATCTGTTACAAAAGCTACATGGCCCTGGAAATGTTTCTGCCTTCACAGTGTGCAGAGTAAGACATTCCTATATTAGGCGTTATGAAGATTGGCATTTCTGGCCTGGTAGGTAAGGAATTGTAAGGCTTTGAAGACAAACATAAAATGTAATAGCTCTTAAATCAGCAAAACTCATGTAATTGCTCCTTTCAGTATGGTGGATCCAGTATGAATTCCAGTTTTTCTTCATTCATGTTCTCATCCCTCAAAAATTAAGCATTAGATGTGCAGGTAATCATAGTATGGCTTGGGTAGAAGGGATCTGAAAGATCATCTGGTTCCAACCCCTGCCTCGCTTCTACCATGGGCAGGGATGTCAACCGCTAGAACAGGTTGCTTAGGGCCCCACCTAACCTGGCCTAGAACACTTCCAGGGCTGGGGTAAGAGGTATCATGTTGCATCAAACCAGTAGTTGCAAAACAAAAACAAAACCAAAAACAAACAACAACAACAAAAAACAGGGAAAAAAATTACAAGCTTTTTAAACATTCAGACGTCTTCATCGGGACCAATAATGCTATGGCAGACCTAGACAAAATTAGCTGAGCTATACACAAATATAAGGCAATTGCTCAGAGTTTAGCAAGGTATGTATCAGCTAGACCATCTTTGAAAGGAAACAGAGCTGACAGTTTTGAAGTAAAAAAGTTAGTAAGGGAATGACACTGGAGATAGTGTTAGGGAAGAGTAACAGGTAGTTTGCCTCATTAACAGAGAAGTTAAGGAGGAGATTTATTGTGGTGTGCCATAAAACTAGTAAGGCTACTACTGATCCCTAGGTTTATTTGAGACTAAAGAATACCTTGTATCCAAAAGCTTGTCTACTTTCTTCTACTAAGTCAGCTGATCTAGTAAAGGCCTCTACCTATGATTTCTGTTTCTTACGTCCTGCTGTACTGTCCATGATCACGTTTCAATGCCACAGACATCATACTGAAGTAAGGGCAATTCCACAGCTCGCTCTCCCGTATGCTGCAACTGGCACTAAAACTTTCTTTGTACAAGCCATGATTAGCTGTGAAGATACACTTGGACACAAGTCTTTGAAGGATGTGATGAGCAGTTACAAAACAAGAATTACGCAGATTTCCATATCAGAGTTGTTTAATATAGGCAGCTCATAAAAAGATAGATTAAAAATTGGAAAAATCCTACTGTAATATATAGTTTATGGTCCTGTCCATCTCTGTTTATCATCTTAAGAGTTTAATGGCCACATTCTCTAGCATGACTCTGCAGTGCATAAGAGCACTCTTACTGATTAACTGACATCTCCCAATCCTTTCACCTATCACAGATGTCCCAAATTGCAACTCCAACTGCTGCCTCATTTCATGCTGTTTTGCTCTTCTTTCACTTCTCATCTGGATCAATGCATAGCTTTGGTCTGTCTTAACTCTTCAAATGCAGTTAAGAAGCAATACAAAACAGAAAACAGTGTATAAATAGTAATTATTAGGAAAATGCAGTGCTCTTCCCTTCATTTCTTTTACTTCAGAACAAAACTCTGTCATCTCTAATACAAGTAATCACAAAAGGGAATCATTACAAGTTTCCATATAATATTTGAAGACTGCCAGCGATTCTACATATACCTAAGACGCTAGAAAGAAGAAACACAGGATTTTAAGTGAAGCTATAGACATTAAATGTGCCAGGGATGAAGAAGATAATTGAACCAGAACATTTTCTACCATGCTATTTATTCATAATTGTTACTGGCTATATAAAGAGAGGTTTACTCTTTGCTGTAACTTTTTCTCAATGAAACACGTTTCCTCAGCATATTTTGACATAAATGATTCTGTGCTTTGACTAAATGGGCTTCTTGAACATAATCTTTTTCAATGTTAAGTGCTTAATAACTAAAAGCTAAATGCAATGGTCTCTCAACTGGACCACTATACCCATTAAACTTTTAAATAAAACGATTTTCAACTTATGTACAAAGTGGGATGTTTGTGGGGGGTTTTTCTATTTTTTGGTTTTTGTTTTTTGGAGGTTTTTTCGGTTTCGGTTTGTTGTTGTTGTTGTTGTTGTTGTTGTTGTTTTTAATGTTAAGCAAGAACTGTGCCACAAATAATTCTGTATTATAGCTTTTTTAAAATGCTAAAAAAAAAAACATTTAAATGAAAAATACTGGCTGGGAATTTCTACCAACAAATTTTTAAATTTTTTTATAATAGAGAATACAGGAATAAAATCCAGCAACTTCGTAGGAGTCACCCCTATGAGAGCTAAAATATTCAGACTATCCCTTGATAATGATTATTAAAAGAATATATAGAATCCCTTAAATAACAAAAAAATACACCTTAAACTTTTCCTGAAACACTAAAAATTTCATCTTAAGCAGAGTTTCCCCAGAAGACACTAGGGAACACAGAATGAGAAAGCTCTGTAGCCTTGATTTAGTGCTGAAAAAATGTTAAAGTTAACCAGTAAAGTTCACTTCGTACCTAAGATGTTATAGTCAGAAGCATTGCAGGGTTCCTAAAAAATTTAAATAATCACGGAAAATAGAAATTCAGCTACAAAAATAGTACTGAAAAACTTTACAGTTCAAAATGCACACAAATCCACCTGCTTCATATCTTAAGTGTCACCCACAAGAGCTTTATCAGTGTAAACTGCTATAACAAACTAATCTTCATAGGCAATAGGCTGCATCAAAATATAAACAGTCACTAGCTAAAGTATCAGAAAAAAGCAAACAGAGCTTAGGCCATCTTACTGTGTCAGTCATGAATTTTAAAACAACCAATCAAGTGTCCTTCCATCCACAATTAGTAATAGCTATTAAATTTATCTTCCTATGAGCAACTAATGTAAAGAATGCAGGGCATGGGTAACGTGATTGCTGTTGCCCAGCCCAGTGAACAGAACTGCTGCATCTGCATTGTGAACAATCTGGAAGCTGTGGGGAAACATTGATGAAAATCCTGATAAAAGACAATGAAAAAATAACCGGACTGTACAGTGAGAAAAGCATGAGTGTTGTTTCAATGTTTGCACAGGAAAAATAATGCTATGGCCTGTACGAACTATGCAGCTGGAAAATTATCACTGAGCCGCTCCTCATATACATGGACCAACTAATAAGAGAAAGCATTGTCAAACTACTTATGTCCAGCTAACTAACATGCATCCAAAATAGTCCTAAGAAACCCACTTCATACAGCATATAGTGCAAGGCAGCTATATTTGGCAGCTATTTTAACTATGAGCGAGTGTAAAACTAAGGATTAACCTTTTAACATGTGGACATTTTCTTGGAATGATACACCTGAGATAGCAAACGTACCCAGCACAGCCAACATGACAGAGCAAGAAGTTCTTTTCTCCAGACTTTCAACAGAAAAACAATTCATAATCACTTAAGTGGAATTTACAGCACTACAGCACACAGTCGGTGTGATTAAGGCACTCATAACACAGACTCAGCACTCCCTTAACAGATCACCAGATACATTTTTTTATGCCCAGCCTAAGTATTTTTTAGTACTGTGACAAGACGTCTGTCCCTCAGCACTTTGGACACCAGATTTAGCAGAGAGATAGGGTTTCATGTCTACAGATCATTTTGTGCTGTGATGGTTTTGACAACAAGGACTTCTGATTGTCGTCTTATAACCTAGTCTAATGGCCTTTTTCTAATGCAAACCTGCACATCCTAAGATAAGGCTCCACTTAAAGAAGACCTTACTAATTAGCCCTCGAGCACACTGGCATACTTGGGTCAACCTGGGAACATGTACCTCTAGGTTCACATCATTCAGCTCTGATGTCAGTGAGATCAGGTGTGGAGCTTGTTACATCACAGGTCTATACTCCTGATGTTCTGTGGAGACCTGAGGAAATAGTATAAGAAAGACCAGTGTTGCCAAAAGTGATGGGGTCTTGCTGAAACGATTTCTTTGAGGACAATTAAAATGACCTCCCTAGCAATATTGCTGTTGCTTTATGCTAGCAGAAACTGCAAACTACCTTCCCATTTAGTCTAAATGATTCCTATAATCACTTCAGTAAAATTGAATGTAGTAATGGTTAAATGCTCAGAGATGGGGAATTAATGCTTATGTAGATTTTTGATGACATAATTGATGAGCATTATTGTTAGTGCATCATGTCTATAGTAATAGTCTACTCCTATACAAAGACTCTGGCTCCATGTAGTTCAAAGGGGAGGCTGAGGGGCAACCTCATTGTTTCCTGCAGGTTCCTGAGGAGGGGGTGTGGAGGGGAAGGTTCTGGCCTCTTCTCCATGGGAGCCAAGGACAGGATGCCTGGGAATGGCTCTACGCTGTTCCAGGGGAGATTCAAACTAGACATTATTAGAAAGCATTTCTTTACCAAAAGAGTGGTGAAACACTGGAGCCAGCTTCTTAAAAGATGGTTGATGCTTCAGGTACATCTGTGTTTAGAGATATTTGGATTGTGCCCTTAATAATATGCTTTAACAGCTTCAGCCCTGAAGTGATCATGCAATTGAACTAGATGATGATTGTTGATCCTTTCCACATGAACTATTCTATTCTATTCTATTCTATTCTATTCTATTCTAGTCTAGTCTAGTCTAGTCTAGTCTAGTCTAGTCTAGTCCTGATGCTATTATCCCTTCTTTAGCAGAGAAGAGGTTAGAGCATCTCAACTTGGTGATACTAAGGTTTTTCAAAAGGGAGTAACTGTATTCACTTAATATTAACCATAAATGCCATTCCCAGTCTATCACTGTGATTTTTTTTAAATTTAATTTGCATATGAATAACTCTAAAGTTAATTACTTGGCCTGACCTGGAGGAAGTAGAGCTTGAAATTCAACAAAAATCTAGCATGGAGTAGTCTAAGTCTAAGTAAGTCTAAGTAAGTTGGTGAAAGTATTGCTTCTCAAATCCCTGCTAAAATTTCTCGAGAACTTTGAATCTCCAGGGATTTTATCATCTGCTAGTTTTTTAAGCATTAAAAGTTTTAGCACTTCCTGTAGTAAGGCAGAACATGCATGTTCAGGCAAGATACTAGAATTTTTCTATTTTGAAAGAGTTTAAAACTCTGGTCTTTGAAGGTGAGAAATTATAAGATTTATTGTTACCTACTGAGGTAGAAAACAGCTAGAATTAGGATACACGACTGCGGATGTACGTGACTCCCCTGTACAAGCACAGAGCAAGAGAGTGTTCTACTGTTTTAAGTCAAGTGGTAAAGAGAGGAAAAAAAGAGAAATACATAGCTGTCCTGCCTGCACTTATCACCATGGCAAATGACAAGTGGAACGAGTGACAAACCCCTGCTTTCTGCTCGTGGCCACATGTCCTGATCAACAGGTCTTGTGACCTCCCATGCCAAAAGGATCACTAGAAAAGGGGAGCAGGCAAAGATGAAGTGGAGGGCAAGTTAGGAGAAAAACACACACCTTCCTTGTTTAGCCTATTTGCCAAAGGAAAGGAGGCTTATAAATCAGTTGTATGTGGTTCTGTGCTCTCCAGTGATATTTAAACCTTTTCATTATGTGTAAGAAAGTGGCAGGAGATCTCAGCATTACAACTTTTTAATAGTCTTGGTGAGAGAGATAGCTATGTCTCCAATGAGAAATAAAGGTTCACGACAAATTTTCTTCTTAATAGATGCCAAGTTAATCGTGCAACCAGGAGAAAAGCTTCTATTGCAGCTTGCTTGCATTGCAGATCACCGAGAATCAACCCAAAAGACAATGCGAGAGAAATGGAGCCTTACTCACTTCCCTGCTTAAAGGAATATTTATTTTATTGTGCTAGCTAGAAGAAATTATAAGAATTCCTAATCCACTAAACATCTGCTCACTGCAATGCGTTAAGTAATGTGAACCAAGCAAATTATAGAGCCTAGCATTTTAGAACACCATCACATTTACGTAGCAGATGTGGTTTTTTGGAAGAAAACAAGACCAGAACTGTAATTTGCTCTGGGATGGGCAAAGAGAATATCCGTTAGGAAAGGAAAATGTGAAAAGCTGAAATAAGTTGGAGTGACAACATAATATTTTGATTATTCAAATAAAAACATGAAAGCCTTTTCAGTCCTATTGGAGTAAGTTATATTACATTGAAATCCTAGCACTGGGAAAAATTTGTGCCAATTTTTAAAATTCTATGCAGACTGCTCTAAGTACTCAATAACTGTTTGGTCTAGCTTCACAGTAAGATCAAGGTGAGAAGGGCTTCAAAACAGAAGGAATGACCCAGAACAGTTTTTGTCATCAGGGAAGTTTGTGACAACTTCAAGGCAAGACAGAAATGGCTGGACAAAAATGAAATCAAATCTCTCAACTCAGTCTTGAATTGGGCTACACTCTTTTCATCTATCTAGCTATCCACTTCGCGCCATTGAGGCCTCTTTCGTAACCGGACCGATTACCATTTCGATGTTGTAAAAACTGAATTCCAGTATTTTAAACTTGGACCGAATGCATTGAGTCAACTCTTCTGGGTTGCTTTTTAAAACTTTTTTTCCCCCCAGATTTTGCAGAGGCAGAAATAATGTTCAATTCTGAAACCTTCTCTACAATGTTTTATTAATTTAATGGTTGGACTCACTGTATACATTTGCAAAATTATAAAGTGTCATTAAGTGGCTGATCAAGCACTTTAGAAGCTTACACTAAACAGTCCTGTTACAGGGATAGCAGTTTATGTTATGCCGAGAAAGATCCGAGGAAACCCTCCGCTGTGAGCTTTTCCGAGCACACCCAGAGAGTGTTTGCTGACAAGTAACAGTTTCCCTGGTTAGTTCCCATCCTCATATCTTACTTATCTTTTATCTAGTCTTAAATTTATTCCCTTCCATAAAAACTGAGGCCTAGCTGGTTTTCTTTGCTCAGCCTACCCTAGGCTTACATGCTTTCCTATCATCCCTCATCTCATGAGAGCTTGTCCTGAGCATTCATCTCTTTTCTGGGGGCTTTTTTCCTTCTATCCTCATGTCACATGATCTTTTCTTCCAGTTGTACTGGAAGCCAAAGGGATACCTGTTTCTCTCTCAGGCTCTTCCTGTGACTTTTCCCTTCAGGTTATGGAGAAAGAAGTGTAAACAGTCAGTACAAAGGCACATATGTACATGCAATCGAGTCCCACAAGGGAACCATAAAATTTACATCTTGTTCAACCACGAACATTAGAAAAATCTCAAACGTGCATGTTCAAACAAGTGTTAGTATAGGGATGGATGGGCACTTCTCTGTCACACTTTCAAGCTGAATACTGGCAATCCTAGGGGTTTTTTTCTGATTGTTTGACATGGAAACCAGAAGGAATTATGCTCTTTTGCTCCACTCTAACATAACACAAAGGAACCAAGGGAAGGGGGGAGGGCAGTCACCAACAGCGGCTATTCTATTGTTTTCTCTCAAAAACTTGGCAAAGCAACAAGCTAGACACAGCTGAAATGTGCTGGCTAAAAATTTCTCAAAACTTTCATCTGAGACAGACACAAACCATGCCTAATACCATCACAGAGAAAGTTTGTCAAAGCTGTGAATACCTGAAAAAGGGTTGCATACCAAAAAATATTAGTAATCTCGACACAGTACAACATTACCAGCATTGCCTACAATTCTGATTTACACACTTTTATGCATATAATGCATGAATTATAAATGAATGGTATAATCTAAATGCATATTTTGTTTTGGGGCTGTTATTTTGTGATTGGTCAAGGAACACTTCATTGATTTTGGTATTTTTAGAAGTAATTTGATTTCAAAACAGGTTTACAAAAATCGTCTCAGCTCAAACATGATTTCCCATACTGGGGAATTTAGGAGTTGGAGTGTTCTTTGCTCATCAGTTTGCATTTGAGAGTGTGTTTATTTTTTAAATCCTTTCATGGCTCATTTGCCATTTTAAGTCAGAAAGAAATCCCCTTCCTAACAGACTTCCCTCAGTTTATTGTGATCAAAACACCAGTTATATTTCATTGTCTTGAGGAAGGTAATGGATCACAGAAAACGATCTCGGCATCCTGGGGGACACGAAATTGAACCCAAGCCAACAATGTGCCCTTGCTGAAAAGGTGAATGGTATCCGCAGTTGCACGAGGCAGATCGAGGGAGGGGATCCCTGCCCTCTGCTCAGCACTGCTGAGGCCATACCTGCAGGGCCGTGCTGAGTTCTGGGCTCCCCAGGATGGAAGACATGAACCCACTGGTGAGAGGACAACAAAGGGCCACTGGGATGAAGGACAAGAAAACATCTCTCCTAGAAGGAAAGGCTGAGAGAGCTGGGACCGTTGAGCCTTGGAGAAGAGGCAGCTCGAGGGATCTCATCCACCTCTACAAACACCCTCAAGGAGCGTGCCAAGAGGATGCTGCCAGGCGGTTGCAGTGGTTTTCGTCCTTCTTCCCGCAGGGCTTAACGGCCACAGTATCAACGCTCCTCCTACGTACCACCGCCGCTCCCAGCCTGGCACGGTCCTACCCTCTATTCGCGTAGTGGAGTATTTTGAAGCATTTTCAAGCTCCGCTTTACCCGACAGACACAGGAGTGGTTAGGCCAGCGGGGGGGTTGAGGCCTCCCGGAGAGGGAGCGGCGCCGGTCCCGGAAGGAAGGAAGGGGGGTGACGTGCCGCCGCCGCAGGAGGCC
>JAHLSL010000060.1:24179-58253 GCA_025920805.1 Petroica traversi
GGGGGGGTCGGAGCCGTCCCCCCGGGCACCGCTGGGCGGTTTGAGAGGTCGCGCACGGTGCCAGCTCTCTCCGCGCCTACCTCGATGCTTTGCCCCAGGCTCCGTCCCCTAACGGGAGGGATGTAGCCGGCGTGGCGGGGAGCAGGATGGGCCAGAGGGGCCAGTGTAGGGCTACACCGGCTCACAGGGGAAAGCCCAGCCCTCTCCTGAAACGCCAGGGAGAGCTTGTGATTTCTGTGATTTTGATACTTTGCAATGAGTAGGTCCTTACCGGCTCTCCACGTACGTGTCGCTTCTTTCTTCCGTGTTTTGTTTTTTGTTTTTTTTTTGTGTGTGTTTTGTTTTGTTTTTTGAGGTTTTTTTTGTTTGTTTGTTTGTTTTTGTTGGGGTTTTTTGCTTGTTTTTTTGGGGGGGGTTTGTTGTTGTTTCTTTTCTCCGATTTTCACCCGAAGTTGTCAGCAGAGTCGGTTTCATTTTCGGGTCTGGAAGCCTGGAGGAAGTCTGCCACCCTCGATGCATGTCTTGATAAGATGCTCCTGTCTCTCTGGGAATCCCGTACTCAAAAAAAATTCAGATATATAACACCTAACTCAGAGAATAGGAGGAAAGGCAAGCACTTGTGACCTCTGAGGCTGTGTAGGCTATGCCTACAAAAATCCTGCCAGGGGAATTTTTAAATGATCTGGGGCGAGCACTCCAATAAACTCCTGCAGGCCATCAAATGAAAGATTGCTCCTAGATCAGATTTCCAGGATGCTCGTGGGTGTGTAAGGGCTAGCACAAAACCTCTTGCAATGAGGTATTATAGCCTGTGAACTGGTCAGCCAAAGAGGTCTCTGAAGTAACATGGTTTTGTCTGGGTAAGTCAACAAGGAAGCTGGGCAACTCTCTCTCATTTTATGTGGTTTTGCAGACATGTGGTCACCAAGAGCTCATTATGTTCCAGGCCTAACAGTGGCTGCTGTGTGAACATAAGATTCTGTGGAGTAAGTGTTTATGGAGAAGGGGAAAAGGATGAGAATGGAGACCCACACAGCTGAAATACCTGTTGTTTAGGTAGAATGGACTAGTCCTTTGCAGATATAACTTCCATTATAAGCACCAACTGTTTTTGCCCAAATTGTAGCATGGGCTCATGTACTTATCAATGTACTTTACATATAGAATAGAACGCAGGTTATGAGTATCTTTGGAAAGTTATGCTGACTTAGATGGTCTCCAAGGTGGCAATATTCACCCTCTGTCAAGCAGTTGTAAGGTTTTCTCCTAGAGTTGGGGGCTTCTTAGCCTTTACTCCATCATTAAGTTGACTTGATTTCTCTGAGGTGTGTGAATATTAAATTTCAAGAAGATGAGACGGAGTAGAAGTATACCTGCTAACAGGTCAATGAAGAAAAGACCTGTCTTTTGTGGCAAGGTCACTTTAAGAATTAGCCTTACACTGCTAGGGGAAAAAAACCAAACGAGCAACATTCAGATGAATGTTGGGCACAATCCCACTTTGTCTAGTGGGCTGTCTGAGAGTATAGTGTCCGACTTCCATGCGTTGAATAGTAACCTGCAAATTACCTAGTGAAAAACCTAGTCCTGTTAGGAGGATGTTTCTACAACTTAAAAGTTACACACTTGCCCTTTCAAAGAAACATAGTTGTTCTGTAGACTTGCTGAACATGAACTAGTACAAATAGGCAGCTAAAAGTGAGTTGAAACAAAATATCTTTATTCCTGGCATTATAGAAGCTTTTTTGATCTTTGTGATTGACCACTATAATCTAAATCCCTTGGGACTAGTTGGTTTTGCTGCTAAGCAAAATAGAAGGTTTTGTAGCTGGTCTATAGATCTTGCAGACCAGGTTTGCAGAGCTTATAGGCAATTTTGGTACATTATTGTCTGTTGTCAACTGTGAAGGGGGTATTAAGTCAAAAATATGTCACTGCCTTGTGAACTTAGGAGTTGTGCCAAACAACAATTCTTCTGAAACGAGTCAGTATTTTAATCTTACTACTGGGCTTGATAGTAAGCCCTTAAGTGCCCAGAGTGCTCACTCTGATCTAACCTAGTTAACACCTTCTATAACGAAAAGAAGTTGCTAACAAAATTTGACTCTTGAAATTCTGAGGGAGAAACAGTTTTGTTGATAGAGTAAAAAATGGCTTGGTAGAAAAGAGCATGCCTTGTAAAGTAATAGAACTTTGAATTAGAACTTTGAATAATGCTTTGAATTATATGAAAATAGTTAACAGTGAACTGAAGAACTTATTTATAAGTTACTTGTTTGCTTTTGTCAGTCCCACTCTGGTAGTTTAAAACAACATGAAAGAATGCAAAGCTTGTATAATATGGCCTCAATAAGTACTTTATGGCAAAACAATCTGTCTTAAACTGTATTTAAGATACAGCTGGAGCAGAAGATTATAGTACCTCTTTGTTCAAAGAGTAAAAATTG
The DNA here is from genome assembly GCA_025920805.1 of Petroica traversi. Lineage (NCBI taxonomy): Eukaryota > Metazoa > Chordata > Aves > Passeriformes > Petroicidae > Petroica > Petroica traversi. Next base: position 26,627 of record JAHLSL010000060.1, read on the forward strand.
CTCCTGCAAGTTTTAAATTGCTTTTTTGTATTACTAGTGGCTTCCCATTTAAATCTCGCATTCTTGTAACAGAGCTGCAATCGTGGGTTGCAGAACAACTCATCTGCAAAATCCTGAGCTAGCAAAACTTAAAACTGTTGTCTAAGATATAATTCAATGCTTACTTTCATTTGAAAATGAAACACAAGTTTTACACTGCTTTAGGTTCAGGGTTGAGAGCTGAACCTAGAGAAACTGTACAAAACTCTACTAACTTTAGGCCTAAAGCAAGCCCACAGACTCCAAACATTTTTCGCATAATAGCTTATTAGTGGCCAAAGTAAGGCTCTTTAGACTTTTTTGATTGTCTCTACATTTGGCATGACTTATTTAACCCGTGGGCAAATTTGAACCGGTGTTCTCTTGCAACAGTCGTGATTTTGTGTTCATTTTACTGCATTTTGCCGTGTGTCAAGTTACCAATAGCAAATACAGCTATGCAAGTAATCTGCTTCATTGAGTCACGTGGGAAGGCCCTATACACAGAATTAAAGGGCACATCTCAGAGCATGAGTACCTAACAATACTAGGTTTCTGATCTGTCTGTCTCAGAATAAAGCAGTGGATCATGCTAATTTGACCAAGTTCATTTCTTCCAGACCAGTCTTTTGTGACTCTAGCCACAAATGATTCCTATGTGAAAGGAGCACTGGTACTTGGTTCATCCTTGCAACGGTACAGAACAACAAGGAAGCTGACTGCACTCATAACTCCTCAGGTCTCAGATCTCATGAGGTAAGGTCACTTACATACTTCAGACTGCAACAGTTCCTGCTGATGTGCAGGTTGAAAAATGGAAGTTAAATTCCCAACAGTAACCTTTGAAAACTCTGGAAGCTAAACAGCTAATTTCAACAGAACTCATTTATACTATCTGGAGTTCTGTATGTTCTTCAAACATGAAACTTTGTAATGTTTTGGTGTGTGGTTTTTTTTTTTCTTTCTTCCCTACGATGATTTAAACAAATAGTCTGTGGTTAGAGCTCTAAACCATTACTTGATACTGATATTTCAGCTAGATCTTTGCTCTTTCATAGTCCTACTTGGACATAGTATTGTCCAACAATGTGATATTGCTTATGCATTTGTTAGTGCTGTGTGTATGCATGTGGAGGTGGGAGCAAGGGATTGGTATTTATTTCTTTTGCAGAAGTATTCCCGATCGATATAATATAATACAAGCTCTCTTGAAATCTAGCAGACACTTCAAATTTTATCATGGGAGAAGAAAGCGAGCAGAACTAAAGTAGCACCAACTATGTCAAATCAGCAGCTCAACAGAGGCATCTAACAAGGTCACCACAGTACAACAAATGAAATTAACAGGCAACTGCTTCCTACATCTTCCTTAGAATAGTCTCACTATGAAGTGGACTGGATTCTCTTTCCACATGTAAGAGGTTAAAAAAAAGACAAACAACAAAACAGTTAATAACTATGGGATCTACAGATGATAGGTCAAGATTCTCTATATGGGGAAGTAATTCTGAAAAGAGTTATCAGTATATAGCGGCAACAGAGAGGTGACTCAAAAAAAATAAATGGACTGACTCTCCCTGGAGTCTCCTGGCAGCTAAACAGTCTTATCAATATTAAGATGTTATATATAGGAACATCCATTCCAGCCTACTAGGTGAGTGTGCTCTTCTAAGATGAATCCTAAATGTACTTATGGCTAGTGCAAGGCAGCTAGTACATGTCCTTAGACCAGTCATACCTACATACCTAGTAGAGTAATGGGAACTTGCATTTCTCACCCTGCCTCCGCTAACAAAGTATGCCTTAAGCTCAGAAGCACTGTCCACACCAAACTGTCAGTAGAAAGACTGCCTTGCAAGGCAGAATTCCAAAACTCATTTACAAGCTCTGTGGCTCAAACTGTACTGGCAATTGCTGAGCATTCAAGATACACTGTAAAACAGTAAGACTTGACAGATGTTTCCTGTTTTAAGCAGCAGCAGCGCCTTAATCTCTTGAACTAATGGTAATGCTCTATTGATGGTAAAGCAAAGGTTGGTTATCTGCCACAAAATTTTGCTGCACTGCCTGAAAGTTTGTCACTCTTTAGTGAATATGATAGTGGCTCAAAACATTTATGTACCCACAGCGATGACTAAGTCAGTCTTGAAAAGACTGTATAGGATAAAGAAAGTTTTAGCAACTGGATCTAGTCAGATGTCTCAAATATCCCAGATGTCACAAATCCATAATAGTGTAAGTATTGTGTAAAATTGTGTTTCAGCTGTTTGGGATTCAGCTACTGTCCTGCTCAAGCTAGTCTAAGAGCTTCCCATTTCTTAAATGCCTGCTCAGAGGAGACTGTTAAAGTTGCCAGAAATCAGTCTGGATGAAAAAAAAAAAACCTTTGTGGAAAGTTTGTACCACATTGCTGTGACTTACTGCTTACTGGACTTGATAGCAATTCCAACTAAAACTCTGTGGAAGAAAAAACCCCCAAGAAACTTCTCCGTTCCCCAAAATGTGCACATTACAAACTAGAAACTCTGATGCAGACTGGTGTGCTTGTGCATTCCAACATATGAAGTCAATTCTTGTGTCTTTTCAACAAGAAATGTTGCCAGGTTCCCTGTTATTCCACGTCTCTCTATGGAATCTGTCATGTGGTCTGTTGTTGGAGTAACACTAGAACTAAATCTTGCCAATTGACTCTTCCCCAGGAGAGTGCTGGAAAAAGTCTTTGATGAAGTCATATTGGTAAATGTCTTGGATAGTGGAGATTCAGCACACTTGGCATTAATGAAAAGACCTGAGTTGGGTGTCACACTAACAAAGCTTCACTGCTGGGAACTGACACAGTTTTCAAAATGTGTTTTCATGGATGCAGACACAATGGTAAGTGGCTGTGCCTCACGGTACCTTTTAAAGACCTAGTATCACGGTTGTTGGGTTTTCTCCCGTGGGTTGTTTTTTTTAAGAGTAGGGGTAATAGAAGCCTTGTACTAGATGGACTAGTGACAGTAAGAATGTGTGGGCCTTTTAAACTAAATAAACTGAAATGAAGTCTGTGGGGACTGTTCCTGTAAAGTATAGTCTTCCATAAGATGAACACTGAAACAATTCTCTTTCACGTCTTAAGGTTGATGCCAAAATTCATTAAAACGTGATACTGCAATTCCTAACCTAAAACCATTTTTAACCCCTTTACAATTAGGTTTTGTCAAATATAGATGAGCTTTTTGAGAGAGAAGAGCTGTCTGCAGCACCAGATCCAGGCTGGCCCGACTGTTTTAATTCAGGAGTTTTTGTTTACCGACCTTCCATTGAAACATACAATCAGCTGTTACAGTTTGCCACAGAGAAAGGCAGCTTTGATGGTATGTATTAATTTGTATTTCAATGTTAGTCAGACCAAAACGGTGATGGTAGTTGGGACATCTCAGTAACTACATACATCTCGTGGGGACTCTGATAGAATTCTCAACGTAACTATGCAAAAATTGTATCCTTCTCAGAAACAGAGGCTGGCATTACAATATGTAGTAAAACTACTTTTTTCAGATTTCATGAAATAAAAACTGAATTTGGCTTCCAGACAAACAGCTGTAAGCATTAAGAGTGTAGAATCATGTAACAAGAAATCAAACTCTGGTACTGTGATTCAGACATTCCTAATACTCAAAGGCTTGGATGTTCTATACTAACTCAAGCTGCTGAAAAATAGCACTGGTCAACTTGAGTACAGCTTCAGAGAATCAAACATTTGAAGATACAGCTATCTCTTCAAATGCTGTGTGAGGGCTTCCACCACCGTTATAGGTTGGTGTCTGTCTCTTTCCCAATATCAAGTGCACGTAGCTTTGGCTGCTTCCCACTATAGGTTACTTGGATTGGCCACTGTACCCGGTTTAAGCTTGAGAAGCCAAGTTCTGCTGTCCTGTAAGTCTACTAAATCTGTTACCATTGCTACAAAACAAAGTCTAACTTAAAAAAACTACAGAAAACTATGTAAATAAGGCCATAAAATGGAACTCTTGGGCAGAAGGTAATGAGCTAGCCTGTTGACTTATCTCTCAGTACTCTGTAAAAAGTAAAATTTTCAGATGTCACTCCTGGTCTGCAGAATAATCCTTGTTACTGTAGGGACTTTTGTGTGTGTCCTTCTGAAGAACGTTAGTCACGTTTACATGCTCGATGCTACCCAATGAAAATGAGTACTGCCATGTAAAGGAGGTCTGTACCTTGCTCCTGACAAGGTAGCTGTTGGTAACTTTGAGTGCTCTCACATATTGGGTACAAATTGATCACCAGCTATAGCAAAATGTATAACATAATTCTGAATTGTTGCATTAAAACAAACAAAACCCCCCAAACCTCCCACAAAAACCAAAACTGACTGACCAAAAAAAAAACAAACGCCCGTTTCCTACCCCCCTCAAAAAAAAAAAACCTAACCAAACAAACCCCGCAAAAAGCAAGTAACCAAAAAAAAAAAAAAAACCCAAATGAATAGAACTGCTTCTACAATATGCTTTCAGACTTGAAATCTGGAGCCATGCAATGGTGAAACTTCCTTTGTCCTAAATGCAAAGCAATTGTTGCAGCACTTAACAGCAAAAATAGTGGTGTAATTCTAGAACTGTAATTTGTACTTTGGCTTCAAAATTTACTTAGTTTTTATTAAATGAAAGCACTGATCTGAGTAATGAGACCATGGAGACCAAGACCACTGTGTAAACCATTGCTAGTTGAGGAACTTGGTAGGGAGAAAGGGAGTTGAAAATTAAATTGACCTAGAGAGTAATGAAAGATACTAGGAAACTTAGTTACAGAAACCTGTGTAGGTCCACTGCTTTTAATAGGACACAGAGATGCACACTTAACAAGCTACCAGACTATGTGTAGTTGAAGTCAAGCTGTGATTACCTTGTCTGCAGTAGGAGTAACTATGGAATGGGAGACCTTCCAGAATATTTCTAGCATGTAGCAGCAGACAGGTGCCTCCTATGTAGTGCTGTTGTCCAGAAATGGCAGAATGATGGCTACTTATGTAGACATCTACACTGTCTGCCTAAACTTCACCTTTCTAGAAATAAAGAACATGTCATGCAGCTACTCTAGACATTGTCTAAAAGTAGTGGATGGGAAAGAAAAGTTTGGTTTTAGAAGAAATCTGGTAGTACTGCTACATTAAGAATGTTGCTATTGCTTAGACAGTCCTCTGGTGCTTTAGCCTGGGATTTAAAATAGTTGCTTTTACAGTCTTGCTGTATTATACCTTCAAATGTATCTGTAAATATGTAGTTAATATAAGTACTGCCTGATTTTTCACCTTATGTCTGAGATTCTGTTTATATAACAACACTACTGTTGAAATCTGAATTAGGACAGCTAGATGCTGCTTTTGTGGTTGCTTTGGCACAAATGCATGCAATCTGAAAAAAAAAAGCAGAGTACATAAAACAATCTGAGCGAGAGAATGTCCTGTAGAGTAAGTTAAATACACTATTGCTGCCCCTTGGGTTCTCTTATGATGGATACAACTTCTTCAAAAGTGCTTTCCTTCCTTTGTGGGTTGAGAGGCAAGTCAGAGGTTTGAAATTACTGGACTGAGTCTCCAGGCTGTTTCTCACTCTGCAATCTGCATGTATGCTGACAGCTGTAACAGGATACCTAGAATTTATATTTGTCAGTGTACTGTCTGTGTACATAACATCTAAGTTTATGCCCAGCGTCTAGATATTTCAGCTGCAAAAAGCAAATTCTGCTCAAACACTGCTGATGATATAAACCTTAATTCTGCCCTAAATTGAATCATAGGACAATAAAAACCTTTTCTTGAGTCAGCAGACTGAGTGCTTAAGAAAATGAAAGATTAAAATGAAACACTGTCTACTAAATAAGCTATCCATTTACCTACTCTTTAATAATGCTACTTGTGAATGTAGTGATAGGTGAAAGAACGGAGCAAGTGAAAGCTGGAGGACTCCCTTCAATCTCCTTGATAAGAGCAATTATTACCATTTAAAGACTAATTGTATTCACGGGGATAAAGAATGAATGGATATAGATAAATAGGTTTTTACTTCTCAGTTGCTGTCTAGCTCTGACCTGAAGGCTATATTTATTTATTATTTTAGCTAATCTGCTACTGAGATACCAAATGATTTCAGACTCACTTAACCTTGTAACAACCTCTACTTGCAAACTAAGAGGTGATCTCCCCTGAACACAGATGGTTATCCTCATTTAGTCAGGAGTTTTTTACAGAACTAGAAACACCTCTTGTCTGTTAAGGGATCTGATAGAGTTTTACTAGAGTAGTCTCCAAGATTAAATGTGCTTTTCTTATCAGATCAGTATGGTGGTAGATGCATCTGGGACTGCAGGTCTAACAGGCCACTGATACCCTAACTCTGTCAGTGAGCTGATGTTGATCATGCATCTGTAGGCATAAATAATAAAAATAATTGTTGCCATTTGATCTTCTGAGCTACAGTTTTCCTGAAGCTTAATAGTGCTCAGTTGTACTGTTTTGTTGCGGGGTTTCTTTTACTGCCTATACGAATTGAACTTAAGCTGTAAAAGAAACTGAATGGCAGAGTTTGTGAGCAGCTTCCTATCTTTTAACAAAAGTAACCCCATACATACTATTTCATTCTCTGCATTTTTGGAATATTCAAAGGCTGCAAGGTTTACAGGGTTGTTCACAAATAGAACTTTTGTGTTCTGTGCCAGACTTCTACAGGACATGATAACTGCATTACCAACTCTTACTTAGTGAAGTGACTGAAAAAAATCCTCGAACAGCTGTCTGATGCTTGTAGCCTATTAATGCTTTCTCTTTTAGGTGCAGATCAGGGGTTATTAAACACGTTCTTCAGCAGCTGGGCAACAACAGACATGAGCAAACATCTACCGTTTATTTATAATTTGAGCAGCACTTCTGTATATTCCTACCTTCCAGCATTTAAAGCGTAAGTTGAAAACTTCAAGAAGACTTTCAGAGCATATATAAACTAATTTCTTGTAACAGAATGAACAGGCATGATGAGAACTTACACAGGTTTTCTAGATGGAGACTGTTCCTGTCACTCAATTCATCATCATTTCTTCTCTTAAAAAAAAGTTGAATTGATATAAGTCAAATGAATAATCTCAACATAAATGCAGAGAGACAGCTGTATATGTAGCTTAAACCACTCATCCCTAGCGATAACACTGAAGTTGATTTAGAGTAAGCACATTGGACAGGTCACTTGCAAAAGGAAGAACCACTCCTCCAGTATAGGATACAGTCTAGTACAATTCTAACCAACAGTAGTGGGTTCCTTAATCAACTTGAACTGAACTTTGGCATGTCACTGGTGGTATTCTTCCAGCTTAAATAACTTGCCCTTTCTTCATTCCAATTGCTTAGGGCGTTTAACAACCAGTAGTTACAGTTCCATCTAATGAACTTAAACCATTCAAATAAGTGTGGTGAACAAAGATTTGTCTCAAGCTAGAATTCTCTCCTAACAGTCTTTCTGGATCTGTCAGTTCCTTAAACAATAGCAAGATGGAACAAAGACTACAGCCAACTACACATCATTGCATGTTTCCTCTGTGAGAAAAACTGTATCCTCCCTAGCTAGCATATGAGTCTGGTGTATGAGTAAAAGTATGTCAGAGGCAGGATTGTTCAAAGTGTTATAATAACCCAGGAGAAAGGAGGCAGGGGAGAAAGAAGGGAAGCTGAAGTGTTACACAGAAACTCTTCATCTATTATGAGCTACAGAAGTTGGAGGCAAGGGAGAGGGAAAGTGCCAAGTGCATAAAAACTATCTGATCCCTAAATGACATCACGTTACTAGTGTCTAAAGCAGCAGCTAGCATAAGCAGGGCTTGCTGGCTCAAGATCAAACCGTGTCTTGTGATCAGAATACTATTTGGAATCTTGTCATGCTAAAAGTGGAACACTTATTTAAAGAAATATATGCAAGCCTCAGAATGACTAAGTAGGTGGATAGCATTCGATAAACTAACATCTATTGTAAAGTATGCCCTCTTTCTATGGCTGGCTGTCAGTCACATGACCTTCATTTTGCAAATTACTTTGTTGACACGAAAGACTAATTTGATCTGGGAGCTTCTGACAAAAATTCCCTTTAACTGATTGAATCAGTTGCTTAACTGAATTCATCAGAGCTTCAAAAACAGAATGCTGGAAGTGCAGCCCTTGTAAGTAAAATTCCCTGCTCAATAGGTGGAACAAGTTCCCTTAGTTAGATCAGCAGCTGCACTCCTGATAATCAGCAGTTGGAATATAGTGAAATTTAAACCTACTGACTGCAATAGCTAAGTTTTTTGCAGCTTTGTACAGCGAGACTAGATTTCACAGCAGTCTCAGTAATCCTTTTTCCAAAGGAAAATGCCAATTCATGACAAATGCTCTCTAACTTCAAAACATTGATGAAGGACTTTTCTGGGAGATGGGGAAAGACAGATTAGTTGCTGAGGCCAGTGTGGACATAAAGCTTCCTAACAGTCGAGCTTAAATGTCAAAATAAAGTATTGCAGATCTAGAAAGCAGATACCGAAAACAGCGTAGAAGCTTGTCATCTGTTGTTCTGACTGTAAGTACACAGGATATCAGGAGTACACTTCTCCACTTGCAACAAATGTCACATGATACTTCTTATGCATTCTATTCTCTAGCTTAAATACCCTTGATATTTGAACAATAAGTTTCTTCAGAACAGCAGCAGCCTAAGATGAAGAAAACTCAGGCTCTTTAGTACTGTGACAGCTAATAAAACTAAGGTAGTCCCCTTTTGCTGAATCTTGACTTTTGGAGTTTAAAGTTAAAGTCCAATAACTGACCTCTTGAAGAAACCTTTTTTTACGTGTTTAATGCAAATACTTGGCCTTTCACACACATGCAAGTCTTCATTCTTCAATAAGATCAGTTGTATTCAAAACCTTGAACATGAACATTGAAATATAGTCAAGGACCTTAAAATAGTATGAAACCCAAGACCCCACCCAAATGCATACTTGGTTTGAATATTATATGGCTTTTGAAACACTTGTATTGTCTCCATACATAAAATTCTTTAACATCTGAGTCCTGGTCAAAATGATGTGCATCTGCTTAATAAAACATTGGAGAAGCCACTTTGATGTTACTCTCCATTTCAGTCATTATGTTGAGAAGACAGCTTAATGTGATACAAACTGAACTCGGTGGGATAGTCGCTGTTAGCAGAGAGACTAGTATTGCTTGTTCACAAAACTGAATCAAGCTGAAACCTAGTTCTGGAACTGTAGGAAAATGAAATTAATGTTGTCGCTTAGTTTTCTTTACTTGAGAAGAGGTGCATTTTATCTATACTTTTAATACAGAAGAATATACTGATAATGGTTGGGACAAAGGTAGAAGTCCATATTGAAAATGGAGTTTAAATGATTTCAAAAATAAATGAAAACAACCCACCACCAAACCCATGCATGGCTGCCTTAAGATTATTTGGGAAGTAAAGGTTGTCTAACAAGACCCTGCTGCACCGAGATCAGGAGTCTTCTGAAATGCCTTGGTTATACAAAGTTATTATTTTGCAGGGACATGGTCTTCTTGCAGCAGAGCCATCCAATGATCCATTTCTACAGGTCTATAAACTGAAAGGGTAATGCTTAACACTGACCCTTCGCCACATAATCCTTGTAATGCTTAACTCTCTGGCTTGCTGACTTTGGAGTAGAATCTTTTTCACTTTTAAAACCAGTTCCGATTGCAACGGCTGCTTGAGACTGCTCTCTCCTGAGCTATGGACATCACCCTAAAGACTTGAGTTGTCTGTAAGTATTTAAATAGCCCAGACCACTAGGTTTTGGCTGTATTCTCACTAGTGTAACATAGAATTCAGTTTGCTTTTTTTCTGTTGTATCGTAATGCTTTCAGTCCCAATAGGCATTGGCAGTTTGATCATTTAGCATTTAGCCTCCTAAATACATTCATATTTCTGTTTTCTGGACAAATACAGAAATAGCAGGTTAAAAAAATGTCTGCCAGTCAAAACTCATTTTCTAGACACATGTACAAACTGACTTCTAAAATTTTTCTGCCTGACAGGTTTGGTGCAAATACAAAGGTGGTGCATTTCCTGGGAAGCACAAAGCCGTGGAACTATACATATGACTCCAGAACAAAAAGCATAAAGGGCAGCATGGATGACCCTAAAATAGTTCACCCAGAATTCCTCAACATCTGGTGGGATACCTACATAAATGATGTTTTACCATTACTAGAGCAGCACGGAATTGTTAAAGAAACCACTTCAGGGGTAAACATGGTACGTGCTCTACTAATCTTGTACATCCATACCTAAGTATGGATGACAGGTTATTTACCACTGCATCAATTTCCCTTCCCTCTGTCCATTTCATAGCATGGGTGTAGTTTAGTTTGTAGGATGCAGGATATTTTAGTTTTGTCCTTTTAAGCTTAATACTACAAAAGAGAACCACGCTAGACAGGTCTTGGACATAGCTGTATGCTTGCCAAAATCAAACTATGTTAGATAGCTAATGTTGCACCAGGTCTTATACTGTAGTAACTTATTTAATGTGTACAGAGAAGGACCTAACTCTTAATGTGTGGCAACTAATAAGGTTCTCAAGCAGAAGAACCCGAATTCAGCATGCAAATGTGTACATACAGGTCTTGCATGGTGAATCATATTTAGGTAAGCCTATGATAACTAGATAATCAACAGGCAGTGCAGAATCCAAATACTTACTAAAACCAGAGTAATGCTTCTAACTCTAGTTCTCATTCACGAAGAATAGTAGCCTGCTTCTGACTGCAGACTTCTTAGTCTTAGTTTAGTACCTGGACCAGTTTAAGTTCTCAGCCTTTCTAAGACCAAAGTTACTGATCTCTTAAGATGTGCTTCTCTTGGTAATCTTGCATCTTTCTAACAAACCATTTGCAGCTATCGGGCTTGGTCTATACTCTGGCTTTCTCTTGTGGCTTCTGTAGAGAGGTACGAAGAACTTAAACTTTACTTTTTTTCTTTTATTTCCCTTGCTAACTTCTGTAACTTTGCTTTGTTATTTTGCTAGGAAAACTGCACAAACTGTACCCATTGGCAATGCTTGCTACTGTGCATGATAACATTTACTTTGTTACCCCATTCTGTGCCCTCTTGCTTGCTTCAGCTGTACAAAGTATTTCTATATTTTTACTCTGCCTTTCCTTTTAGGCAGAAGTTACAGAGGCAGTGTCCCACGTATCAGTATCACCACTATTACCAACTGAATCTTCAGAAGAACGCAAGGAACGGTGGGAACAGGGCCAAGCTGACTATATGGGAGTGGATTCCTTTGACAATATCAAGAAGAAACTTGATACCTACCTTCAGTAGAAATGCCTGTCTCAAACAGTGGTGATGCAAGGACTTGTTCCAGAACTAACAGCTAGAAAGGTATAGATGGTGGTCAGTTACACTTGCTAGTAGCTTGAGGAAAAACTTCTTGGCTGAAGGCCTCTGCAGTGCTACAGATGAAGACTGAGCAAAAGCTAGGAAGCAGAATCCTTGGGCCACCTATTACTGCCCAATTTCCAATTCTCCCTACTAGATAAAACCAGGTATTTTCAGCTTAAAATTTCTTCTGTTTTGATCAATTGGCTCAACATATTCCTTAAACTGGGTTTGTTACCTCACCTCATTAAGGTGATTAGCATTGATTCCTTTGCTTGCTGTTTTAGATGTAAAATCTAATTCATGGGATTGCTCATACACTGGAGTGGTAGCCATTCTGCTTTACCATAAATGTATTAATGACACTGGGATACATACAGTTGTAACAGTAATAGCACTGCTTTGCTCTTCCAGTCACAATTGCACTGAAATTTTGACCAGGTTCTTACGCACAGTGCCCGCAGCATGGCAGAATGCGTTTTTCAGTTCTGTATACTATGGGACTAGTAAACTGAGTTTTATCTGTTCCTTGCAATGTTGCACTTGATACAAAAATAAAAAGTTGTCATGCATTTCTGTCTTCCCTAAACTCTTCAGCAATTCAAAAAAAAAGGAATTACAAAGCAGTCTAATTAAAATATTCAACAGGTATAAATACCTCTTAAGCTTTGCTAATGCTACTCAAGCTCTCGTTAGCAAATGTCCAGCTTTTAGTTTGTAATTATTTAAAAGAACATGGTCATTTGCCAGGGAGCCATTGTTTAGGGCCAGTTGCCTTATTAGCTTGCCATAAAAATGGGACAGGGCACTGGAGGAAATATCTGCTGAAGCTGCTTACATTAATAACTTGAAGTTTGGGAAGAAGGTATCTTTCTTTCAAGTGACTAAGGAAACATCCCTAATGTAAGCCCTGTATGCTGAACTTAGTCTTAAACACAATGGTGAGACTACCTCGGCAAAGAAAGATTACATAGCTGCTTAAGTAACTGTACCTACCCCCATAAGGATAACTACTCTTTCCATGTGTAAAGAGAGTAAAAGGAAATGCTTTTTTTGCCACACTTAGGCTACATTCCAAGACACACGGAAAAGTAGCAAAAATAAAGCATGCTGATGTCAGACTAAGGTTTAGATCTATCCTTTAGCCAGAAGTCTAAACAGAACAAAATTAGCGTTCTTTGACAGCTATACCCTGTACTAATCCAGAAACACTAAGAAAATATTACTTCATTATTTCCTAGTAAAGGAGGATTTTGGCTGGAATATAGTGATGGTGCTAAACCTTTAGCCTAGACATAAAATAAACAATCAACAAGCTCTCACCATTTGCTGGTAAAGCAGAAGACATAATAGGAGTATAAGGGTTGGTCTATTTTAACTTGTTTTCACTACTTAATTGCTCTAAGATTTAGTTGGTCACCATTTAGGAAAAATGCTAAAAGATGAGGTCCAAACCAAAGTAGCTTGTAGCTACTTAAAAGAACATAGTATCTGAACTCCCCAGTTGTAACTATCCCTTTCTTGTGTGGGTTTTTCTTTTGCTGTGTTTTTGTTTTTTGTTTTTTGTTTTTTGTTTTTTTTTTAAAACAGATAAATTTGAAGTTGTGTGAAAGCAGGAGGGATTACTAGTTACAGTCTGTAATGACAAAAGTATACTTTATCAAACAAATATTGGAGAGTTCTGCATACTCAAAAAATACGCTATGGAAAATGGTAAAATACTCTTTTTAAGATAAACAGTCTAAAGTTTCTTCCCGTAGTCTGTATTCATACTTGAGAATAGGCATGTTACTTCTTTTTAAGCGTAGTTGGAGACAACCAAGAAAGTATAAAAGTACGATACTTATTACCTGCCTAAAAATTTGGTTTAGCATGTAAGTTTTGTTACATTAATACAATAAGGAGAGATGCTGAATAGGATGAAAACCAGCATGTTTTGGGTTAACAAATACAGCTAGTGAAGAAAGATAACCTGTGAAAATAATTCTGTCGTAGCCTCTGTAACTCGTACTATGATCAAGTGTTTACCACAGCCTCAGGAAAGGTATGACATCTATACCAAATTCCATGCAGCTTATTTTCAATAAAATGACCTTTATGTCATTATTTGCCACTATTTCCTTCACAATTGCTGCAGGTAGCTTTTGCAGAAAAGCAGAGATCCCTTTTTATCCCTTGCAATAGCATCACTTGATACATCAAACAGTTTTCTGCTCTAATCTGAAGGTACTCAAAGCAGCACTATACTGTAAATGTCATTATTCAGAAGAATCACAGCACCGCTTAGATTGCAACTCAAATATTGAAACTTCATTTGCCTTTATGAAGCCTATAATCTAAGGTGTTCCTTGAATGCTGACAACTCAGAGCAACTCTTAAAATCTTAAGAAGCGTTATTTTTTGGTACATATTTATTTTATGTATGGGGTAAAAAAAACAAAACAAAAAACAAAACCCCCCAAGCAAAATCCAACCAAACCCAGAATGATAGACTACTTAACTCAATCTTTAGAATTAAAAATTATTCCAAAAGCTCACTTCTACAACATACTGTTCAAACTCCATGAAATAGAATGTCAAAAGCCAAAGACTACCTACAGATTGTGAAAAGCAGAAAAAAACCGCCCAAACAACCAGAACACCAAGACATTTAACCACCTGCTTACTAAACAGCTCTATCAGGACTTGTGTGTTCTCAGCTTTTAGCTCTTATCTCTCAGATACATTAATGGCTTTCTTGGGAGAGTCCATAAAGTTTAGTACTACCTTCAGTAAGTTATACGTGGCTTTGGAACAAAGAAATAATCATCTAATAGATGAAAAAAATACTATTAATTGTTTTCAGTTGTTTTCATAATCATACTAAGGCATTTTGCAAAATGTCAGCATATTTTCATGTAAGTAATGATGTAGCTTGACTAGCCATAGCAATGGTTCTCTTTCCTGTGAAATTTTTACTTGGAAAATGGACATAACAAAAAAAAACAAATCTCTCCTTCATAATTGCATTTTTTTTCCAGCTTATCGCTAAGTATCAAAATCGGAACCAGAAAAACCTAAAAAAAAAAGTTAACTTACATAAAACCTTTCAAAAAAAACCCCCAAAAAACCACCAAACCAAAAATACCCCACTCAAAACCACTTCAGTCAGGTTTAGCTCTGTTTTCTTATTCTTTTTCAACTTTTCAGTGACAATTGGATACTGGGGTTCACGCTGTCTTCCATCATGTGTGTCCTCATAATTTTTTCTCTAACAGACTTGAAGTATCCCTCTCTCCGTAGCTAAGCTGTTGACTCCCCAAAAACTGCATCAGTTTGTTAGTTCGCTTGTTTTCAATTTCCTTTTTCACTCCTTTCATTAGCTCACTTTCTCCAAATAGTAGACATCTTCCCTTTATTTCTCAGTCCTTTTCCATTTCCTATGTTTGCAGTTCATCTTAAAATCAGTATGCTGGTATTCTCAGACATAAGAGGTGAAAGGCTTTACAAGCTTTACAGACTCCATTTCTCTGCTGCCAAGTACACTTCCCAAATCTGAACATGATCTAGATATAGCAATCTCTGCCTTCAATTCATAGTCTAAGCAGAGTGAAGGGAGCAGAATGTTAGGTAAACACATATCAGAAGACTAGAATCAAATGGAAAGAAAGGAACAGACAAGAATATTCAACTAATACTCAACTGAGATTCTTCAGTGCTGTTTTTTTACTCTGTGGTACATGAACAGGTGTGGTTGACCAGGTGTGATTTCCTCCATAAATCAAGCAGCATACAGATCAGCATTCCATTAAGAAGTCTGTAAGGAAGTGAAAAATATGGTCATTTTTCCACTGCAAGGGAAAAAGCAGTACAGGAAAACTGTCTGAAAGCTGGCAGCTATAATTAGTTTGTTTTAATTTATTTTGCAAGGACTAACTCATTCACTGACATGTGGGTGGATTAGATTCTACTTTGCATATAGCACAGTCATAGTGTTCAAAGTGTCTATTGAAATTACTAGATAGCATGCTGTCAACACACACCTATGATTCTAGCATTTTATAACAAAAAACTTTACTTTTACAAAAATCATTGGAGTTCTGTTAAGTAAAATATTTAAAAGAAATGTTTCACAAATTTAAATACTTCCTTTTTACTAATTCCTGGGAAGTAATCAACAGAGGAACTTCCTCCTGCACCTTTTACTATTCATAAATAGTAAAAAATACTTTAAAATTTTGAATTAAATACTATCTTTGGGCATAGCCTACAAAAGTAAGAATTCCTTATAAAGTGTGACTGAACACCTTTTCTGAAACAATTAGTCCAGATTATCTATTTGTTTATCAGGCAATACTAAGATAGAAACATGAAACTAATTCACTTATAGAAGGTTTTATCTGAAGGAGAGGACCTTTTATTACCTTTTCACCTCTAACATGAGATTAAACACTTGCAGATTAGAATGTATGAAGACGCATTTTGGTTTTGAGGAAATTTTTGTGTTCTTAAGCATTGTACTAACAAGCAACCTTTTGAAGAAATGAAAACTGAAAAAATTACAGTTTATGTGCTTCCACATTAACATTTAGGAGCCAATTAGTTTTTATAATTTATTTGAAGCATTTGAATTTGAGCACAAGGACAACAAAACTAAAAATTACATGGGCTATGTAACTTGAAGAGAAGTATTATCCAAAATAGTAAATATGTTATTTATGCAAAATACCACAGGATCAAGCTGTAAATCAATTAGAGCCTTAATTTCATTAAATTTGTTTTGTTTTATTTCACTTGCTGAAGGCTTTTTGGTAGCAAAGGCTCCTGCTGCAAGTTCCCTCTTTTTGTTCTGAATTTTTAGGATATTTTTTCTACTGAATCCTTCGCAATGAACCAAAATACAATAAAAACCAAAAAACCAACCAACCAACCAAAAACCCAACAACAACAACAAACCAACAAAAAACCTCAAGCCATCCAAAAACCCCACCCAAAACAGTAAAATGAAGATGTAATTTTTCTCTAAATCAAAGTTTAGGATGACATGTTCGGGTATTGAGGGAAAAAATGCTAGGAAGCTGAGTAGCCTACGTACAGTTATATTATTTACCTATTACTTTGTAAACACAGAGAAAAGGGTTGTAAAGCAGCTGGAGAAAAGGTAGGGTATTTTAATTTTTTTGTGCTTTTTCTGTTTTAAATATTTATTGGAAGGACATCTATTTCTTCTTTGCTACTTTTATTAGTAAAGAACCTGCCTTCAATTTTCCAAGTAATATTTTTGTGATGGAATATTATCAAGGCAGGCTAGCTGCTCTTCCACAGCAGAACATGCTGCTACAACAATAACAAAAGCATTCTACATACCTGCAAGATAATGAACTGTAAAAGCCAGGCTAAACAACAGCTATACTACTCCATTTGAGTCACTCCAACTACCTCAACAGAGACATCTAATTTCTAATATTAAAATCTTATAATCCAAAGTGCACTTCAACAGTCACTCCACAATTTATTTTTACTGATGAGACTGTGATGGCACAATTATTTTAAAATACAGTAAAGCTTCTTGGAAAATAATTGTGTTCATAAGAGAAAACTGTTACGATCATCTTTCAACTCACCTTAGTAATAACAGCATTATGCTTCTGACCCAGCCTGCAACACCTGTCAAAACACAGGTCTTCTGCAGTGGGATTCTACGCTATACTAGCAGCAATGAACAAGTTAAATAACCTTCCTTCAAAACATAATAGTATGCGCATGGAATCACAAAGCAGATATTGTACCACCACCTCTTGAACAAATGTTGCCTGCAGAAGAATTACTCCCAGCCTAATGTCTTATTCTTTAAGTATCCCACTATAAAGAAAGTTTTGAGAACTTCTGGTTGTATGTTCATAACAAGCAGGAACTTCAGGTAAACCTTTAAAAACAGAGTTTGTAAGGAGTCTAGGAGACATCAAAACAATCCTGTTATTTTAATACTGAAAGAAACACTACATATACTAACTGCCTCAGTACCTGATGGCAAAATCTAAGTCAGCGGGACACAGGCAGTTACTAACAATAAACTGGACTGTTAAGGAAGCCCCACTTATGCTTTCATAAGTATATACAATAAATCACCATACTAGGTAAACAAGAAATTTTGCTGAACACAAAACCATAGTGTAGCTGTTACTGCTTATACTTTGGATATAATATTAAATATAAGGAAATGTAAAATGCCAATACTGTGCTCTGCATTTTCCCAGCGTGTTTTATCTATTTAGAGGTACAGTTCTACTAGTTCTCAGAGAATAGATACTTAAATCTACATAAACTGTAATAATGTTCTGTCTCTGATAATCGAGTCTCGTGCAATGGGCTCGCCTTGTCATGTCACCCACGTACTGCAAGTTGTCTAAGAATTCTTCTTAATGACTCGTTTTAGATTCTAACAACTTCTGATGCCTACACATGCTCAGAGACATCAAGCTGCACGATAAAAGCCAAACAAGTCTTGTTTCTCTAATCTATGGTAGTAAGCAAAAGAGCAACAAATTATGTATTTGTCACTGCAAGATGAACATTCCTGGCAAGCTCTATATGGCAAACTGTTCTAATATTAATCTCACTGTATGAGAACCACATGTTGTCTGGAGGAAGGACCTAGCTCAAACATGCAGAAGTATGTTGCATTCTACTTTTGTTGTAGTCAAGAAAGACCGAATGTACTACTTGCATTCTTCTCTCATCAGTCCGGCACAGGAAAAGTGAATTGCAGTACTTCTACACAAGTACTTCTGCACTATCTCATACAAAGCATACTGTATTTTACATTGGAAAATATTTAAAAACCTGAGCCTTAGAGAAACATCTGTATACTTGTGATACTCTCACATTAAAGGTTCGTATTGCTTCGTAAAGGGTGAGAATTCTGCATCTATGACTGTGTTTTAAAAATGAACAATTTTAAAAGGGGGGGAGGGAGAAAGTAATCTATGGTTGGATAAATATTCCTCCCTTGCACTGTGTTATTACACCTCTCAGAGAAGGAATGCAGACCTCCAAGCTACAGTTCTCCAATAAATCCACAGAGCTTGAAAAAATGGTTACTCTACTGGTATTTCTGCTTCTTAAATCCTATTATTGCTGCTAGTGCACTTCAAGGAATGCTGATGCATGACTGAGTCTCATTTGGCACTGATTATTCAAAAGAGAGATCACAAAGGGGCATGTGGGCCCACTGCTCCTCCATCAAATACAAGTAGTCAACCATTGTCACTTGGGATGGTTACCAGCAGGATTAGAAGATGCTGTTCAGTAGTGTATAAAGGCTGTAATTATATTTGGCCCTGGGTTGTTAGGTTTACCTATAGACTGTAGATGACTTGGTCTTAGCAGTGCTTAGCTTATTTTCTTACAACTGCTTGCCACAATACAATGAATTCATTATACCTCATTAATTATCTTCACAGAATATTAAAATACTCTTGCAGTTTCCACAAGTATTCAGAGAATTGTTTTTAAAAAAAAAACAGCAGTCAGACTTGATGGCATTATTGCAGTGTAGGTCCCTTCCAACTGAACAGATCAATGCGGTCCATATACAGAAAACATTTGTGAAGACGCATTGCAATGCATGATAAAATTATTTCATGCCAACTCCTCCATACTCTTACTCATACTTAATTTCTTTCATTTATTAAATAAATAGCTTTTGTCTCAATAGTGTTACTATCACAGACCTGATGTCCAAGCTTGTACCTTTTTTTACTATTGGTGGTAACATATGTCCAAGTCCAAAGCTAAATTATTGTTTTAATTTACTCTGTTTCTTTCAAGTGCAGAATTTGTTTCAGTTCCCAACTGCCAAAAAAATTGGGAATTACAAGAGAGGAGTAAACAAGGGGAAGGCAGGAAGTAACTAGAAAAACCTTGATCAGGTACAATGACACCACACATGAACCAATTTCGCTAAGAATACCGTTTTGCTACCAATAAAGGTAATTTACATTTTTATTTCTTACAAATAATTTTGCATTTCTGAATGCTTTCATGACAGGGAAAAAAACCTTCCCAAATGAAGGTATTATCAGACTCCCATGACCACAAAAAGTACCTCAGACCAGTGTCTTTATTTATAAATAATTTTTCAGTAATAACAGAAGAGACTAGAGTGGACAAGCACCACATTAAATATATACTGTATATACCCAATACATCCTCAAATTCCACTTTATGGAAGTTCATAAATAACAAATAGAAAACCTCATTCAAAAGTATCAGAAAGAAAGAGAGTTACGAAGAACGAACAGATAGCATACGCTACACTGTAAGGTGTCAGACCGCTCCATTAGTAGTACTGCTAACATTCTTTCCACTCACATTAAATAAATGGACAGCACAAAAATATAGTGTTAAAACAAGAAGATGCTAGGGAAACAAATGAAGAAAAGTCCTATTAGCCTTTTTACAGATACTCATCATTGGCATTCATTCTCAGATGGACTTTCCTTATGCCTCTTAGGAAAACACCAAAGAAGCTTCACCTAGATTAAGCCATATCATTATGAGCAACCCATTACTCACGGGGTCCATTAAAAACACTCGGAAAGCTGCTGTCAGATTTAATCCAACTCCACCTGCTTTCAGAGACAAAAGCATTATGGTTCAGGCCCCTGCTTGGTTGCTTTGGAAACAACAAACTGCTTCCATTCTTTTCTTCTGTGCCACTGACCCATCCAAATGAGTAAAGGCAAAAACTGATTCTCTAATGAGAAAGAAAAATGTTAAATTTAATGTTGTCATTTTCAGTGATAACAGGAAATAAATACATTAAAATCCTGACCTCTGCTTTGAAGAGTGTATTTAAAATTCTGTTGTCTTTGAGAGAGCTTTCTAAAACACCATAAAAGCATGTTTATTAAAAATATAATCAGTTCTACTTACATCAAGGGGTTTTCTATAAGTGACAAGAAAGTTGTGAACTGAGAAACAACCAGACATTTAGCAGCTGGACTATCCCTCCGCAGTTCTACTAAAGCATGCATAAGATACATAATGCATAAGCATTTATCTGAAAGGAACTTATTCTGACTTGGATAGAGTCCATTCCTACAAATGGCTTTGATAAAGTTCGCATCAATTGAGAGAAATCACTGTTCAGTAATATCTTTTCAATGAACTAATCTTGAATTCTTTGGATAGACTTTCCTTTAATTTCCATAGGAAACTAAGATTCAGCATTCTTAATGGTCACAAACTACAGGGTGATTGAGAATGCTTTGGGAAGGAGGATTCACAATCCATTTTCCAGACATAATTCACATTGTCAAAAGTCTGCAAGTCCCCTATCTCCAGGGTATACAGAAAACAGGAACAAAGTACTGGAACTTCAGAGAATAAGGCTTAAGTAATGGACAGCCTCAAGGCAAGTGATCTACCATTGCTATACTCAAGAAGTGTGAAAGGTTACCCCCAGAAATAGTGAGGCAAATGAGGTATGCTAGACCCTTGGCTAGGTATGACAGGGGATAAGGAGGCACCAGAAGCTCTCTTGGAACCAACATGAGAACAAACGGAACATGGAACTGGATTTGAGAAAGAAGAACACTGCTAGCTTTCTCAGTAAGGTTTAGCTATGATGAGGTAAAGAACAACTAATTCGAGAATGAAAGTAACTGCACCAGCTAAAAAAACCAACAAACCAACTTGATTTATTCTAGAGCGTAATGTCTGAAATTAGTTATTAGGGGTCCACAAAAAGATTTTTAGGGAATAAATTTGCAACCAGCATTTGAAAGAACAATTTCGTCATGAAAAGTTAAAAACTTAATGCTTCAGAAAAGCAATCTCAAAATGAAAAGGTCAAACTACGAGCAGGAAGATACAAATTCGGGCACCAAATGAGAGTAAGGCAAAGAAAAATGATGTGGCAGACCTTGAGAAACAAGTCTACAAAGTAAAATAACAATATAATGATGTTTTTCCTGACAAGTGTTCTATTGAACATATGCCCATTTAGTTTTCCTTTCTAAAGCACAATATATATTGTTTAAATAGAATTTAGGAAAGAATGATTTATTTTGATTTTGTTTCCAAAAGTAAATTAAGATTTGAAGAATTTTCAGTGGTTATAAATCTGCTCTATCTTCAGAAACTGAAACAAAAGGCAAAGCTCTTTACCAGAAGTTTTATTTAATTAACTCATATCTATGTACCGAACAATGACCAGCATCAAATTACTACTGGTGTTCTTTTGTCTTGTTTCTCATGCTGCAAAATTTGTTTGTGGTGTGATTTTAGTAAGCATTTTCTTCTGTGCTAGCTAGACATGCTGGACAGACTTCTAAATAACAAACTGAAGTATGTCATCCATATATATAATATGTTCAGTTTATTTACACAGTTGTAGAGTATGCTCTACAAAACCATAATGAAAACTATATAAAAGACAACAGAATGCACCTTTGAGCTAGATATCCACTCCTGATTAAGCTTCTTTCCATTGCTGGAATCTATTTCCTCTTCTAGGGGACCTTTCCACGTAGTTGTCTATTTGAAGCTCATTCCTACAGAAAGGGCATTTGGCTGTGCAAAAGCCCAAACAACAATAAAAGAAACTTATTAAATCTACTCATTTATAGAGACTAATAAATATCACCTTTACAAAGCACCTTTTATGCATTTGTTATATTAATGTTCATGTAAAAAAATCCTCAGGGATTCATTATTGCGACACGCTTTGTCATTTCTGAAGTGATAGTCAAAATATTTTATTTGCAAGAACATTAACATGACATAAACACTGCACATTCTATAAATACTCAGCCTTCCTCAAAAGGGAAGTGCTCTTCTTTCTGAGCATATTTATATTGAAATAAGTAGCTAAAGGTTTTAAATCAAGGATATATTTGGGCTATGGGAGTAAGATTATTTAAAATATGAGAAAAATAAACTATCTTTCAAATACAATATCTTTCTTAGTTACAAACAAAAGAATGACCTTTTAGCCTTTTTCTTCAAAGCTTGCACAGAAATAATAGCAGTCTGATGAAATATGCTTTGTCAGGACCAGACATAGGGTATCTTCTCTTTTTCCCCAACAGACACATGAAATGAGACATAAGTTAACACCAAAAGCCTTTTTCTCTGAAGTACATTCTAGATAACACAGAATTTATACAATCGTACTTTCATAGGACTACTCAGAAAATTTATTAAAAGACTGTGTGCACTGTACAAATGGACAACTTTGTCAAGCAAAAATGACAGATGTGAAAAACTGCCTAATGGAGCAACCCTTTATAATTAGCTAACTCTCTTTCTATAGAAATCTGGCCACGGAACCAAGGCATCTTTAGAGAGGTTCCAAAGCAGACCTCACAAAGCACATGAATATTGGGAGCATCTAATCTGGAATGAATCACTAGCCAATTAAAGAGACTAGCAGTCATAATCTGATACATTAATTTATTGCAGCAATAAAGGCATCCTTTCCAGAGACGGACTCTTTAACACAAACAAATTTGAAATATTGGTTTTCCAAAAGTAGTGAAAGAATGAGCCATTCCTGATTTGGCAGCAAATGAAAAATCCTCTAGTGACAAGACAAAATAAATTAATTCTATTAAACCTGAAAAAGTTTTCTGGGGAAAAAAAATCCTATCACTGCTCATAAAGACTTGTTTTTGTTTTTTTTCATAAAAAAGCACACATCTTTCTGCATTCCTTCTCCACTTTAGTGCTGTAATTATAAACAAAACACAAAAGTCAGCTGAACATTGCCAACACAGATACTGAAGACTTATGGTAAAAGCATATGAAAATGACAAAAACCGTCTCACAATGAACAGCTAGAAGAAGAAAAAGGGTTTGAATGCATATCTCACTAGCTTTCATAAGAATGCAGTTGATATACAAAGACATTAGATTACTATAGAGATCTTACAGCTTTATTGTGACCTACACAGGATCTTTACTTACTTGCACAACTCTAAATTTAGTATCAACAGAAGATTGAAATGAAGGTAGTGTTAAGTCACAAGCTGTTAACTACTAAGAAGTTTTTCCAATTTCAGTAGATGCTTTTAGGTTAACATTAGAAAGAGAAAATGATTTCCAAGTTCATAATACCATGACAGGCCAAATACTTTACTCAGCAGTTCTGTGTTTGCAGCTTCACATCTCATTTTTCACTGATGATTTAATGCTGTAATTTGTATTAATAATAGAAACCTTTATCTTGCCTGGAAGAATCCTGTTTGAACCCAAGCTGCTTTGGGGGGAGAGTGTATGCAGTTGTTGGTCTCCTTTGTTTTCAAGGAGATACCTGAAGTACTTTGTCGTGTTATTTACTAGGAGGGAATTACGTTTTAACCATTCAGCACAGAACTACCCAAATCAGATGCAGTACTAGTACAAATATTTATCACGTGGAAACAGTGAATTCCCCAGCTTTGGGATTTAGATGCATGTGAGAGTTTTGGCTAAAAGCTGCAAAAACTTCCTTGGCAATTGATTGAAATCAGGAATCATTTTGAAGGTAAGAAAATTTATTCACTCACTGTTTTAGAAACTTAAGATAGTTAAGAAGAGGAGAATCCATACCCACCTCTGTTTAGACTTCACTACTATGAAAGCAATCTACAGATCAACATGGGATTGGACAAAGGCAGTAGTTTCTGGAGAGCCCATGGTCCCTTCTAGGCAAAATACAGTAAGTAACTTGAGTTTACAGTCAAGTAGTATGTAGCAATGATAGTTCCATCACATCTTAACCCAGTTTATTTCTCTGCAAGTTAAAAGCACCAGAAGGTTTGGTAGGGGCACTGTCTGCTACAGACACATTAAGAACCTCTGCACTGGAAAAAGGCCTATGCAAGTGCTCTTTCCTTCACTAGTTCCCCTCAGATTTCTCAGAAATTTTGTAGAGTGGGATAGCTGCGTCAGAATTTTGTGTAACTGGCAATGAAACAATGTCAGTCCAGAAGCTAGACTGACCACACTTCCCACCTTTGTCTTCTTAGGTTGACTGACTATGCACAGGCAGGGGCTGATCCATCCCTGTTTGTTCCTAATGAAGAACACCACCCAGGTTTGTGCTAACATTTGCAGCTCTATTCTGGCTGAGGAGGAGGCAGAACAACTCCCAAGAGTAAGCGCAGCAGCACTGGATACAGATGGTGGCACTACCATGCCCTTATTTGCCCTAGAAAGAAAAGGGCAAGCAAAAAGGAAAAGTATATCTTAGAAGCACACAAGAAAAAGAAATACTATGGTTTTCAAGAGCAATTCAAGTCTACTCATCCACAAGCTGCTTCTGGATGAGCCCAGAGCAAATAGCAAAACAGCTATTTCACTGCCCAAGTTTATCAACTTGGAAAACGGAGTGTAGACACGATTTTAATTCAACAGTCACCTTCCAATACACAGCTTTGGTCTCTTGTAAGCACAATAATATATACGTGCATCACATCACACAGAAGCAATGAAGAGGCACCCAGGCATATGGAGGCAGACTGCTGCACACTTTTACCCCAGGGAAAAAGTAAGGTAAGAACTACAGAGCAAGCTTTTGAAAATACTGTTGGAACTTACCACTGTTCAGTTTGACAGCTACTTTCTCCATAGATTGACTTCAGGTCAATAGTTTTTACAAGCCAGATGACAAATAGGTTTACACGCTTCACCATGATTTAAAAGAACAACAGATAGATGGCCTTCTGGTGAAAGCAGTTCATTGCTTTTGAACAGCTATTACAATTACTTTTAACCATAGAACAACCAACCTGTTCACTTCTGAGGACTTCAAATATACACGGTTAACAACTCACATGTGCACAGTGTGTTATCACGGGAGGAGTCAGTGATTCAAAGCAAACTGTGCATTCTTCATCTGAAGCAGAGCTCAGAACCAACTTAATTTTACTCAGTAATGTCTCATGCAATTCTTTTTTATTATTTGCAAGCATAGAAACATACTTAAACTCAGAGATTTCTATACAGGAATCATTCTGATCTCTCATGCTTCAAAACAGTTCCATTCAACAAAATGCCATCAGAACAGGTGATACACAATAAGGATATAGCCTACAATACATAAAAGCACAAGCTGCCCCATACTACAGAAAATTCTAACCTACTATTTCAAAATATGTTAGAAGTAATCCTACTGGGAAAAATGGTAATTAGAACTTAAAGCACCTCAACTGTATCCTCAGTGATAATATGCACAACACAATGCCTAATGGGAATAAGCATTTTCCATGTGACAGCTTTCCAAGTAGCAACAATACTACGGACATGACACTATTTATAGTTAAGATTGCTTTATATTTTAAGTAAAGAAATTAAGGTCGTACTTAGTTAATAATTAAGCTCTGAATAATTACTGAGCAGCATTCAAATAATTTTTCCATCCTGTATTCTTCAGGAAGGCAAACAACAGCCTTATAAAAAAGTTTCTGACCATATCTCATAGGCCTCGCGGTATCCTGAAAAATCAACATGAGTGGCCTCCTTGCTCTCTTAGAAAAACTGTAAATAATGCTGCTGTTTAAAGGGGCGAAAATGTTATATTTTGACCTTTTTCTGTGGGATACCCCACTATTCTTCTATTTCAAGAGCAATAAATTTCTTTATTTGGCACTTCATTTGACATTCTCAGACAGTAATATGTCATTCTGAGCATGCAAGCAGAAAGGCACCTGTTTCCGCCCCCTTCATCAGGTGGTTTGAGGACTTATATACACAATTTCCAGAAGCGCAAGAGTGAATATGCCAAGTCAAAAGCAGGGAACGGAAAGTGTGCTCACTACTCATGAGCGGCAGTGTAATTACAATACCACTCCAGTTTTGTATTTCGATCAAATAAATCCCCCTTGGGAAAGCAGATCTGTATCCTTTTACTATCAGAAGAGACTACAGGAAGCAGTAACTTCTACATCACCATAACCAATACAGATCACGTTTACATATTAGAACACCTTAGCCCTGTCCTACCGCTCCATTTTCACTCCAACCTATGCAGCGAAGGCCGCGCAGCGCAGGCGCCGTTTCTCGACTCGAGACGCGCACGCCACGCCCAGCGCCGCTCAAGCCCCGCCCCCAGCCCCGCCCCTGCCTTGCGTCAGTCTTCCCCCTCGCTGGGAGAAGAGTGCCCTCGGCCAATCAGAGGCCTTCCCGCGCGCCCGTTCCGCGCGGGTCGTGGCCAATGGGGAGCCACCACCTGAGGCGAGGGGTTCGAGGCGGTTAACGGTCGGCAGTTGGTGCTGGTCGGTTGCGAAGACAGACGTGTAGTGGCGCAGTTGGAGTTCGTCACCTTAGCGAGGCACCATGGTGGGAGACGGGATCCTTGCGGCTGCGGGAGGAGAAAGGGCGTTTGGGAGGCGGGATCCATGTGGCTGGGTGGGGAGGAAAGGGCATTTGGGACTGCTTCTGCTGCGGCACTTCAGCGGAGTATATGACTGCACGTGCTAGAGCAGAACCCGCAGGCAGTCTCTACTTGAAGTCGCCGTGGTAGCTCTAAGGCAGAGGGTTGGTGAAAGGGAGAGAAATTAGTGTAAAAATGTATTGTCTTTAGGCCAGACGAGGCACAGAAACCGGCCGATAGCTAGCAAGACGAGTTTTGTGCAAGCGAAGTCTATTTGGAGGAGATATCTCCCGCGCGAAGAGGCGAGGGACGAACTGATCCAGGCGGCAGGGAGATAACGGTTCAGAGCATGGTGGCTGTCGGCCGGATCTGTCCGCCAGTTTTGGGCCGCCTTGGCGCGTGAGGCCGTAGAGGGCACAGCGCGTGCTCCTGGGTCCACGGCGGTGAGGGGCGGTGGCGCGTGCCGGGAGCCGTTCCCTGACCATAGCCAATCAGAGGAGGAGAGAGGGCAGGGGCGGGGCGGCGGCGCGTGCCGGGAGCCGTTCCCTGGCCACAGCCAATCAGAGGAGGAGAGTGGCCGGCGGCGGTGAGGGGCGGGGCGGGCGGCGTGGGGCTTGTGGCGGATCTGCGGGCGTGGAGCGGAGACTGCGGTGCTTGATGAAGCTACCCGGGAAACGGGAAAGAGCAGACCAGACATCTTGCTTTTTCTTTTCCACCGCTGCTTTTGTCTAGATATACTCTAACAGTAAACTAGAAAAGCAGCTTATTTCCATCTCAGGTGTAAGACAACTGAGGTATTGGGAGATTCAACGTACATGGCACAGTTGCTTAGAGTCAAAGGAGCTAGCTTAAATGGGGTAGATTACATTTGATTGAGACTCTTAAGACGATTTCACTTAGGAATAGGTATGAAAGAAATACGTACGAATTGTAGATACTGCTATGCTTATTATAAAGGAAAAGGTACTGAATGGTCCTGTGCAGGAAAGATTCTTTCAACAGTTATCCAGTACATGGCCTGGTAACAAGTCAAGGAAATTGGGAGAATACTTAAATATGTAAAGAGGTCCTCCAAAAACTAAAGGTGGAAAAGAGACTAAGCTGAATATTAAAGATGGAATATATACGCAGCATTGTAAGGGATACTGAATTTGTATTTAGCCATGTGTTCATAGAGACTATGTTGTCTTTAGGATCTTTCAATATTCACAAAGTCAGTGCAGGTCAGCTAAGGTGAGTAGTGTCTTGCTAGCCTCTTGTTCTCTTAAATTGTCACTTAAAAGCAATCAGGGAATATTGCAGCAGAGAAAGACCATAAAAAGTACAACCCATGGGCAGGTAGCTCCATGTCTCATTATCATTCTCTTTTTACTTTGCAGCGTGAATGCATATCCATCCATGTTGGTCAGGCTGGTGTTCAGATTGGCAATGCATGTTGGGAATTGTATTGTCTTGAACATGGGATCCAGCCTGATGGTCAAGTGCCTAGTGATAACACTATGGGACGTGGAGATGATTCATTTAACACTTTCTTCAGTGAGACTGGAGCTGGTAAACACGTTCCGAGAGCAGTGTTTGTAGACCTAGAGCCAACTGTAGTCGGTATGTACACAACATTAAAGGTCTTAAGTGAAAAAGTGAGGGTCCTTTACGGATTCCCTACTGCCTTTTTTTTGTTTGTTTAGAACACTCTAGATTTTAAAACATGTGTCTGGATGCTCTTTTGACATTTGAGGTTCTTGTTGCTTGAAAGAAATTAAATAATGGTCTACAGGTTATAATATCTGGAAAACAAGAACTTTTTAACAATCTGGATCACCTTTCCAGACTGCTGCACTGCATGTAGTTTTCTTTGCGTGCTGTCCAGTATCATGTCTGTACCTGTAGTGTAGTTTTCTGAGTGATCTTTGTGTTCCTTGAGTAGAAATACTGCTTTGCGTGTGCCTGATGTTTACCCTGAAACAAAGGGGCAGAAGTTATGTCAACTTCTTAGACTAGTCAGACAAGCTGCGTATAGTCAGAAATGCTTTCTACACTCCTTTGACTCATGTGCTTCGTGTGTAGTCACTAGGCAGCACACATAGAACCGAACAGATCAAATTTATGATGTGGTATTCTGTGACTTTTTTGTAGATGAAGTTCGTACAGGCACGTATAGGCAGTTATTCCACCCTGAGCAGCTCATTACTGGGAAAGAAGATGCAGCCAATAATTATGCCAGAGGCCATTATACCATTGGAAAAGAGATTGTTGATCTAGTGCTAGACCGCATTCGCAAACTGGTAAGGACTCGTGCTGCAAGTTAGTATTTAAAATAATTGATACAGCTGTATAGCTAGCTATATTGATGGTTTGCTGTTTTTCCGTTAAGAATTTTGTGCACAGTTAATTGTCCAAAACAAAATAAACCTTCTATTTCCTTGCCTGCCCCGCCCCCACTTTAAGTAAAAATTCAATCAGTTAAACCAGGACCTTTCAAGAACACTGTTGGTTTTTTTTAACAACAATGTAAAACTAGCAAACTTATGACAGAAATGCTTTTGAATTATTGTTTTTATACTGATTTCTCCAAAACCATAAATAACTGTTTTTCTCCCATTTTTTCCACCTCCTTATAGGCTGATCTATGCACAGGGCTGCAAGGCTTCCTTATCTTTCATAGTTTTGGAGGAGGCACTGGTTCAGGGTTTGCATCACTGCTCATGGAAAGGCTGTCTGTTGACTATGGCAAGAAATCTAAACTGGAATTTGCAATTTATCCAGCACCACAAGTTTCCACTGCTGTAGTGGAACCCTACAACTCAATTCTAACTACCCACACAACATTAGAGCATTCAGACTGTGCCTTTATGGTAGATAATGAAGCCATTTACGATATATGTCGTCGTAACCTGGACATTGGCCGTCCTACTTACACAAATTTAAACCGATTAATTGGGCAAATTGTTTCATCCATCACAGCCTCACTGCGTTTTGATGGAGCCCTCAATGTAGATCTGACAGAATTTCAAACTAACCTGGTTCCATACCCACGAATCCATTTCCCCTTGGTAACATATGCCCCTATCATCTCCGCTGAAAAAGCATATCATGAGCAGTTATCTGTGGCTGAGATTACCCATGCTTGCTTTGAACCAGCCAACCAGATGGTCAAATGTGACCCTCGCCATGGCAAGTACATGGCCTGCTGCATGTTATACAGAGGTGATGTTGTGCCCAAAGATGTCAATGCAGCCATTGCCACTATCAAGACTAAACGTACCATTCAGTTTGTGGATTGGTGCCCAACTGGATTCAAGGTATGTAGCCTTTTAAGTGCTCAATATCTAAATGATTAGGAATTGTGTAGTCTTCAGAGGTGACAGTCATGCTACAATGTTGTAATATCCCTGCTAAATATTTTTATGAAGTGCAAAATAACTCTTAAGCTGTTTTTTCTATTTGCAATCATGGTGATTTTTGATTGTTTACAGAAGTAAGTTTTTAAGCCTTAGCATTCCTAAGGAAAGTTCTCATTTGTTTCCTTGAAAGGTGGGCATTAACTACCAGCCTCCAACTGTGGTGCCAGGTGCTGATCTTGCCAAGGTGCAGCGGGCTGTGTGTATGCTGAGTAACACAACTGCTATTGCAGAAGCATGGGCTCGCCTCGACCACAAATTTGATCTCATGTATACTAAGCGTGCCTTTGTGCATTGGTATGTTGGGGAAGGGATGGAGGAAGGAGAATTTTCTGAAGCCCGGGAAGACCTGGCTGCCCTTGAGAAAGATTATGAAGAAGTTGGCCTAGACTCAGTAGAAGCAGAGGCTGAAGAAGGAGATGAATATTGAGAAAACTAAAGCCTGGAAAAATTTATTTACCAAAAAAAAAAATAAATTGAAGAACCCTCTTTGTTAGTGTTCACATGTGTTTCCAAATAAAGTTCCAAAGATTATACTGCTGCTTTTTTCCTTCTTCAGTATTCATGTGTGTGTATGAATGTGTGAATTAATGAAGGAAGGACCATTTGAGATTTTGGTTTTGGTAGCGGATCTGTTACCTGCTTTAAAAGTGCATAGTAATTTTTACCTTCCTACATTGGCCTGATAAAAAAGAAGAATAAATCTAAATATCCTTTACCAGTATGGTCACATGAATAGAGTTTTAGAGACACATGGAAGCAGCTCTATCACAGGACTTGTGTAAAAAGTGCACACTCAGCTGGTTAGAGCATGATGCTAACCAAGGTGGTGGTTTCAATCCCTAGATAGGCCATTTAGATAAGAGTTGGACTCAGTGATCCCTGTGGGTCCCTTCCAACTGAGAATACTCTGTGAGATGACTAGGCTTTTGTTTGGGGGGTTTGTTAGTGTGAATTTTTTTGGTTGGTTATTAAGAAAGAATTGCTATATTTAAATACAAAAAAAAAGTCTCTGTTTTTGACGCTGGGAGACTGGAAGAACCCAGGTTTCAGTAGCCTAATGCATTAGGCACGCTCCTGCTGGCGGTAGTGGCTCCAAGCCGTGCCCAAGTGAAAGCCGCTCCACATACAAACTACCGACCAAACACCCGTGATCAAGGTCTTCCATTTACGAGCCACCGTTCTCAGTCCGTGTCACACTCCCAGTTTATCCTCCCAGTCGAGAACTCCCCCAGTGTACGGCGCTGCTCGGTCATGACGGAGGATTCCCGGGGGTGCTCATTCAGCAACGGAGTCACACCAAGGCCACGCGGAATCTCGTACGAGAGTACCTGTCCCAGGGCAGCCGCACTCTGCCGACCGAACCCGCCCCCGCACAGCCCCGCGCGGGGCGGCTCTGCCCACCGCGGAAGTGCCGGGCACCGCCT
>JAHLSL010000060.1:58653-181380 GCA_025920805.1 Petroica traversi
GTGGGTTGCAAGAATAAACTAGTCATGTTCTGTTTGAAATACCTGGTCGTAAACCAGAATTTGACTGTGTTAGATTTTGAACGCTCCTTAATTTTGCACATTGATAACCTCATTCCTGCTGAAGTTGCATTTTGTGCCAGACATATAGCCATAACAACAGAGCTGGATGTTCTAATCCTGAAACTGGAACTGGTCCAGCAAAGTGCAGACAGGACAGAGCAATGTGCTCAGGGAGTTAGTCCACCAGAAAAGGCTGTGGATGGAGGTAAGTGCTGAAATAATTTTTTTTTTCATTTTTTTTATCTCCGAGAATCTGCTAATTGATTCCTGTTGTTCTGAATGTAGTCTCAAACAAGGTCTTTGCCCTTTAGAAAAAAATTTCCAGTTTGGCCTATCGCTGACTATCTAGCTGATATTCTTAGGCATGAAAAGCTGTACCAGCCTGTAGTTTGAGGTAACATTTAAACAAATATGCCATCATGCTTCAGACTTAGAGGATAGTACAGCCTCTGCAGACACAGAATTAGGTTCCTGTTTTAGGGTGCCTTGATGGGCCAAGTTAAAGTAGTATTAGTTCAGTGGGGTCTGTTCAGAAAAATTCTATCAGTGTCACTGCAAAGGTAACTGGCTTACACAATTAAGAATGTTTCTATTGTGATGCCTTTGTACATTTGTAAGTGTTAGACTCAGAACCTGCCATAATCAAGCAAATTCTCCTTTCTCAGTACTTTATCTTATTCGGGAGCTTATTCGCCTTAGAATTCTAGAAATCCCAGAAATAGATGTGCTTGGGAGGTTTAATTCCTGTGTATTACAAGATATCAATCCATATTAATCAGTTATCAGTTCCTGCTTTTCCAAGTAGGATGTATCAGATCAACACCAACAAACCTTAGGAAAGTCCTTTCTTTGTAATTGAAGAAATTTAAAAGGGTGGCCATTTAGAAATGGAAACTATACCTAGAAAAAATTTAAAGGTAAATAATTCATTTCAGATAGGGGCGGTATAAAATCAGTGTTCTTCACTGGGTGAAGATGGATCTTTTCTCAGATAATGGCATCCTGCTGCTAGTTGTTTTTATTACTAAAAACCACATAGAAAAGTTCCGGTTACTTTCTGAGTGTTATTAGGATTTGCTTTCCAGGACTTAAGCGAGTTAAAGATAACACAACTTCCTGTGATAGTTGCCGTTGCCTTCTTAAAACCTCTTCAGCCAAAAGTCAACATTTTTTGATGACCATCCGTTTGCAGCGCCGGTTGCCTTGAACTCAGTCTCTGATGAACAGTGTACATGTTTGGGTTTTTTTTTTCCCCAGAAATCTTGACTCTTAAGTATTCAGACTGTTGAGGCTTAAATATGAATTGATCCCATCTTCTAGTATGGTTGTTTTCAAAATTTTGTGGTTTGAGGAAGCCAATGCTAGCTAGGTAGCTGTAATTGGAGTATTTAGTTGATATTATCATACCATTTTCTTTCTGCCAAGTGGAATGGTTTGAACAAGTAAGATAGCATTTTCATTGCTCAGGTGTGAAAGATGAAAATCCTTCAACACATACTATGCAGCTTGAATTAGATGAGTTCATCCTATGTCAGAAGCCAGTGGAACTGCTTGGGGAAGAAAGTAAGCTATGTGAGATACCCATCACACTGGAATCCACAGAGTTACCTACAGAAGACACAAAGCACTTCCAAGTGCAGTATCTGCTTTTCAGGTATTACAGATGTATTTTTGCTTTTGTGGGTTAATGTATTACAAAAAACCAAACTGAGTTGTGTGTTTTGTCTTTTTGAAAGAAAACTCCTGATGTTTTGGCTTTTGGGGTTTTTATCAGGTTTGGTGTTTCTTTTGAACTGAGGAAATTTTGAGATACCAAAGAAAGCCCATTTTTTAGTATCTTGGAATATTTCACTTGGAAGGGATTGGCAGAAATCATCTAGTGCAACTGCCTGACCACTTATTATTAAGGGCACAGACCAAACGCCTCTTAAACAGTGACACGTCTAGGGCATCAACCACCTCTCTAGGAGGCCTGTTCAGTGTTTCATCATTCTTGCTAAGAAAATACTTCCTCATGTCAAGTCTGAACCTCCCCTGGCACAGCTTTGAGCCCTTCCTAGGTGTCTTATCCCAGGATCCCAGGGAGAAGACTTCAGCACCTGCCTCTCAAGGTACCCTCCTCAGGAAGCTGATTTAGTCTTCCTCTTTCATCAAAATTTCTATCAAAAACTGAGAAAGAATTGATGTCAGGGTCCAAAAGTGAATTCAAAGCAAAGGAGGGAAAATGGTGACATGTAATAGAGAAAAAATAGTATTGGAGATGGCATGGTGTTCCGTATAGCTTAGTGAAATAAAAAGAGAGAAAAAAAAAAAGTTAAATTGAGGTCAAAATCAGTTTCAGGATTTCTTCAGTGATCTCAGACTTTGGGAAACTTTTTGCAGACAAGCAAAGAGAGAGGATTTCAGTTGCAGGAACTCAATATAGTTCTGTCTAGCTGTGCCACGTACGTCTTGGCATTGCTTTGCTAATGGCATTGGTAGTAGGAGTGTGCATTGTTGTTAGGTGTTAAAACGTGAGCTATGCCTCTTATAGCTGCTGCTGTTTGCTTGTCCAAAGTATATAATCATAATTTCTCACTGCAGTCCCATATTGTTTCGGACTTTTTTCCTAGACGTTTTGCACCAGACCAGTCGCCTTTTGGATTTTGTGAAGAGACAAAATTGCACTCTGTTCAGCTGCTTCCTGTATACCAGACAGGTATATGGATATGCATGAATGCAGTGTGGTTGCCATTTAATTCCAGCTGTCTTATGGTCTTGTATGATTTACAGGCTTTGTCAAGAGGGTCTGCAGAATATGAACGCAGCTGTTACCAGTGGCATCCTAATAAATTCTGCCTTTTCCGGCCTTCCCTTAAGTGATGACCTATTTTTTTGTGAGCTGCAGCTCTGGATGAGCATTCATTCCAACTTAAAAGTAATTTTCTAAGATCCGGCGTTCAATTAATGGATGCTTAGTTGTGGTGAATTTACCAGGACTGTCTAATGCTGTAAATTTATAGAATTTCTTCACTAGGTTCTACATCCATATTTTTGTGAAAATGCCTCCAAATGAGATAATATATGATAGAATTTTTTGACATGTGCACTGAGCTGTGTATAAACCTTCTTTTTACTAGCTGCCAAGAAAACTATTCTGCAATATGGGCAGGTTTGATTGTATCTTTTAGGCATCAGGCTTGGAATGGAATTGCCAGGTGTTTATTTACTTAAAATGCCTTTCTCGTTGTTACATCTAGGAAATTCTGCAGCAGTCCATGAGGAAACTGAGAATAAGAGAAAACTTCTGAGTCTCTTTTGCTTTTTCTCTTTGCCTCATGTTGGATATCTGTACTCTGTTGGGAAGTTAGTAGAACTAATTTCTACTTACCAATATTCGGAGAAGTCAGAGCAGGCAGTCCTCACTCCACAGTTCCTCCATGTCATTACAAGGTACTATATTGATGCTTTTACTGATAGTATCACTATGTTTTTCTATGCTGCTGTCCTTAAATTTTTTTTTTCAGTGTGATAAGTCCATCATAGCCTCCTGGAAATCTCTGGGCAGGCTCATGTACTAGTTCTGCATACCCTTCTGCTTGGGCTTTAAACCCCATTTCTTCAAAGGAAAAAGAGCTGATTAATTGCAGTCTTGGCTACTTGATTTTTGCAAGTCTTAATTTCTTTCCTTCATTGTTGTGTTTTCTTCTTTAACTCTAGTCAGAACCTACAGTGCTTCACAGTGCGATGCAGTGCAGCAGCAGCTCGTGATGAGGATTCATATATTGACATGACCATAAAGGTACACCTCTCATTATCTCACTAAAGGAATGGGTATAGTGGTATGGTACTTAGTTGACTTAAATTTTCTTTTGAACTCCTATTAGTTTCTGATGGCTAAACCAATAAAATAACATCCAAAATGAATCTCATGTTGTATTTTGGTCTACAGATGTCTCAATGAAACAATCTATCATTGCCATGTACAATTCCAGGCCATTAGTAGAATGTTTTCAAAAACATTAAAAGCTTTAAAATCACTTACATTTTTAACTACATTCCATGCTTTTCTGTATAAAACTGAGCAAAGGGTGTGGAGTTTTCTTTTATTGAATGATGCTTCTTTCTCTTAGGTGTCCTTGAAAAAACAGTTTTTCTAAGAGGCATGTAGGTATTCAAACAAGTCTGCTATTGGATACTTAGGGCATTTTTTTTTTGAGATGAGGGCTTTTGATCCTTGTAGGTCTAAACATTTTCACTTCCTTAAATTGCTTGTTAGTAAAAATCTATTGAATATAAATATTGTGGTACACATTAATAAAAGTAGTAGGAAAGATAGATAGAGGTGTATTTTAAGATAGCATTTAAGGATTTCTTCTGAGCATGTAGACAGCAAACATAAAGAAAGCATAGGACAGCAGTTTTATTTTCAAGAGCCAAACATGTATTCTCTGCTCTGAATAGCTAATACCAGCATGTGACGTAATCTCTTCTGTCCTTTCTCCAGTCTCAGCTTTCAGTGTCTTCACTATGAGTTACACTGAAATTCATCACAGTGCCTCCAGTCAGTCAACAGGCTGCCTGCTGTGTCTGTAGGATTTTTGGAGAGGTGTGAAGTTTGCAGCCCTACACAGATTTCCATGCTGTAACTTGCCATCCACAGTGTGCCCACCCATTCTGACATGGATCCCTCCATGGGCTACAGTCCCTCAGGGGCATCCTTGTGCTGGTGTGAGTCCTTCATAGTCCAGTTCCCTCATGGGCGTCCCTGCTCCAGTGTGGAGTTTGAAGTGTGATGGCATTATTTTTATTATTCGCTATTACTATTTTTACTGCTGTGTTTTCAAACCCGTTTAAAGCTGCCTCATTCTGCATCTCACTAGCCCAGGACAGTCTAGAGCCTTCAGATCACCACTGTAGGCCTCCACTTCTTACAAGAAATATTGAGTTGTTTTCAAAAAGCAGGTTACACATAATGCTGTATTGCCTTGTTTCACTGTGTATGTTAATTTTTAAGTGTAGCATTTTATCTTTAAGGCTGTAAATTTAGAATATTTCTATGCAAATGGGGTTGCATTTTTCAGTTTTAAGTCCACTATGGATGATAGCATATGTTTTATGTGAAAAGTGCATATAGAGCAAATCAGGGAAATAATACTGGGTATATGAGGTAACAATGGGCAAGGAAATACAATACTTCTATCTGTAATTGATTTTTATAAGCAACTGAAATCAGGACTTTTATAACCAGACAGTCTTTCAGAACAAGGCCAAATTCAGACTATTTGGGATAAGGTTTTCCATGTTAGGCATCTACTTCAGGTCCTATTATTTTGAGAAACACAGCTGAAACTCTGCAGTTGCTTTGAAGAGTGAAATAATTTTTTTTTCACTCATTAAATTATTCTTGTTAGGCATTTATAAATATTTTTATTCTTGCATAAACGAAGCACTCAAAGTTAGGAAAGCCAGTGAATGTTTTTAATGTCAGATCATTGTACAAAAGTTACTTTTTTTTTCTGATTTATTAAAAAATTCAACATACCTACCAAGTGAAATTACAAAACAGTCGCTTTCCTTTATAGGCTTGTCCACCTGTCACACTGGATGTCTGTACATTAAGAATGCAGCTTTTTATAGGACCAAGAGCTATCTGTCATTTCAAAAACTATATAATTCTTTTGACTAAGGCAGACACGGAAGATATTACTGAAAGAAGAAAGCCTACAAGAAGGATGCTGTAAGGATTTGTGTATTTAGGGAGATGGTACTTATAGCTCTGTGCTGAAGTTGTGGATATTGCAACTTTAGAGTAGTTCCTCTGTTGAAAAACTCTTTAAAATAATTGGCTTCTTAGTGATTGAGAAGAGTAACCAAGCTTTTTTTTTTCAGTTCTGTTTTATTTACTGACATAGAAGAAATGAGCATGAAGTCACAAATGTTTGAAATTAGCAAAATGTTAAAATAGCATTACAAAAAATGTATCCTGAGAACTAAAAAAAAATTACCTTGAGAAAAAATATAGAGTAACAAAAATATGTAGTGCCAAAGCTATAGGTTACAAAATATGTTGCAGCACAAAATTAAAATGTCTTATCTTTGGCTAAGGGTCCATCACTGTACTTATCAATGATAAAAGTTGGATCAGAATTTGCCCTAAGTTACTGTTATAGGATGTGTGTAGCCAGAGATATATGTGACTTTTTACATGTTTCCATGAAAACTACTATTCCCCTTTCATTTTTGGAAGGCTTTTCATAAAACAGCTAAGCAGCTATTCTCAACAGCTATTCAGAAACCACATTTATTAAAGTCAGTTTAAGTTAGTTAGAAAGAGTGGGACAGCTTTAGTTGATTGATGAGTTATTTGAACCAGTATTTCTTAAAGCCTAGAGGAGACATTATTCAGAAGAAGATAATGAGAAGCCTGTCAGGAAAAATGAGTATTCAAAATCCTGTAGTTTTCTTGTGTAAAGCACATTTCCTGCCAATTGTGTGGTTTCAAATGTTCTAATCGGCATTTGAAAAAGATATACTTTTGCCTTTTGTAAAGAATGTAAGCTGGACAAATACTAAGCTACTTAGCACCGTAATTTGAAAATAAAAATATAAATATCCCAGTACAGTTAAAATAAAACCAAAAAACAGAATAAAAAGTGTCTGTTTTCTTATCGTGTTTTTAACCTTAGGACTTTAGAGACCAAACTAAAATGTGTTAGAATAAAAGCATTCTGATATACCATGTCTTGGCAAACACTTTGGTAGAGCTGCAGGGTCAAACATGCGCTAAGTCCTTACAGGAGATAAAGAAACAGCTAATTTAAATTATTTGACCGTTCAAGGTCTGGCTGGATAACACCCTGGGCAGTCTGACCTGTTCAGTGGGTCGCATGCCATACCTGTGACAGGGGGGTTAGGTCCTCTTAAGGGTCCAAGCCAAGCCGTTCGATGATTCTGTGATTCCTGATACTCCCTGGTGTTAAGCACAAGAGAAGATGTAGTAGACAATTCTGATGATGACTCTTACGTATGAACAGGCCCATCCCTGTTCTGTTATTAGCCAGTATGACTTTAATTCACAACTTAACTGTCCAGCACCTACTGGTCTGCAAACATACCTATTTATGCATTTGAATTATGAAATGAGTGGGGTTTTTTTTTATTTCATAGTGTTTGTTTCAACACTGACAACTCAACTCTCTTTTCTAGTTCCAGAAAGGCTGACAACATCAAATCCAGAACAAATTCTGAGTCAGAGCCTGGTTGGAACTTATATATTATAAACACTGTTTCAACAATTCAGCTTTACAGAGAAATGGTATTGCCCAACTCCTGCTTTTGTTGTTTGCTAACTAAAAATAAGTGCTGTTAATTAATCTCTGATGCATGTCATTACTGAATATAGTGTAATGTATTTCTTGTGAATAGCCCATAATCCTGTTTCAAATGACTGCTGTCCTCATTAGAATTGTTCCTGTATAGTCT
Organism: Petroica traversi; assembly: GCA_025920805.1. Classification (NCBI taxonomy): domain Eukaryota; kingdom Metazoa; phylum Chordata; class Aves; order Passeriformes; family Petroicidae; genus Petroica; species Petroica traversi. The sequence continues at coordinate 66,178 of JAHLSL010000060.1, forward strand.
TAATTTTTGTCTACAACCTAAGTCTCCTGTGTCTGTTCTAGGTAGATTATAGTAAAACTTATGAAAATGTTAAAACTGAGAGCTGCATCCATCTTCTAAGTGAGGCTCACTTACTGGTCAGAGCAGCTATGATGGACCCTCATTTCCTTAAATCAGATGAAAAGGAAGATCTTCTAAGAGCATTCAGAGAAAGTTGTGCCTTCTTAGGAGACTGCTACAGCAAGTATGTTTTAGATATCAAAATGGTAGAGGTGAAGTGTGTTTCCAGCAGTGTAACCTTAAATAAAAATATTTAGTATCTTTAATAATAATCTTTAAATTCTTTGCTATTTTACATTAATACTGCATATGTAATAAAAATGTTTCTGTTTTACAAAACCAGCTTAATCTAGTTGCCTTTATTGTCATTAAACAGAATTAAATTACTCAGAATTAGGTTGAATTCAACATAATTATGTTGAATATAAACAATATATGCAAATAACTGATGTGTTTGTGACTTTGTTTGATGTAGTTTTAGTTCTTACAAATAGTGATGGCAAAAGTGTTGCCCTAAGTTGTTTTGTTATTTTCTTTCCTCTATCTCTCTATTTTCTTCAGGTTTGACACAGAGGATTACCACCTTGCTTTGCCATACTACAGAATGTCAGGTTTATCCATGACTGAAGTTTTAAAAAGATTATTTTCAGAAGGCAATGAAATACAGAATTATGAGAGAGGATTTATATTTTACTTAACTCATTCTCTTAATGAAGACTCAAATGAAGAATTAAGTAAGGTAGAAATAAGTTGGTTTATTTGTAATCTGCTTATTTAGTTCTGATTTTAATCACTTTCCCTCTGAAAACGCTGACCTGATTTTCTAGTTTTACAGTAATTCTTTTTCACATTATTTTTATTTCCCCATTTTTGTTGAATCGCAGGCAGCACCTGTGATGCTTTGGGCTGCTTTCAAGCAACATCTTACATGTCTGGCTATCACAATGGATGTTGCTAGTGATCTGGTTCCCATTTGTGCAGAGATACTTCTGTTTTAGGAAAGCCCTGTCTCAAATTTCTGTAATCCTTCTTTTCTGTAGCAGAGCAAACCATTTCTTTGAACATTGCTGAACTGTACAGATTGCTAAAAACAATTAATTTTGGTGGTGGGTGTTCTAGCACGCCAGAATATGAGTTGAATCTACCAGTTAGAAATCCTTTTCTTTTACCAGTAGGGACGAGAGAGGCAGGAAAGGCACTGTGATTTGATAGCTAAGCTGCACTTATCTGTTTTAAAAAAATACAAACACATCAGCCCAGAAATCAAAACAACACAACTGCACTACTTTCATGTGCCATAGAAGACTGTATATCTGAAAAGGTCTAAACTGTCAAATGGCTTTTATTTCAATAGGAATCAGGAAATAAAGTTCTCCAGATATTCTATCTCATGGACCCTGTGCAGCTGCCTCATATCCTTTGCAGTCCTAGCATGAGAAACATATGTCCTATGACAGCTGTGAAGTATCTTCAGAAAGTAGAAAAGATTATGCCATCAGTGGTCCTGACACTTACTAAGGCTTTCTTGGCTCTGAAAATGGGAGACCTGACAATGTATGAACATGAAATGGACTCCTATAAGGAGGTAAAGTATGCTGAGTGCATGAGCTATTCATGCTTTACAAAGTCCAAGTCAATAGTTTGATTTTGCAGTAAAAAAATAGTAGCATTTTGCAGTAAAGAAACTTCCGATCACTCCTCTTTCCCCTGATAGGCTGTGCAGAATCCACTGAATGTCTGCAGTAACAGTAGAATGGAAGGCTGGCGTACACTGGCACTGTACAGTTTCCCCTGCAGATAGGGTAGTCTTGGTGAAGACTAACCAAATAAGCAACTTTTGAAGTCTTGATCAATTAGATGTTGTTTACTGGGATGTAAGCAACTCTGCCAGTGCTTCTCGGCTACATGGGAGGATTGTGCAGTAGCATTTCTACACCTATCCACCTGAAATTAATGTGATATGCCTGTGAAAACACTAACTGTGGGCAAACAGCTGTTATAAAATTGCTCTTGAACAGAATCTTTGTCTGTTGTGCTCGCAAACTGAAGTTTCTGTATACAATTTCACGTCTCATGTAGAATCACTGAAGTCTTATTAAGACCAGATCAGAACCTACTTCAGAGCCATCAGAATAAGAATTCCTCATGGTGGAACTGTCTCTGCCATAGATACTCACATGTTAGACCAGTCTGTAAATTAATTCTTGTTGAGTCTGATCAAAGCTATGGAATATTCAAAGGTGATAGAGTTTGAAAGAGAGACCTTTTCATATAGTTTATCTATAGGATATTGGGAGTCTAAACACTTTTGAAATAAATGGATAGCAGTTTAAAAGTTAGATATCATGCTTTGGTGGAAGAAGTCCTGCAGAGTTTTTAAAGCTAAATGGTTTTGAATTGCAAGGTGGGAACTATGGAACTGTGAGGAGCTGCTTCAAAAATTATTTCAACACCACCTGCTTTTGCAGCATGATCAAGTGGAATTGCCATGTTGTGAGTAAACACATGCTGCATGGATGTTATCTGGAGAATTGGGTGGCTTAGGCTTAAGTGGTTTTGGTTGGATTTTCTTTCTTTCAAATCTGATCTATTAAATATGTTCCATTGCACTTAACCTTTAAAAAAGCATTTTATTTCAAAGTAGAAAAAAGACCACTTTCTTGTGTACTTAATTTAATTTATTTAGGCATCATTTTTCCACTGTCTTTAAAATGGGAATAATATGTTGTTATACTCACCTTCAAAAGTGCTCACATACCCCTAAATAGCTTCCTGTTGCACAAAGTGCAGCACATTTTGATCATTGTTTCAGGGGTGTTTTCAAAATAAAAATAATACTTTAGCAAACTAGTCTACTGAAATTTAGCAAAGTAGCCTCTTGAAAAGTCAGCCTGTGATTTTTCAAGCTACCCTGTATATCAAATGTCTTGGATGTCGTTGTGAAATCATTTTATGTGCACTCTAACTCCATCTTTCAACAGCATGTTACTTTTAGTGTTTAGGCACAAGGCCTGTTTTTCAGATGTCACTGCTCCAGAATGTGATTTGGATCTCTGTCTCTGGAGAGCTACTCTATGAACTGCAGGAAGAATTTCCTTTCTTCCCTGACTACTTCCATCTAAATTTCACTGTCTGAGGAAATACTGAGTTTATGGAGTAGAATTGTCTATGTATTGAATTCTTTAGCTGATTCATATCTAATTATGTTTGTAGACAGCACTGGCTTGCGGCTTCACTGGGCAACCACGCCTCCTGCAGCAGCGTAAGGAAGGAATTGTTATGCCAACTGAGTTTGCTGTTCACCTGAAGGAGATGCAGCCTGGTTTACTGGTGGCTGCCACTGTGGCTTTACATGAGAACAGTAAAATTGAGCTAGAAGAAGCAGACACCTTTTTCAAGGTTGGCCTATGATCATGTTTTTGCGTCTATTTTTTTCATAGTAACATTGTTGTGGGTAAGAAAAGCAGCCTCAGTTTCTCCTTCACTCACACTTCACATTTCTTCAGAAAGAGCGAGATGAGGGTTGGAGATATTCTAGTCATGATAGATGGTTACAGAGTCAGTAACTGGACCTTCTGTACTGAAACACTGCTTAAGTAAAGCAAAAAAAAAATCCGGTAAGTTTGTTGCTTTTATGCTATCTTTGAATGGAAAATATGGTGATCTCAGAGCCCTTTCAGTGGCTTCCTAGTGACTGAGCTTGCTAAGGCCACTGAAATTTAACAGAATTTAGATCGATTAATTCCATAAGCTACTTTTAAATAAATCTTTAGGATTAAAACATACTTCTAAAGAATCAAGCTTAATATGAAGGTATATAATATTCTGATGATCTGTATGAATTAGTGAAAGAAAAGTGTGTCTGCAGTTTATAAGAAGAAATAAGAATTGTTTTTCTAGTGTCCCTGAAGTTTTCTTTCTTTCAACTGGGAATAGACAAACCTTTTTTTGTTTATCTACAATGGATAGAAACGTGTTCTTCAATCAGTGTGTGTTGCAGTCTTACTATATCAGTTACTGTGAAAGACCTGTCTCAAAAAGAGCAAGTCATGAAGTTCCAATTAGAGCAAGTGTTGTTTAAAACCATTTGGAAACCAAGTAAAAATCCCTTTTGCTGGCACAGCAGATTGTAAGAAATCTTCCTTGTGGGTCCTACCACGATACCCAGCTGAGCTACACAGCATATCTTACCACAGACTATAGAGACTTCTTATGAAGACACCTACTTGTCTATTGGCATATAAAAAAATCCTCTTCACTAGCAGTTTGTAAATACTTGCTGTAAGTTATACTGACATTACTGGTAGTGGAGTAAATCTTGAAGAAGGAATCAAATCTGTTGGTTAGAATTTATTACCTTAAGATCATTTCATGAACTTTTTACTTTGTGTAGCAGTGTATTACATAGAATCCCAGGACAAAAAAGAAATCAAAATTCTGCTTCTAGTAAAAGTGAAAAACTGTTCCTCCAGTCTTTTCTAACTTTTGCTACTAATAATCACCATAATAATCTTAACTTACTCTCTTCTATCCTTTTTGTTCTTAGGTGTTGTGTGGTAGCAGTGAAAACGCTATTCCCCAGCTCCTGATGGATTTCTGGGAAGCTCTTCTTGTAGTGTCCTCTCAGGAAGAAATACTTCAGGAGCTCCTATTGAGGGTTACTTCTCAGTATGTTTGGAGAATATCAAAGAGGCAACTTCCTGAGACCAAGCCATTGAAAACAACAGAGGATCTAGTAAGCTGTAAAACACACAGGGGGAGTTTTGGGACTACAGTGTTCCTCCAAAATCTATCCAAATACCATCCTTAATATTTTAATTCTAGACAGTTTATCTCTTAAAAAAAGCAAGACTGAAATCAAATAAGCTGGTGTGCAGTTCCAAATTAATATTACTATCTCTAGGCAGTCCTGCTCCTTTAGGACATTTGCAAATATACTTCCAACAGAAATCTCAGATCTGGATAGAAATAAGGGTTAAAATGAAACAATGAAAATTTTTCAGGTGGGTTATTTACAATTTTACAAGGCTGACTAAATGAGAAAGTTGTGTGAATGATGAATTTTAAAGAATTATGAACAGAAAAGCTGAAATACAGAACTAAATAGAAGTTTCCAGTTTATTTGTTTTTAAATTGCATAAACCATGAAAGAAATGGTAGGTGCTCTTCTGAATTATGTTATTTGAGATTAAAATTTTCTTTACTCACAGTGAATTCCACATGGAACTGTCACTAACAGAAATGTTTATTTTATTGCAACTTGATTCTGTCTTGCGTAGATAAACTCCTGTAGTCATTTTGGGTTGATTGTCCCATGGGTAACTTCGGTTATGTCAGAGGGATGTTCATCTGACAAAGATTATTGTGAAGACATCTCAAGACTGCAGGTATGAAACAGGTATTACATCTTACTGCTTACATCTTAGATTCATTCTGCAAATGTTCATGTATGTATGAACAACTTTCTCCAGCAGACTCTCCTCCTTCTTCCCCCTAAATTATCCAAGGTGATATAAAAGGTCGACTGAAATGATGGAAGAAAAAAATACTGAAGAGTTCTGTTGATAGCAATATTTACATTTGCATCCACTCTAAACTTGCTTTCTCAGTTTTCAGCAGTATTTACTAAAGGAAGTATCATTTCAGAATTATTCCAAGAAGTAAGGGCTTCTGTTCTAAGGTTATGGTTAGCATTTTTTGCAATATTTGTCTTAAATCCAAACATTATTTCTACTTCTGTCTTCAGTCTCTTTTATGTAGTCAGTCAATCAATGTAGCTTCAGCTCTGCCGGTTTTGGAGCCCCTGACAGGGGCTGACAACGTTGGCCTCACCATCCGTGTTCTCTGCAATACCCGTCTGGGCAAGTATGAGGAAGCTATTGACCAGCTTCTCAGAAGATGTCCTGATGTAGCTGTGTTCTACGCTCAGCACGAGCTTAAAGATGACAGTCAGGTGGGCTACTTTCAGTACAGTTATTCACTATTACTGAGGGTTTTTTGCTAACTGCAATGCTATACGTACAGATGGGCCCTGAATGGATCACATAGCCTAGCTTTCAGACAAAGTTGCTTAGCTTGCATTGGAACTCTTCCTTGGCATTTTAATTCCTTAATTCAGTCCCCAGTAATTGTAATGGAACATTTTTTCCTCCAGTTTCTTTTGTCACTTACTCTATTCATTATAGTAAACTTTAAACATAGTTGTTTCAGATGGCAGAGTGCCTCAGAAGAGAGAGTAATATGTTCTTTTTCTACTGTAAATGAAAAGCTACCTAGTTTCTCACTAATTTACTATGCTTTAAATTGTCAGTGTTTATCATGTGAAATCTTAGTAATAAGCTAACTGATAGAGAACATGGTCCTTCGAATAAAATTGCACTTAAATATGTTCTTCATGTGTTCTAGTGACATCTTCTGACCTTCTAGCAATCAGAATGGTACTGCTACACTAGTGGAAAGATTATGTCTTATGTCCCATTTTCCCATTAGGCCTCTATACAGTTTTAGTGTTGATTTTATTCTAGTGTTCTAGGAATATAGGAGTTTGTTTCCATTGCCAGCACAACTGCTCAATTAATTGTATGCAACTCTGCAGACCAGCATCAGCAAAGGTGATTTCTACCACACAGATGTAGTAGAACTTTATTCAGAACCAGATCTGAGCTTTATATTCAGCTCTGAAAATAGTTTCTGTGATTGTTACCTCATTAGAGTCGAACGTGAGGATGCAATACTGAATCTGAACACAAATTAAAGAAAACAGTTACCAAGTTTTAAAGGAGGAAGGAAATCCCTTTCCTTCTCTCCATTCTTATCCACAAAATTGTGCACAAAACCTTATTTACTAGTACAGCTGCTGGAATGAGACAGATCAGTTCAGGAGACTGAGCAATGCTATTCACCATTTTCCATGGAGCTGTTTTGAGAGAAAAAAAATCTCTGACTGCATTGGTATTGCTAATTATGTGACCTTTTTTGCCTTCTTGACTTTTTTTTCTATAGAGGTATCAGGGACACTGTGTAAAGACTTTTGAGCAGAAAAAAGTTGCACTGATGATTGAAAAATACAACATATGCAAAATCACTGGCTTTCAAAGCATTATATAAACTAATTATTGAGTTTGTTATAACTGACCTGTATTGGTACACATCTGAGCTTAGTTCAGGGTATTTTCAGCAGGTCTTTCATACTCTTAATTGCAGTCCTTGTTGATGTACTCTTTTACTATGGGGCTTTGTGGATTAGGCTCTGTGGTGGAACAAGCTGCTTCCTGAACTTTGCAAGAGAACGAGACTTGCTGGAAATGACTGCCCTGTTCTTACTTCATCACTCAAAGGTAAATCAGTTTGTTGTAACTCAACTCCAGAAGGCTTTATACATCAGCTAACATTCTTAATAACTGTCCAGACTAAGGACTACTGATGTGATAATTTGGATAAAAGGGGGATCGTTTTCTTCAGTTAAAGCTAATGCAGTTTGGCAGCCTGTCTGGATATTAGCACAGATTTCAGCAATGTAGGCAGTGTAGCCTCATAAAAATCATTGCAGTCATTTTGTATTGAAAATAGGTAAATTGTTCTAATCATACTCTTGCTGTATAGGTCAGGGCCAGACACCATTTGAAAACCTACTAAACAGAACTGATTGTGATTAGTTTCTTCCTAGGCTAAATGACTGTATGGTTCTTAGGTGACAGGCTGCTATTGATAACACAGGGGGAAGCTTAAGTGTGTGTTGATGATGAGGTCGTAGACTGAAAAAAACAGTGTGTTAGTACTAGAAGTAGAGAAATCCACCCTAGTAGTTTTGTAGTCCTATTGTTACGTGTTTGTAAGAAGTTGATAATATTGTGTATAGCTGAGGGGCTAGTGTGATTGTTTTCACAAAATAAGAATATTAAATAAAGCACATACATTGTTAAAAGTATGCCATTGGAATGCCTGAGAAAAACATCATTGTGGGTTGCATTGTGCAGCACAGGTTGCTATGCTCTATCATAAAGGTCTCGTTTTTCTTTGAAATTACTTTCATGCAGTAACTGTGCTGTAATTGCTTAAGAACATAACATTATACAGCTTGGTCTGAGCAGGGTCTTGCAAAGCATCCAGTTTTACAGATAGTGTTGAGTTAGGGTATGAATAAGATTTCTGTGGCTTGCTTTGCATTTCATACAAAACACGTGAAGTACTAGATCAGACTTCGTTAGTGTTAGTGCCATGTGTAGGCCAGATGAGTCAAGATAGAGGTATGGTTTTATTCTAAGTCATAATTTCAGTTTTATTTTTAGATTTCCCATAGTTGTGTTTGTGCCCAAATGGCTATGCCTCAAATTTCATTCCAGTTGCAATTTAAATGGTTTGATGACTTAATTAATGATTACATTGATAATGTTTTGGGGTTTTTTCTTTGTTCTAAACTCAAAATACCTAAACGATATTTTCTCTCCTGCTCTGAGCAGAAACTTTATCAGTTGTTGCAATGAAACTGGAGCTAAGGGATTTCCTCAGTCTTCTACCAGAGGATGGAACTGCAGCATTTTTTCTGCCACATCTTCTTCACTGCAGCCAGAGGAAGCTGCTGACCTAAAACACTGACCACTCAACTACAAAGAATATGCTATAATAAAAAAAGTAAATGAAACAAACAGTAGGACTCCTTGTAAAGTACTGATGGACTCCCTTCACATATATCTTATGTCAGCTACTGAAGGACAGCTGTTTCCTGAGGAAAAGTATCTGTTTTGAAGCTAATTCTGGTGCCAAAACAACTAGGAAATACAGACTGTACAGTAGAACTAAACATAGTGTAAGTAAAGTAGAAAGTCAGTCTTAAATCTCTATTCGTTGGATCACTGATTTAGGGAGGAATTCAGGCTTAGGCATGTGTCTAATCATATGAGTAAAAGTGAGTACCTTATTCTTCCAAGTGAAATTGGGCCCAACTAACTTGATTTTGCAACTCAGACATTTCCTTAAATTCTAGCTGGCAAAATCAGGCTGCTGCTCTGTCATCTTAGTTACATACCCAGTCAAGTGTTATAATGAAATTGTTTTAATTTAGCAATTTGCGAGAAAAGGCCATTAATGAAAGATAAACATAAGTGGAAGATGCAGACTACAGTTGGCTTGCTGGTCTTTGTTTTCTTTCTTCTGTTATGCTCAATCAGTAGGCAGTGTTTGAATTACCACTAAGCCAGAAAGGCTTAAAGGCAAAAACTCTTATTTCTTCTAGGGTTTTTGGTAAGCATCTCAGGTGCTTGTGCATGTGTGTACTGATGTTTGTCTGTCTTGTGAGCAGAAAGCATCTTTCTGACCCTTCAGGGCTGGAATTCAGTCATAATAAAGTGTCACAATGTTTTTAACTTTCTTGTGAATGTGGTTTGAGGTTTTTGACAATTACCAAAAATACAATGACTCCCACGATCCCATAACCATCTAAACCATCTAAAGGCCTAACTGGATGACAGTGACTCTTGTCAAATGTTTTCACTGGAGTTGCAGTGATACTTAAACCTGTAGAAGCCAGTCAGAAGAGATAATCTATATTTCAGATAAAATACATTAACAACAACAATAAAAAAGATACATCAAAAGTAGTTTAACTTACATAGCATTCCTGCTACAGGCAAAATGAATGATCTTATTTACTGGTAGGAATTATGCCGGTTTATCTTTAAAAAAGACCAAAGCGATTTAGGCTTGTTACAGAGAAGCATTTTCATTCTTACGGTATAAAGCCCAGCTATGTTGCTTTCTCTGCCTCTCCCATACATCGTTCCCTCTTATCTGGCACAGATCTAACATGAGGACTTAGGTTATTGAAACACAACCATACCTGCTCTTACTGTTTTCATTTTTGACCAGCATCAGCCATGCTCTAATACTGCTGCTTCCATCTCTCTGGAAACACTTCCTTTTTCCTTTGTCAAGGGCTGCATCAGCAGAATTATTCCGCTGCAATTTAAGAGTCGTCAGAGCAAAAGCTCCTCAGTACCATACTCTCTAAATTCTAGCCTTCGCCGTCCGCACTTCATCAGGCTTCTTTCAGCCTAATTTTGCCTTGGAATTATTTTCATGATGGAAAACCAAATATTTTAAATGCAGACTCTTCAATACTACTGAATAAGATTTTAAAGTAATTAAACAGAAATAATAGAACTATTTTGTTAATTGCTCAATTACACAATACTATATATCCTTTCAGTGTGAACCTATAGATAAAGTGATAACCAAATTCCTGTTTTTTGATCAATTACTATCTAGTACCTATCTAGTAAAATGTGACAGTATGATGACCGTTACCCCAAATTTTGCTGTTATTCAGGATTATTTGCAAACTTAAAAAAAAAGGACATTTCATTAGCTCTTCCATGTTCCTCAGCTGCCAAATAAAATGCATTAGCCATCACCTAGAATATGTTTTGCTTGCAAGAGACTATTTTCATTTTTAGAAAAATATATTTTTTAGCTGTTACATCCGTTCAGCTGTCTTAGTCTGTGGTTCTTTTCTTAGCCATGGCCACTATGTGAAATCTTCCAAAACACGTAGAGGTGAGTGGTCCAAAAGAGAGTATTTTCCAAGAAATGAAGGTCGATCTTGGAGGATCACTATGTTGAAATGCTTTCATCATTCTTGAGTGCCTGGCATGCCTTTACACTTGGACTGATTGAATAATCTTGGGAACAGAGACTGTGTGTCTGTAAGGGGAAAAATAGTTTTTTGTTACATTTCATCAAAAGAATGGCCTGTGCATGTGGCCAACAGAGTCCAAAATGAGCACAGAGGATCCCAGTACCTTCTGGACATTGTGAGTTAGATTTAAAACCAACTTTAAGATGCATTTTAATGCACTCTAGATGCCTAATAATAAAAATTCCAACACACTGCTGATTGAAGTTGAAAGTCTCTGTTTACATGCCTTTCTGTGTACTCTTTAATTAGCCTTGTTATTGTGTGGAGGTTTGGCATAACATACTCTGGAAATCAGTTTTAGTGTTTATGAAATAGAATTAGTTTGTGTTTCACATTTCAGTGGTTTATCAAATAGAATACATTTTCTGTTTAACATTGCATTCTGTATTTTTAGTATAGTATAAATGTAAATCATATAGTTGTATATATATATGTACATATATCACATATTTTGAATTATTTCTTCTACTGTTCTCTGTCAATTAACTACAAGAAATACCTGTTATGCTCTGTCTTTTGAGTACTGGAAAGAGTTGTTTTTAGTATTAACTTTTTAGAAACAAAAACTTCCAAAATTCTTCAAAATTTAAGATTTTTCACTGGTAATATTGCTAGAGCAAGGTAATAGTGTCCGTAATGTTACAGCCATTGAGAAAGTAAACACTATTTTAGTTTTTCAGTACTTCAGCTGTATGGGGATGATGAATTCAGCTGTATTTACCAGCTGTGCTTGTTTTGAACAAAGATTGAGATGACATCCAACACTACTGGCACTTCTTGGGTACAGAACTACTCTGTCTTATGAAGAATCCTTTTTGAATAAAAAAATTTGTCACTTAGATTTCATGAATGGTAAATTGAAGTAATAGTCAGTTATCATCCAGTCCTTTAGCTACTTATCTTTCCTGAGCAGCACTGGGGGAAGTATGACCAAGTGGCTTACAACATCTTGGGGGTCTAGACATGGAATATTTCTGGGGGCCTGAACTGGGTCTAAGTATGCTGGTCTGTCTGTGAGCCCCACTGTGCATCTTTAAACATAACAAACATTACTAAGCTAGATGGCTCTTACCTTCCTTTGGGAGCACAGTGTAGGTCGTTTCCATGCCTGCATGGATGTGATCAGTAACATGACAGTGTAACAGCCAGGTTCCAGGGTTCTGTGGGGTCATTTCCACAGTTTGAAATGTCCCAGGGAGCAGATCAAAGACATCTGCCCGGTAAACCCCTGTTTGCTTCAAGACAAAAAGAAGCAACAGTTATACTGTGTTAAATACACTTTCCTTATGTCATTTCTACTGAAGCATATTTTGTACATCCAATTCATGCTCCAAAGTTTAATAAAGCAGCAAGTAAGCGGAAATTAAGGAGAATTGTAGCTTTTGTCTTACCATGGTTATGAAAAATTCACAACTGTCTTGTAGAAGTATCTTCTGAGGTTACCAGTGAGCAAATGCTACTGGCAGATATTCTCTCCCTGTTGTATGTTGATCGAATACAGGTTTGAGGCCATACAACCCTTACAGTCAAAGTACAAGCCCTGCTTATGTTGTAGTGTGACTTTTCACCATAGATAACAGTCCTTGATATTTGACTTACTCCTCATTCTTAACACAGCAAGAAATAAGTGAAAAAGACCGGATACCTTGTAGTCAAAGCTGTGGCCATGGAAGTGTGCTGTGTGAATGTCTATCTCATTGCCCATTCCCATCAGATACCAGCTGACATTATCTCCGACATGCATAGTCAGGCCATGCAAATTTCCAAACACCTTTCCATTAATGGCTGAAAAGAAGGAAAGTAAGACAGAGAAAACAAACAAGATTTTGTGTATTGTTGTTCTCTAATATAACACAGACTGGAGGATTTGAAAGCCAGTGCCAGACAAAAATAATGGCTTTGGACAGCACATTATGAATGGTTGTTTTTATATTCCACATTAAACTAGAAAGAAAGACATAATAAAGAAAATTTCTTTGCTGTACACCTTTGCTAATATCGCAGTTTTTAAAGAGCTATGGGAATTGCAGATCTTTTTTTAAAGATCTACAGTTCCTGCAGATATTTGTAAAAGAGTCAGCTTTACAAAGACACACTTTCAGGATGCACATAGCCTTTCCAACATATCTAGAGCAGTTGTTTACTGACATCAAATCAGAACTTCAAACTTAATTTTTACTCTTTTTCTACTCAAAACTTCTTGTTGTTGCTGCTGTTGTTAAGGGTTTTTTTTTACTTGTGAAAAAGAAAACATCATTCACTGGCAGCAGCAGTGTTTTCAAACAGTTTGAGTAAAATATTTCAGGCCTTTTGTCCTGGAACTAGAATTTCATGGTGCTGAGAAAGTTGAATTTATATGCAGTATTTTCAAATATATACTTTTATAGAATTCCCAGAGCTGTATGAACTAAATTGGGAAACATACCATGCATTTTATTACTTTCAAGGAATTCCTCATCCTCTTTGTCAACCAGGTGTGGGTTGCTAGCATACGTTTTAATGTTTTCATCCAAGTACCATGACTCATTTTCATCAAAAACCATAAAGAGAAGAGCAAATTGAACTTTCTTTTTAGTACGAAATGATGGCAGGTAATATCTGTGACACACAACAAGTGTGCCTATTAATCCGCTGTAAGTGTCCTGAAATGACAAGATGAAAACCCAAGTAATTTCAAGATGTATCTAAGCAGAAGTATTTTTAGTGACATATGGGAATCCTTTTATTATATTTACAGCTGTCAGTATCAGCGAATGTTGGTAGCCAGTGTCAAAGTTATTTCTCCACTGTTTATATGCTATCCAGGATTCAAGTTCAATGAAGACTGCCTCGTTTTAATCTCTTGTTAGAAATAAACATTTATTCCATATTAATTTATTGCTCTTTTTTCAAACTATTTTTATAATTTTGAGCTTGATTTCCATTAATAATATACTTCTTTACACTTTATTTATATTTGTTGAGACAAAGGCAATAATACATTCATTTCTATTAAAAATACTATGTCAAGCTAATTCATGCTTGGTGAAAAATGGCAGAGTTGTGTTTCACAGTTGCATGTTAGTTTTCCCGCAAACGACTGATTAAATATTGGGCAAGCTATAAAAATGTTAGCTTTAAGGAGGAAATCTGAGATTATCTATACCAACAGCAGAACAACCAGGAAGCAAAACCGTAAATGTCTGTGACATTCAATTTCTGCCCTGACTTTCTTGCAATTTGCCTTCAGGAAGCATTTAAATTCAAAAGTATGGTAATAGGACAAATAATGTGGCAGAGAAAGCAGAAAAAATTTCAAACTCATCTCCTTCAGTTATATCTATGTTGGAGACATGAACAAAACTGGTATCAGTCATATACCTTAACAATGTCCACTGTTGAATGGTATGCCCATGCAATACAATTGGAATCTCCTCTCTCAGGACTAGATCTCTCTGGGATTTTCCAGACATACATTTTTGTTTCACCTGAATTAAATAAATATCAATTAATTGTTGAAATTTTCAGTATGCTGACCTACAGGAAGTTATCCTGAAGCAGATGTTCTCTCCATTTACAGCTTATATTTGTCTTGAACTTCCCCTTCCCATTTACTGCACTGGCTAGCTGATGGCCCCTTCTGCAGATCCTTGATTCTTTATGACAGTAGTTTTGTGTGTGTGTGAAGGTGTCTGCACTGTCCAGTTCACCATACTTTATCAAGTAAATTGTATCTTTTGTAAAGATCACAGAGGAAGTTCAGAAGTAATAGCGTAAGGTATGCTTTCCCTGTGGAGCTAAATCTGTTTGCTTTCATGAAAGGTGCCGCCACATTGTGTCAAAAAATAACTGATCGGTCAAGGACTAGGATACATAGCAATAGCTAGCAGGGGCATTTGGACTGTAGAAATATTTGTCATAATGAGCATCAAAAATTTAAGAACTTGGGGTAAGACAAACAAAAATTATGTCTTTCCTGCTGTCTGGAAGCTTGCTAAATCTTACCAGAAGTCTTGATGTTACCTGCTGGAAATAAAGAAGAGTGATTTGATACCTGGGTTAGTTGCAGCAACAACAGAACTGTCTGTTTTCACTCCGTGGGCATGGATAGAATAAGGTCTTGATGCTAAGTTCTTAAAAACTATTATAACTTTATCTCCAATATTTGACACAAGCAGTGGCCCTGTTGGATTGAAAAGGGGATTGAAAAGATTCATTTGGTTTTTCAAAATATCAGAGCAGACAGAGAGCTTATTGTGTTCAAATTCACAACATTGGCTTATAATTCAGCTGAAAACTGTATAAAGATAATGTTCACTATGATGTGCCAACTTAGGATGTTAAAGTTACGGCTCTATGTCTCAAGTTCTGAGCACCTGCTGTGTACCTGAAGTCAGTTTGGATGTTGCTGCCCAGTTTTTGCTGACTTGGGAAAAACTGATCGCTTATCATGCAGCAAGCCAAAAGGCTTTTTTTTCCTTGTAAAGCAAGCAATGTTATCTTGCAGGGAAAGCACCACAATAAAAGTAGCAATTCCATGTAGGTTTTCCATTTAGATTGAGGCAATTTTTGTGGGTGGAACTGTTCTCAATATTATTCAAATAGTATCTTTTGATTTGTGTCACTGAATTTTTTGCATTTTCAAAACTGAACATAATACCTTTACCTTGAATTTCCAGGTGCTGCTGCTCCTTTGCTCGATTTTTGAGAGTACTGAATGTCTGATCAGTGTACTCACGATATACTACCTTTTTGTACTTTGAGCCAATGAATTTGTCATTTTTATTTAAAAATGGATTGCCAGGGCTGCCAAAAAAAGAAAGAAATGCATTCCTTCATGTATTTTAGAACATTTTTTGCAGATATGTCAATTAACTATCAAGCAAGAATCTGGCTCAGTGAAAGAGTAATCTCATAAACTGCTAGTATCTTCAACATGAAAACATTCTTGTTAAGCTGGGAGGTTTCTCTCCAACAGTTTAAAAACCTCACTATAAATAGATCAAGTCTCTATGGTACTTGAAAAAAGTGCTGAGTGCTTCGCCTGGCAAATGCTTCAAATTGCAAGGAGACACACGGCATTTGCATACTGAAAAACAGAGCCTATGGTGACCTGTGTACATCTGAAATGAAGCCTAAAACTTGTAAAACTTAAGTGCTCTGCTGACATTAACTGTGAGGGATTCTCTGCAGAGATCATGGAGGCTGGACACAGTAGGGGGAAAAAAAGTCTGGTAGCATAGTCCATAGTACTTGTGTTTAGAATTATGTCAGAGTCCACTGGTGTACAGGAGAAGGAAATGAACTATCAAACTGAGGAAAAAGAAGAAAATGCAATTAAGTTAATAAAAAAATACAATTATAATCTTCTACTCAAGTTATTCAGGTGGAACACATATATTCATCATTCTTGTTTAGCCTTTTCTGCTAATTGGCATAAATTATTTGAACCAATCAGTTCTCTCATTAAGATTCAAATACTGGAAATAAAACACCAAGAAAACAAGCTTCATGGTGAGTGGATTCAATCATGAGCGTATCTTGTGTAAGCTTATGAAACTGAGAGTCTATAAATAAACTCAGTCTATAAATAAATATGAGACAAACAAGAAACAACTTGTTTATCAAGACATATCATCATAGATAAGATGACAATGAACTTTTTAAGCTTTCCACATCAAGGACTACCAATATCAGTAAATAATAATTGCACATGCACTATCCAGAATTCATTAAACTCTACACCTGTCCCACAAAAAAATTGTGCTGGACTATTTTTCAAACACTGCTGTCTGGCTCAATTACATGGCAATACTACCAGGGAAGGACCTCAAATTCAAGTGAACCCAAAAAATATACGTGAAAAGAAAGTGAATGTAGAAACTTCTGAAGACGAAAAGGTTCAGAGGAGGAGTTCTCCTTTTCTTTTTTGCATTTTTTAGCCCTGTGTATATTCCTAAGTACCTTTCCTCATGGTATTTATGCCGCTCAAATTCCCATGTCCTATTAGGAGAATAGTCCCATTCAACTTCCATTGCAGCAATGTAGTAAGTCTTTTCATGCAAATACATAGATAAATCTACATTCCACCAGTGGCATTTTTTCACTTTGTAGATCTGTTTCATGCCCCCAGTGTAGTGGTCTGTTGTCAGGCAGGACACTTCAAAAACTCCTAGAGGTCATATAAGAAACAAAGACTTGAAGAGACCGAGACACAGGTTATTGCTCATATAAGGTCCAAAATCTTTTTGTAGTATGGCTACTTGTTGTAATAAAATTCAGCATACAGAGGAGCTAGAAAAATCAAGGCTTTAGCATTAAGAACAGATGTCATTACAGTTTGCTGCTCTTCAAACACAGCTGTACACAGTTTTAGCACCAGGATGAATATACCAGCTACTTAAAGCTAGTCTCTATGCACAAAACATTCATAGGTGATAGTTTCTGCATTAGTGACAGATTTTTAAACAAGATACTTACCTTCAGAATCGGGCTTCATAATAGCTGTAAGAGCTGTATGTGGAAACAGATTTGCTGTATCCCGTCTTGTTCCTTTAGTTACAAACGTGTTTTCTGAGAAGTATATCCCATGGACATCAACCTCTGAACCCAAGCCCATCAAATGCCAGGAAACAACACTTCCTTTACACATCTCAAGACCAGGCTGATTTCCATACATATAACCATTAATGGCTATAGAAGATTTGAGAAAGCAAAACCCACCTTGATTAATATATTAATTAAGCAATAGAGATTAGTTAATAAACACTTCAGATGTAATGTCATGCCTTAGACTGACAGAAATATCAATAATAAAATACTTTATCACATCAACAAAACTAAAGAATCAATTCAAGCAAAACAACTTTTAAACCCCAGTGTTTAGAAATAATTTCTAACTGTTTCTCTTTTCAATGACTACAGCACATGTTGCTGCCTTGACCAACTGGAACTTTCCCTGCTTGCTACTTGTCACATACACAGGATGCATAAAGGAACCTGCTTAATACCCTGCAACACCCTCCAGCCATACAGAGGAGAGAATCAGAAGGGTTTTTTAGTTTGAGTTACTAACCCTTTGCAACACTTTCAAATCCTGGGCTTCTTAGGTACCACCGAATGCCCAGCACCAAAAGTCTGTAAACAGGAATGGCCCTGAGGGGAAAATTCTTTAAAATGCACAAACAAATGTGCTTACAGATTAGGATTTACTGGCAGGGCTAGGGCCTGAGGGTAAAAACATCTTTTTCACATGAAACTTGAAAAATATTTCTGCAGTACTAAAACACGATCCATGTGAAACTCAGTTCTGCCCTATTAAAGAAGCAAATACTCATTCTGAGACAAAGTCCAAACAGCAGGTTGAGGGAGGGGATCCCTGCCCTCTGCTCAGCGCTGCTGAGGCCACACCTGTAGTGCTGTGCTGAGTTCTGGCTCCCCAGTTTGGAAGACATGAACCCACTGGAGAGAGGGTCACAAAGGGCCACACGGAGGATGAAAGGACAAGAAAGCATCTCTTCCTACAAGGAAAGGCTGAGGGAGCTGTGATGACCCTTCAACCTGAAGAAGAGACAGCTTGGAGGATGTCACCTACCTGTACAAACACCTGCAAGGAGAATGCAAAGAGGATGGAGCCAGGCTCTTCCCAGTGGTACCCAGTGTTAGGGACAGAAGCCCAACTGACCCTAACACACACCAACTGACACACAGGAAGTTCCCTCCAACTGTCAGGAAACACTCTGTTACTGTGACGCTGACCAAGCACTGGCAGAGGCTGCCCAGAGAGATGGTGGCATCTCCATCCTAGAAGGTATTCAAAAGTCATAAGGACATGGTCTTGGGCAAGTGGCTCTGGGTGGCCCTACTTGAGCAGGGAGTTGAACCAGGTGACCTCCAGAGTTCCCATCCAACCTCAACTGCTCTGTAACTTTGTGAAAAACCTCCTTTCAGCTTCATAATCTGTAAAGCAAAGGTCAGGTTTTTTTCTTGCTGCGTGTTGCACTTGTAGTGGTTGCACACAGGCTAAAGACCTAATTCCTTCTTCTATCTGCTCGAAGTGGTACATAACCATGCTAAATCCTCAACTGCCATGTAGGACACTGAATAGCTGGCATTATACTTTGAACTACCACATTTAGTTGAAACTGAATTGTACTGAAATGTTTGGGGATTTTTTTTCCATTGGAAAGGAATGAAATGTCTCTGCACTATACAGCTTTCCTGCCACAAACATGAAACCATAAAAGTAAAAACCTTATTGTAGAAACTAATATTTGGCTAACTAATAATTTTCTTACAGTGCATTTTGTTAGACTCCTGGAAGTCTTCATCATCTTTGTCAATTTTATCAGGACTTAGTGTAAACATCAAAATATTATCATCCAAATACCAACTCAGATTCTCATCAAATACTGTGGCAAGTAGAAAAAACTCCATGTTCACATTTTTCTGTTGAGAAGAAATAGTAGAAGGGAAAATAGGAATCAGTGAACAGAAAATGTCAGGGGAAAAAATCTCATGCTCATAATAATTTATGAGTACAAGTCACAAAATAGAGTAAATGCATACTTTGATTCTTCATTCTGATAATCTCAAAACTCTGTAATTGCTGTACCTGGTGACTAAGTACCTACTGCTAATGCCCTTTCTATCAGCAGGGACCACCCCTGGACATGAGTTTGTATTTTGGTCTTTAAAATCTCTACATTTTCCTAGAGATTCTTATCACAGCTATGACTTGAATGCCAGCAGCTGCTCATCTCAATGGTGTTTTCACATTGCAGTGACTGTCTATCTGAAGCCAGACTGAAAACCAACCCCACTTTCTTCATATTGTTTATTCCCCTTAGGACACTGATCCTGGGATGTGGAGAAGAGGTGGTGCAGTCTGCGAGGAGAAAGCTGATTCAGCTGTAAGGATGCAAATATTTCCAGTTTTCTTCTTTGACTGACCTGTTTCCCAGAAGAAAGCAGAGCTCCTTTCCTGCACACCAGGAGAGGACCCACAAGGCCAGAACTAGTATCTCTGACTGCATCCACAGCTGAGTAATAAAGCCAGGTTAAACAGTCTGGGTCTTGGTCTGTGGGACCCACATCTTCTGGCACATCCCATTCATATGTGAATGTAGCACCAGGACTCACATGAGAGGCTGGAGATTCAGTACCTATTGCGGAAATCAGCACCGGGAATTATGCCAAGTGAACATTCTTTCTTTTCTCAGCTTCAACACATGAGCAGGTAAGACAGTGTGTGCTTAGATGCTGCAGCACCCCATCCATGGCTTACCTCTGGAGGCGGTGCCATAGCGTGTCCCTGCCTCACTCCTGCGGTAATTCACACCGTGGGGCTGGATGCTGAACGGGCGGCTGGCGTTGTTCTGGAAGGTCACCCTGATGCGCTCACCCACTTCAGCCTTGATCACAGGTCCTGGAAAAGTGTACATGGTCTAATTACAGGATATTTCTATCAAATGGTGTACAGGTCACCAGGAACTTATGGCATTCAGTGGCTGGCTGACTTTTCCCTTGCATGAGGAATGCCGCTAACAAGGACTCTGGCACATGGCCTGAACCCTATGACAGCCCAGCAGCAACCAATCCCAGTTCATATGGAGGCCCAGTGACTTTCAGGACAGTTCCTCCCTTTGGAAAAGGAATTAACAGACATTAGCACCAACCCATGCCAGAAGCAGCAAGGTTATCACTAGGATTAGACCTGCCTAGACTGGCCTTGTAATTCAGAGCCTGACCTTTGGAGACCATGGCATGCTCCTACAGAGAAACTGGGTACCATGACAGCATTGCATTCAAGAGCTTCTTACCACCCTGGGGGAATCCACAGGCACCGGTGACTGCTGGAAGCAGGGAGAACTGAGGGCTTCTCCTTGGAGGTCGGGGCACTGCTCAGTAACCGGTAGAAGTGATTGTTTACTCTCATAAATCCTTGACATGAAAAGATTTTAGACTCTCTTACCTAGGAGTCCAAGATGTGCTTCCTCTGCAAGCCTTTTTTTATGTTCAGTGAAAGAACCATCTGTGTATTCTTTGTAAATTGCTTTTTTATAGGAGCCACCAATTCTTGTCTCACTTTGTTCAAAAAAGATGCGAGATTCACTATGTAAAAGAAATTGCAATAGATGCAAACAGTTCAAGTCAAAATGCTCAGCTGTACAAAGGCAGCCAGACTTTAACCCTGTTTTCTGAGGTATAACATGCTGAGTTTTTCTTTTGGGTTTCTTTCCAGTGGTATGGTCACACACTTACATGTAGTCCCATATAAGTTGTGCAGGAATCCATTATCCTTCACTAACTTCTCATTAAGAAAAAGCCACTGTGCTGTGTTGCCCTTACAAAGCCAGCATACTTAGAGACTCATCAACCATAATTTCTAGTCAACATTTCTTAACCTTGAGTTTACTCTTCTTTTAATTAGAAGTTACAAAAATTCAACAAGAGTAGACACAAACACCAAGAATATGTAACATCTATATACAAAGTGAGAAGATTCAATCTACACTTTTACTCTTTAAGAAAGTACCTTTCAGTGTTTTCCAAACACTATTCAAACAAAGTGCCTCGTCACTTGTGGAAGTGATAAGTATGCTTTAACTCACAGATGAAAAATTTGATGAATCAATGTATTCAGTGAATTGATCCAGGTCTTAAATATGTAAACACAGTGCAAAGGGCAAAGCTATTTCATGCAAGCTGTATTCTTGTAACATG
Organism: Petroica traversi; assembly: GCA_025920805.1. Lineage (NCBI taxonomy): Eukaryota > Metazoa > Chordata > Aves > Passeriformes > Petroicidae > Petroica > Petroica traversi. The sequence continues at coordinate 87,614 of JAHLSL010000060.1, forward strand.
AGTTTCATCATCTAAGGCAATGGTCATGAACCCCTACTTTGTTGCCTAACTCAGAATAGTCAACCAACTTGAATAATTAGGAGTCACAGCCTACATATGGCGCAATACTTAATCCCAGTGAAATAACTAACATAGCAGCAAAATTTAAAGTAAGATTACAAGGAAAACAATTGACCTAATTTGGTCTGCTATTTATTCTAGCATTAATATTTAAGCGCGGATGAGAACAATGAGCAATTCTGCTTAAAAGTCAGTTCCACCATATGGCTTACCTTATTTAGCATGCTTAAATCAATTCTGCTTGGAAAATAAAAATTCTTTAATTAGAGATATTACCTGTCAACCATTAATTCTTGTCCTGTAAAATGGTTCACTGCAGATGGGCCATAATTCCAGATGATCTCTTCAGCAGCAATGAAGTACTGTCTTATCTTTGTATTCTCATTGTGACCTGGTGTGGATTTCTTACAATCTTCTACTTTAAAAAGGGCCTGCATACCACCTGGGGAAAAAAAAAAAAAAAAAAAAAAGAGGTAGAGAAACATAGGGAGAAGGAACTGCATTTTGTTTTCTCTTTCCCTGTATGCAACAGCTCTTCTGTTCCCTGGACAACTCCCACACCATTGATGGATATGCAAAAGTGGAACATGAATGCTATTAAAGAGGGCACACCAGCTGAGCTAGGATATAGAAACACAGCCATGGTATCTGCAGCAGGCAGACAGGTGTGGTAAATGGCATTCTGCTTGTAAAGCTGCCACTGGTATGGCAGAGAAGATTAGGGTAGGGTGGACACAGTGCTGTCAGTGAACACTTTTGCCTGTTTCCAGTCTACATCCTAAGGGAAGCAGTTAGCAAATCTGCTTGGTGGAGATAAAAATAATATAGTGAAGAGAGCCCTTTTACAGCTTTAAATCAGGCAAATTTGTAGGATTTAAGTCTTGACCAGGACACCTCAGTCATATCAGGATGTTGTTTGATCTGATAAAGCTCAGAAGCTCTGTAGTTGAATCTGTAGGTTACATACTTCTTTTTATTTCGGAGTTTTCAAATCTTGAAGAATGATTTTCAGTTCTGTGTTCTTTTCCACTCTTGTGACAAATTACTTCTCCCACTTACAAGAATGCAGATAATTCAAAAGCATGGAATTAACTTCTAAGTATTTAATATGGCTATTAAAACTGAAAATATGGGATAATACAGGGAAGAGAAAAGAACGTCTCTGCTTATTCATGAATGCACTTTTCCAGAACATGTATTTGTCAGCAGGCAAGTTATCCTGCCTGTCCTGTGCCTCTTGCCAAACATGGAATAAGCCCCAACTTTTTTTGTTGGCAAACAGAAAATGGTGGTTAATTATCTCCAGCAGGAGGCAAGCATCATGCTGCTTTTTTGTCCAAAGGTAAGGCTTGCAGAAGTACAGCTGTGCTAATTGCTGCCAGCTGATGATGCTGTCCATAAGAGAAAAGAATCCCTTGAATCCTGTGGCTACAGGCTCATCTAATGCACTTGTAGGCATTTCAATTAGTATGAGAGATTTGTTACCTAGAGGAGAATATTGCCTGGCGTATCACCAGGCTTTGCAAAAGTGACTCAGTATACCCTTAGCTCAAGCTAAAAAATTCTGATCACTGAAACTTGTACTGTACCTTCAATATGGTCATTCACTTGGCAGCTGAGCAGCCATTCCCCAGGGCTCCTTGGTACCATGACAGCATCAATGAATGTGGCTGGGAAGAGGCTGATGGTGTCAACTCGATGATGCCTTTCTATTAAGGTCTGTCCATGAAAGAAGGCTGAATGGATATCAGCTTCATTACCCATGCCAAAAAGATGCCATTTTATCTTATCTTCCACACACATTGTGAGGTTTGGGAGGTATCCATACATGTACCCATTGATTGCTAAAACAAATGTTGATTATTACAGTTAACTTCGTAGACCTTAGGATTTTTTTTTCAAATGCAAGTGTCATACAACCATTGCTCTACTCTTCAAAACAGAAAGAGCTTCAAAAGAAAGCTCCACACCTTTGAAAAACAGTGTCAGTATCAGACACATGCTTCCTCTACATAGTTATGATTCTGGAATCCATGTCAGAGCCAGAGGTATCCTATTCGTCTACACTAACAGTAAAAACTGTTTTTCTAAACTGTGAAATTATAGTACAGAACTCAGGACTAAGAAACAGAATAAAGTAACACAATTCTGCTCAAAATGCCTGGAAAAATTACACTAGCAGAGTTTCTTGGCTCCTAAGAATTTTATATCACAACTCCACAGGTTTGATTGTACATGCTTGCCAACACTTCCTAATTTTTAAATTTTTATTTAAAAGAATCTTTCTTAATCCTTTAAGAAAAAGCCCTGATTGAAAAAAAACCCAAAAACAAACAAATAAACAAAAAAAACAAATAAAAAACCAAACTACAATTCATCATTAAAAGAGACAAGACAGAAAAATATTACTTCACCATATCAGTGACAAGCAACATAAATATAATGTTCTCTCACAGTGCATTTTATTGCTTTCCTGGAAGTCCTCATCATCTTTGTCCACTTTGGAAGGCTCTAAACAGTATGTTCTGATATTGTCCTCTAGATACCAGCTGAGATTTTCATCCAAGACAGAAAACATAAGGATGAATTCTGCGTCAAAGTGTTGATCTCTGTCCCTATTCATTGTATCTGAAAAATAAAATGGTATATTCAAAATCTTTGGTAATTGACATTCTTTTTTTTGTCAGTTTTAACTCTAGTCTCAGTAGGGCTGGACCCTGTTTATTTCAGTTTAAACACTTTTCTTGAGCATGACTACCCATAAACTTACAAACACTCTCAGGAAACAAAAATCTCTTTTGATAGATTCTATAAAATTACTGAGAATAAGTATTGCATGCTAATCTCTTTCTTATATCAGTATTTACAATTCCTTGAACTTGCTAGCATAGCACATCTCACTCATATTGATCTGTGGACAAAGTATTCTGCAAATTATATTCACTCTCATACGCAAAATCAAATTACTTCCTACGCTATTGAAGGCAGCTGATTGAGAAGAACAAACATAGTTATTTCAAAATCAATTGTAATCTTCACCTTTTCCAGGAAATTATTTCACTGATATTTATCAATTGTAATTATCAATTATCTTGCATATATATTTATTTATTCACTTATTTATTTATGGCTTACCTTTCCTGCAAATTATTAAAGGCCCAACAAGCCCTGAGGCAACATCTCTTGGAGCATCTATGTGGGAGTGGTAAGCCCTGGTTATGCAGTCAGCGTCTGCTTTAGCTGGACCTTGATCTTCTGTCACATCCCATGTGTAAGTGTACTGGCCTCCAGGCTCCACAGCATCATCTCGCTTCTGCAAATCTTTCGTTGTGTCAGGATAAAAAGCACCTGAAGAATTCCATGCAGCCACCATTAGCACAACACATTCATAATAGGGTGTCAGGATAGCACCTGCCATGCTGAAAGTTGACTACATGCTGCAGTAAAATGGACTGAACATCAGGTTAAAAGCCCTCAACTTTTAAATCAGATTCTCTTTAGGAAACTTTTCATTTGCCTTTGAAGTCCACAGGAGTACTTCGTTTAATGGCCCATTAAAGTTAGTCCTTAATTTATTCAGAGAGGACTATGTACTTCTTGTAAAAAGATAACAATTCAAATATTAAAATATTTGTTAAATATTAATCTTGGAAACTGTTCTAAAAGTTGCAAATGCCCTGAAGGAATATAGGTGTTGCTGGAATAATAGCAACAGAAAAAAATGCCAAAAAAGTGTACATACTGCCACATAATACACTGTTCTGATCCCTCAGAGTGCCTCTACCAAGACTAGTTGTAATGAAAAGGTCCACAAAATACTAGAAGCTAAGCTAATGCTTCAAAAATTCTTCTAATGAAATATTTTTAAAGAGTGATTTTGAGACATCAATCATATTCTCAACAATGTACATACTATTTTTAAGGCTCACTAATAAAACTTTCAACAGCCATATTCTGATGCCATCCAGTGCAGAAAATCCCCCATTACCTGAGTGTGGCTAGTCTGGCTATTGCAAGGACAAGCCATCATCTATCCCAATAGCATCCCTGAATTCATCTTAGAGTGTGTCAGATTTTCATCTCATTGATTAATTACTAAGCACTGTCTGTTTCTCCATTTTAAGAAACTCTTGTGTATCTTATATACCGTATACGCAAACTTAGTGTTAAGAATTTGGAACAGTACATTATTACTATTAACAATGTCTTCATCACAGCATCAAATTTTTATATATCCTCCATATCTGAATCTCTTATATACCTTTATACGCTTGAAACACAAATACTCTTATTTCAATAAAATGTTGACCTAAAATTGCATTCTTTTCAAATTCCACTCTGGCTTTGCATTTCACTCTTGAAAAACTATCAAACTTAGCTCCTATTTTAAATTGACCATGTCCTAATTTAAATCTCTATTTACTTGACCAGTCTTCTCTCTGATGGGAGAATACCACTTACACTCAGAGGGACGATTAACTTTTGTAAGTTCTGGCACAGAATGGAATCAAGCTTACCTTCATTTTCTTTTGTGTATTTTACACCATGTGGATGCAGTGTGTAGTTTCTTGAAGCAAAGTTTTTCAAATGAATAGTAATAGAATCTCCAACTTCTCCTTTAATTATAGGACCTAAAAAACCCAGCCAGGCAGGTTTGTCTACTATCACATCATATAAATGATTGGTATACTGAATGTAGATGGCCTTCTTGTAAGTGCTTCCTATCCTGTGTGGTCCTCTTTTGAGAAAGACTTCAGCCTGCCTGTAAAGAAAATACACAAATGCATCTTTAGTGTTGTTTTAAATTAATAGTCTCAAATAAAGATCAAGCTTCTACAGCACTGTGCACAACTACATGCAAGCCTTGTTGTGAAATGAATTAATAATGCCCAAAAATGCAAAGTATTTGCTACGAGGTGGAGTATTGTTTGAGCATATGGGGAAGAAATTGTAGGTACCTTGGCAAGCACAGGTCTGAAGTGTAATTAAAATACCAGTCCAGAGTTCCACTTGGGGAGCATAAACTCAGTTTCAAAGGCTCAGTCACTATAATTCTGAGTGCATGAGGCTTTTGAGCTGCAACCTAAATCAAGCAAATATGATATAGCTCTTCCTGGACTGTTTAAACAGTTACTATTTAGTTGCAGAGTATTCCTCCTGCATTCTGCTTTTCCCTGCTCCTATAAACATAAACCTCCACACGAGCTCAGCCTCATAAATGGTCCAGGAGGTGAAGGGGAATCAGGGAAGCTGAACTGAAAGGTACAATATGAGGGACCAGCTCTATTGCAGGCATGCAATCACTGAAAACCTGAAATTAGCGTAACATGCTGCAGGTCACCACAAACCAGAGAAAAGAACTGAAAGTGCAGAGAACAGCAGTGGTTTGTTGTTTTACGACACAGCTCTGCAATTCTCAGACAAAATGCCCTATTTCCACCCTGATCAGAATTACTAGCCTGCTGAATCCCTGGCAGTGTCTTATACCTCACAAAGTTTGTGAGTGGAAAAAATAAAAGGCTGACTGCTTCATCTCACACCTGATCAAGTGGCAGGTTATGGCTGAGGCTTTCACTAGAGAAACCACAAGAAATCTTCTAATCCTTCATCCACAGACTAAATGAGAACTGCATTTTTGAGATTTTTCTAATTTCTGATTTCTCTCATCATTGTTTGTGCTTTGATATAGTCATGTTTAATTTTTAGGCACTGAAAAAATAGAAAAAAGGAATATTCTTTTCTCTCTCAAATATTTTTCTGCTGCCTTTTATATCTGAGTTTTCTTTAGTGATTATTCAGACTTTCAGGGTATTCCCCTCCTCCTCACTCTATTTATCTTCAGCCTACTTACTGGTCTCACTCTGTACAGGACCCTCCTTGCCTTGTAATGAGCAACCCAGCTCCTCCACTGTGGGTGGAAGTACCCAGCTGTGCTTCTGCATCAGTGAAAACCATCCCTGCCAACAATGAATAACTAAAATGGAAACCTGTGCTCGGGAGGGAAGTTTTAAGTTTGTCAAGATTCTGCATTTAAAAACAAAAATAATCTCTTCAGCACTAGCACCTTAGACATTCAAAATTAAAGGGTCTTACTCTAGTCTCTACTTAGTAAATATTTCATTAAAATAAATTCACACCCCACTACATACTCCAGTATTTTGAATTAGCAGAACATTGGAATGCAATTCTTAAGCAAGCCCAGAAAAAAAATATCAAAATTCCCTTGTATATCTGACAGAAAATTGACTGAACACCAACAAAACTAATGTCACTGCCTTCACCAGGTTTTCAGTATGCCTTGATGTCTAAACCAGATGAAGCTTTAAAATAAAACTTAACCAGTGACACTGCTTTACTTACTCTTCTTCTGCAAAAAGCTGCCCAGAGATGGCATTGGCACTGCCAGGTGCATAGTTCCAGACAGCCTCTATAATGCCAATATAGTACTCCCGGTTCACCGCCCCAACTTGGCAGCAGCAAGAAACCAGCAAGCAGCTTAGGAGAAATAGTTTCATTTTCCTTTCATGGACCTTGTGGAAAAATGAAATAAAAACACAGGACAGGCACATGTAATTTCCCTTTATATGTTCCTATCTCTCCTCCCCACATCCTTACCTCCCCCTCCCTGCTCCTGTTTGCTTTTGTGGACACAGTAAAAGCAATTGCACAATGTCTCTGTGTGTCAAGAGCAAACAAAAGATTCTAGTAACCTCATCAGTTCAGAAAATCAAAGAATTTTTTTCTATTTCTGCAACCTACAGTCACACAAATTAGCATTCAGACTGTCATAGAGCGTAAACCTTGTCACTGAATTGAAGCAGATTTAAATGGTTTTACAGACAAGCTTCATTACATTCTTCACTATCTTCACTCTCTCTACAGCTTGTATACTACTGGGAAAATAATCCTATGATATGTGGCACAAGAACACACTTTCTCAAGTGCATTGTGAAAAGTTCCAAGTGACACTTTTTCCCTATGTGTCTGCTCTGCAGTGACACAAGGAGCCCAAGCTAGGCCTGCTCCTGCCTGTTCATACCACCAAACTGGTGTGTCACAAACAGAAAAGGGAAGGCTGAGGTCACCGGGACCAGACTGCCCACCAGTGCATGCTCAGGTTAGCTCTTCTACCCAACAGTTGCCTTGGAAATATAATTTTAGCATTAAGTGTGCCATATATGCTAGAGATGGAAAGAACCAGCTATTCACAGACAGAGGTGAGAAGGTTAGCATCCCATTTCCAAGCAGTTTTAGTATTGCTGAAATGAGGCTCAGAAATTCCACAAAATGACCCCCCTATGTTATCTTCCTCCTTGTCTGTTGCCAGACTGGTTAAGCCACATTCTTCAACGATTAAAAACATTAGATCCAGATAATCTTAACTGTTACCATTATCTAAATGCACTATCCAGTGCCAAAGGTTTCTTTTGCTTTATTCAAGTTCTGTAAACATTTTGTATCAGTCTTGCTGAAAAATAAGAACAAAATTGGACCTTAAACACAGAATAATTAAAAACCACCTAACCAGAGTTTGCAATGGCACTTCTTTTGATTACGTGTCCATTACAATGTGGCTGTGTCTGAAGCTTTAGACATACAAAGCCACCTGCAAACTTCTACTAAAAAATATGTATTTTTGGTCACTTGGGAATTTTTTTAAAATGTCATTTATGTTCTGAGCACTGACTCAATCACATTCACTCTAAATTACAATTACAATTTTCCATCATATGGCAGCTTAAAATTATCTGTAATAAGCAGGACATACTTTGTAGCTTTTTAAATATTAGTCAGAAAAATTAAGATTATTTTGGATAGAAGACTAAGATTCAGAATATAACTAAAGTACAGCAGTTTTCCTTTAAAGGTATAAAAATCGAAGTCTTATTCAACAGGACTATGGTATAAGATAATTCACCAATTTTAATCACTGCTCCTATCAAGCACTGTCAGAATATTGAATTTCATAATCTCACTTCCTGGAACCTTCTACATATCTGGATTAAATGGAGGACTTTACTTATCTCTAAATGAGAAAGTAAAAGCTGAGATTTTGAAATCTGACCAAATCTATTATGAAATTCTGGAGTTTCTCAGGTTGATGTCACATGTTCAAAACGATTTTTAAAGATTTTTTTTTCATCCATTGCCATGGATGAAGATGAGCAGTTCAGTAGTGCAGTGGAAAGATCAGCTTATCCGGGTTGCATATGCCACATTTTTAAATTAAGAGAGGTAAAAATGAGAAAGCATTTACCTCCTGTTAAAATCCTTAAATCAAAGTAATTCCTTAACATATTCCTAAATAAATAAGTTGTTCATGCGTATGTAGGCTACTTGATTTATTTTTTCAGATTACCATTTGATTGAGGAAGAGAAAAAAATCATGCAAGCAATATCCTTGAAATCTCCACATTTATTTGAGAGTATAAATGTAAGCTTTACTTTGCATTAGACCCATACATTCTCTAAATTACTCTTCCTTGATTTGCAAAAGAACTGCATGTTGTTGTTATGTTAAAATATAAAGAAAGCTTCTGACAGGCAATATTTTTCCTCTCCCGCTTTTAATAGTGCCTCCCCCAGATTACCTGTATGCCTAAGCACACTCCTCTTATTTTTTTCTTAAGGAACTCAAAAACTGACCAAAGTACGTCAGGTTCTCAAGTCTATATTATCTTCACAGTGTGTCTGAAAAGCAAGAATTTCTCTCAGGAACCAAATAAAAAGACTCTACTTAATTGGTTAAATTATGAGTCTGAAGTTTGGTGTCATGAATATCCCTTTATTGTTTTAAACCATAGTACCTAATTTCTCATACTGAGGATGCTGAAATTCTCTGTTTTTAAAATCCCCCAAATTACATTGAAAAAACAGAGCTGATATTTAACTTCAAAAATTTTCACTGAAAGACAAGAGTAAATGAACTCCCAAAATGGAATATTCTGACAAAAGGCCTCAATAAGATCACACAGTGAGGCTGAATTGAACCTCCACCATTTCATAATTCCCGGATTTTAATGATGTGTGTCTATTGCCCGCTGTCCATGCTGCTGCTCTGCAAACCTCTGCAGTTAAACACCCTTTAAAGAGCTCGTGCAGCTTCATTTGTTCTCTGCTGCTCTAAGTGGAAAACCCCTCTACCCATGAAGTGAACAATCAGGAAATTGTAGTTTAGCAAGAATCACTTTTGCCTACGCAGGCATTAGTATACCCTAAAATGCAAAGGTGTGGATGGGGGTCCACTGTATTTTACTACGAAACTGAGTGATTTCCAGCTGCAGTTTTTAAAATGAATGACATTACTGTTCCAGACACAGAATCCTAATATTCTGGCAAAACGCACTGGCTGTGGGGGACAAATAATGCTGGAACTCTTACTGCAGACTCAGCACTAACGCTCCCTGCCAGGAGTTTATAAACTCAAATTGGCAGCTTTCTTCCTGTTGTGCCTGGGGTGTTTTATGTGGGGATTTCAGCAGGCAGGATGTGCACTTCATGTCCAGGAACTCTTGCGCAAAAAAGGATTTCTCATATTCCAGCATGGCAAAAGCCTTGTCCTGGACCTGAGGGCCACTTGTCCTTGCTGTTGTTGGATGAGGTCTGTGTTCTGCAGCTGGATGGTCACGTTGCCTCAAACACCACCATTGGGATCATTGGTTATGTCTAGATTTCAAGCCAGTTAATGAATATTCTTTACAGGAATCTTGGTTCTGCTGCCAGGCAAAACTCATAGTGCCTCTTTTTAGAGACAAAATATTTAGGATTGAATCAGAACTTAAATTGATTAGATCAAGGTGAACTTTGCCTTACAACCAAAAGCCCTGAGTGAAACTGGCTGTTAAATTATGGTTTAACAACCCACTGTTATCCTTTAGTATTCTTACCAACAACTTCAAATAAATGAACTGCCCCTTTAAAAGCTGAACCACCAGGTCAGAGTTGAATTTGGCTATGGCAATGGAGATGCCAGACTCTGGATTATAGCTAAACAGGGTTGCAGGATCAGAAAGATCAAAGAGGACTACATTACATGTCTATTTATTTAATTTAAGCCCCAAAAATAAGAGATGTCTGTGATACAATGGAAATCTCAATTCACCAGACACAAACACATAAAAAATGATAAATCAAAGACAGCTCTAGAGCTTGCAGGCAAGAAATGAGCAAGATTCTCTGAGATGTTTGGTAAGAGTAAAGGTTGACTTTTAAGTTTTCTTTCTTTTTCTTCTGTCCACGGACAACATCCACAAACCCATAAAAATGCAGTATTATCATTTAAGATAAATGATATATCACGTATTTAAGCCTAGAGAAAAACAAGTGTGCAATGACACAGTCCTTATTATCATGACTTTGTATCATGCACCTCTGACAACCCATGAACCACCTCCCAAAAGCCACCTTGAACCATCTCCCCATGAGACTAGCCCCATTCTTAAATATAACTAATTACTTTATTACTTATTGCAACTTAAAAGAAACTAAACAATTAAAATTTTAGAAGATTTCTTGAAATCCTACAGGAAGAAATCAGCTATTCAAAACAATCTGATAAAAAAATCGGAAGGCAAAATCTCAATATTGTCTTGAAACAGAATTAAATGACTGATAAATTCTATTTTTTTTTCTAAATAACTTACCCTAAGCTGAGACTTATTGCATGGTTTCCATTTCAGTGTTTAATATTTGATGACATCATACCTGAATCCCACTTGTTCTGATGTAACAGGAATACATGCATTACTGTGAGTTTGAAGTACATATTTCTCTTTCGTCTCAGTGTTCATCATCTAAAAACTGGAGCGCTAAATACAGCCAAATGCTGCCCAAGCAACTGCAAATGAGCCAGATGTGCACCTCATTGTGAATCCCTGAATTTTCACCGGGAATGAAATAATAATTCTCTGAGAAAGTAGAAATACCTTTTGGCTGCTAATTTAAAACAGATTATTCTATTTCATCAGATCATTATTGTTAAGAATGTTAGCCTTCCATTGTAGCAAGGTCAGGACACTTAGAAGAATATTAATAAGCTAGCATTGGGTGCTGTCCTGGTTTAGGGCAAATATTTAGGAGGAAACCTCTGAGGGGTCTCCTCTGGGAAGAGTCGATTCCAATCACCCCTCCCCCTACAGGTCCGGGAAGAATTTCCTTAGAGAAAAGTGGAAAAAACTATTTATTTAACAAATAGAATATTTACAAGCATAGGAAAAATTTGGATAATATGAAAACAATGAAACCTCTCCTTCCTCTGAAGAGATGGTAGATTCAGAGTCCGTCTGAGTCCGGTTCAGTTCTCCAGTGGGGGGACGATTGCCGGGCCCGGCTGTAGGAGTCGGCGAGGAGGAAGGGGGGGGCCCCCGGGGGTTCCCTGGTGTCCTGGGACCACGCGATGCCAGCCAGTCCCAGGAAGAGGAAAAAAGGAAAAAATACCCAGCAAAAGAAACAAAGTCTCTCCCTGCAAAAAGCCGGGAAAAATCCGAGGAATTTTTTTCCACAGCTCCGCTGTGAGCTCTTCCAGCACCCCCACGAGAGAGAGAGTAAAAAAAAAAAAAGAAAAAGAAAAGAGATAATGCTGTCCGCTGGAATGTAGCCTTGCTTCGTAGGAGTAGAGGTATCCTGCAGACAAACGGCGAGTGGTTTTTTTTCTGCACCTTCACTCTCTGTCTTTCTGGGACAACTTACAGCTGCAGAACTTAATGTCCAGCATAAGCAAGAGGACGACTGGGGATACAAACAGGTCATATGGCCAACCCAGGACAGGTGCTCACAAGATTCCTTCATGTGCTCCCTCAAGCCACATCACGTTTGACTAAAAGAAAAAAGTTTGCAGCCAAGTGCAAAGTGAAAAGAAACCCAGTGCAGCTATTAAAAGGTACCAATTAGCACAACAGAGTTCAACCGGTGTGTCTAACATGTCAATCAGGCCCAGGTGCCTTTTCTACCACAGGAAGACTTGATAGACTTTTTCCACTAATTGTTTTTTTCCAGTTAAGAATTTCTAAGATGGAAGGAACCGGGTAGGCTCTGCCCTCCATCACCATCATGGTCTGTCTGTGACTAAAATTAATTTATTTAGAAATGGCTTCATGCAGTGCACTAACAACCTCTCCTGATGTACTAGGCTTTGAACTAGGCCCTTTTGAAACAACAAATAGTCCTGTGGTGTAAGCAATGACAAGGGAATACAAAAGAAGTTCTACAGCAGTTTATTAAAAAAAAAAAAACAAACCAAAAAAACCCCACCAACAAAAAAACCCCAAAACAAAAGGTGATTTCAAGACAAGCAAAAAACTGTTCCATTGATTTCAAGCATCCCTATTGTCACAACCAGCTGGAGGGTAAAAAAACAAAGTGTCCCTGCTAGACGCAACAGGACACATGAAGAAAAATGTATGTCAGACAGTTCAAAAATATTTGTCATCCAAAACAGAGAAACTAGACAGACAGAAATTTAAGACAATAGTTTCATTCTTCTTTGTAGCACTCAAATCTACTACTATTGATTATGGAGAGGCCATCTCTCTCTTTTTCTGGGGGTGCGGGAGAAGCAGCAACGAGTTTCAGAGAACTCCAGCCTGCAAGTAAAAAACAAAATGCTAATCTCTCTCACCATTGATGGGAAAGTCACACATTAGTAAGAATGTCTGTAAACTGAATGTTAGAAGAAAGGTGCTTGCAACCTCTGCTGACATAGGAGTCATGGACTTGGCATCAGTGTTAATTTCCTAACCACTTTTTTTCTTCTCAGTTCTAGTCTTATAGGTCAGAGTGAGCAGCCACCAACCTCTGTATACCACAAGAAATTAGTGGATTAATCAAAACCAGGAAATGTATTATCAGTACATATTCTCTGGAAAAAGTATGCAGTAGCATAGAGAATGCATAAACCGAAAGGGTAGGTCCCCAACTGAGAGAAATTGCTGAAGCTACAGGGACATGGAGATGCTGAAGAAATTAACCTCACATGTTTTGTTACCTGCACAAAAACAGAGTAGGTCCCACAGAGTGTTCGCTTCAACTCAGCAGCTACTTTTAGAATGCAGATGATCATTTGCAGTCCACTGAGAGTTATCAAAATAGAGAGTAAAATGATGTTCCACTCCACTATGTTTGCAGGTTCTGTACACTTAGACCATGCAGGGTAATCTGTGAGGTACCTATAAGAGAAACACCAGTCTGAAGTAAGAAGAATGTTTCTGGCTACTGATTTGATGAACGATTTCTTCCAAAAGAGTTACAGCAATGGGTCTTACCCCCCAGCAGTGTCTTTGAAAATGTAATTCCATCCACTTGATGAATTGCAGAAAGGGCCTTGAATCAAATGCAGGGTAAAAATGATGCAACTGTATCCTGAGAAAGCAATTCCAAGCAGGGCTAGCACAATAGAAATAAAACTCTGAAGTAAAGAGAGAGAGAAGTATTACCTTGTGAGGATTGTGTCAACGGCAAATATGGTCATTCAGTCTGCCTAGCTACTTCCTTGGGCCGGAATTTCACGTTTGATTTTCCCAGGCAAATTTCAGAAGGAAAAATAGCAGCTAAAGAATAGTAAGAATAGGCATACAAAATAAAGATTAAGACAGTTTAAGACAGTTCTACAACTATAAGTTATATTTTATTTGGGTGAGGTTTTTAAACTTGCAGTTTTGTAAAGTTGTTTCCCAAAACACCAGAGGAACACAACCATATATTAAATATGTCTGCATCCCAGGTAGCGTGTATTGAGTAATTTCTGAAAAAAAATTTTGAAATGACACAGGCAAAGGGATGAAGTTATTTAGCTGGTGTTCTTCATTCTATGTTCTTATTTTATTTTACAAGGATTTGGGGAAAGTGTGTGCCTAACTTTCTTTCATCCTGCTTATGCTTTAGAAGAAACAAGCTACACTTTCTGTGACCTTGCAACCCAATTTAGAATCCGCTGTGAAAGGAAGTGAAAACTAAGCAGTGGAGAGGGCAGCAGGACATGCTGGAAACACAGGAGCGGGAAGGCATTTCAAACAAATGCTAAGGAGATGCACAGAAGTAAAACAAAGACTCACCCTGTAGGTTTTGTTACAGCTCTCACTCTGGCAGCACCGATAGAACACACTGCACTCCAGTGTTATTAGAATTACTGCCAAAAGAAGGATCTGTAAGGGGACGACGAAACGTCAGTGAGATGACTGGAAATACTAAGTCAGTCTCCTTCACATGTGGAAGGCAGGGATTGCATCTCTTCTGCTGACTTGTTGTTCTAAAGCTGATCCATAGGGCAGCACAATTACTCAAGGCACACATGGAACTGGAGAGGTTTTAGCAGGCTGCTGCTGTACTTGTGTCTTGTACTTGAAAGACAAGAGTACAGCATCTCCCGTCAGAGTAAAGCGCTACGAGCTTGGGCACAACTACACCAGTGAAGCTGAAACAATCAAACCAAGTTCACAAAGAAAAGAATCAATACCAGTGAAAAGAAGGATATTTTATTGATACAAACACATCAGTTTAACACTGTCTTGCTGACACAGGCAATCAGGGTATTGCCTTCCTTACTTATGCTAGAAAAAGTCAGTAATGCAAACTTTTGATTAAATTCACCAGGACTTTCATTTGTTAGTCAAGTATCCAGACTGATTTTTTCAGATTATTGGATTTTTTAAGCCTGGTCCTAGAATCATTTTGATAAATAGGATCTCGGCTCCAAACCCACAAACTGCCATTCAGGGAGGCACAGGTTTGAAAAGTGAATACACTGTCCTCTCACATACTGCTGATGGGTTTGTAACAGAATGATACATGAATTTTTAATAAATGGGTAATAATCTCAAGGCAAAAAATGCTTCAAAATATCAATATGACTGTTGCAGTTAACTTCTTCATACATTTGCAACTGTTTTTCTGTTTGAATCCCTTGTCTGCTACTTTTTTTCTTCTGCTAGAACAGAAGGTTTTTCTTTAAGGAGAATGCACATTTTCAAAAAAATGTCTAATGTTTTAATAATAGATAAACACCTTCATAAAAAGCCCCTCACTTATGCAGATAATCCCCTTTTAAGCACTGTGTGCAAAGCACTTTGATCACATAACTACTTTCTGTTCCTGAGGCTACAGCTCTTTATGAACATGGTGAATAGCACGAACAGTGAGCAGCTCCATGGTAGTTTATTACTGCAGATGAGCCTATTACAAATGTAACAAGGAAAATCCTACTATGCTAATCACAGTGGGACAATTCTCTATATTTAGCCTGACAACAGTAGTTGCACTGCGAACTCCATTCAGTCTTCTAAACACTGGACTGCATACTGCTCTTAAAAACATCAGAACTGTTATGAGAAGCTCTTTTTTTTAATTTGGGTAAAAGCGCTCTAATTCAACCTTCATAGGTGATTAAATCAACATAGTGTTTGCCTCCTTAATACAAGCATAAATTACACATAAACAAAAAGACAGCAGAAAAAACCCCCAACACACCCTGAAAATAATTTGCATTTAATAGCATACATAACTTGTAATTCAGTATACTATCTTTTTTTTTTTTCAGTTTGGTTGAGATTTTCTGCCTGCAGTTGTTCTGTCAAAGTAAATCCAAAGTAACAAAAAGCAGACTTTTCTGCCTGCAGTTGTTCTGTCAAAAACATGCTCTTTTTAAAAAGCAAATACATTGCTGAAAAGTAATCCAATATTATTTGCAGTAGAATGCAATTCCTTAAAAATCCATAGACTGAGCACTTACCATCACACCTGAGAAACAGATCCCTTCAAAATACCATTCATAGTTGGGGAGCTGGTAACTGACAGCATGCAGAGCTTTCCCGTTTGGAAAGTACAGGAGGATGTTCACAACAATACTCCAAAGTGCAAGAGGTACAAGCAGGCAACTCAAACAGCTTCCACATGTCTCCAAAGCCATCTCTCAAAAATTCTGGAAGTTTTGGTCTTCTGAGCTAACAAAAGTTTACAAGACTTTCAATATAAGAAGTGTTTTGATGTCCGCAGCTTGATTCAGTCATTTCATATTTACAGGAACCAGTGACTAGGGTGTGATTCCAGGGACAGAAGTGCTTAACAGTAAGCAGAACAACAGATGAGTATCACTTTGTAAACTCACTGTCCTGTGTTAAGCACGTCTTTAAGTAGTCATTTCCCTCCTAAAAGATCCTTCTTTCTGATCTTCCAAATGAAATATGTCTAGGAGTCAGACTCAGGAAGGAACTTCAAAGCTCTCATTTCCTAGTGACTACTCAAAAATGTCCTCCTCCCCATGACACAACCTGCAACACAGTTTGTGACAGAATCAAGGTTTTGCAGCCTTACTGCAGTGTGGGGAAAGGGGTTGTAAGAAGATAAATGTGTCCAGTCTCTTTATAGAAGGCCACAGGTTGCCTCTATACCACAGAGATTTATTAAGAGAACCCTAAGGGGGAACCAATGTGTTGCTGACTTGCAATAGCTGTCTGAATCTGGGCCATCTTGCAGAGAGTAAAGAAGTCAAATAACACTGGTTTAAAACTGCAAGGCAAACTTATTTTCACACTTTTAATCAATTACTTTTTCCCACAGCGTTATGTGGCTCCAGTGTTTTGCAAATTAAATCCTGCTATTTCTCCAATTGTTTCATTCTGTGCTTACCGCTGAGCTTGCACTGCTACAGACCTGACCTATATGCACGTGACTTCTTGTGCAGGACAAAAGGTCTGGCTGTTTTTTTGAAATGCCTGCTGTTTGCACTGTGCAAAGCCAGAGTCAGACAGCTTTCCCATCATCACATGTCACCATTCCCCAACCCCTGAGCATCCAAACACTATCCTAGTAACACAAAGCCAGGGCAGTTTGAACACTTGCAGCACAACCCAAGCCTTCAGTCTGTGCACCTGTGAGTCATCAGAAAAATAACTAGAGAATGAGCTTAAGCTTTACTCAAGAGGAAAGTTGTAGTCAGAGAACAACAAAAAAAATGGGGCTCAATCAAATGTAGGGAGGCTGATTTTGCAAGTAATGACGTCACAACTATTTTCCTTGCTTTTCCTCATGAGCTGTTTCAGGCTCTTCTCTCATCCTCTCGTAAAAGCTGTTCAGATTGCATGTTGTAACTGACTCTATACTATGGCTTAACATGGAACCACATGAGGAAATGGGCATGGTGGAACTCACACAAGTACACCATTTTTCTACCTGTTATCTGCAGTGACTCTCCTCTTTTCTAGGAGGTTTCATTTTGAAGTCCTCATTCTTGATCTTCTTATAGTTCCTGTTTTACTCTCTCTTCACTAGGGACACTTTATTTCAGGTCTTCCTCTAATCAGAATTAGTAGTGAATCTGCCTTTCCAGACCCATAGATAGAGACAGAACTCATGTCATCAACACAACACCATAGAGACCAGAGAAAACAGCTGCATTAAAATCACACACATCCAATCCCCATGACTGATTTTTTTTAGCACAAAACTCAAAGATCATACAGTTGGCTGAAATATTTTCTTAAAAGCAAAGGCCAAAATTAGTAGCAAGCATCTTATTTTATAATCAAATTTGATGGTATTTCCATTAAAAACTGTTCTGATTAGAAAAAGCCACCTTGGGAAATGATGACTGAAGCAGCATTTGTTCTGCAGCACAGCAGTCTGCTTCATGACTTTGTTTTTAAACTGAGCTCTGCAAATACCGAATCACAGTGTGGTTATTTTACTGGCACACAATGCCACTAGAACAGGAAACAACTATTTTATATTAAGAATTAAGCAAACCTGTAAGCCAGTTTCTTAATTATCTTGCCAAGTATTGCAAGCACTGCTTTTCCATGGCTCTAATTATTCATGGGTTGATGCCAAGGCTGTCACGGAAAAGTCCTGTTTACTCTGGGTTAATTCTCTGCCAGCTGAAATGGATACAACCTAAACCAATCACTTCTTCCCAATGTAACTGAAAAACCTCTCAAAACACTGTCTTATGCACCAGGCAACAAAGGTTTCCAGCTGGACAATATAAATAGTGAGTAGTAATGCTGTGCATTAGGGCTACAGGGATCTATTTGTGCTACATGCTTTTGTGCTGAAGTTTCAAGTCTAAACTTTAGCCTAATCATTTTGTGTATTGGAGTTTCTAAAATTGTTTCAGTTCTTTAATTAATTGTGTGTACCAGAAAAACAAATAATCATTATGCAAGAATAAAGGCAAAAATCTTTAAGTTGTATGGTAATTATATATGCTTCCATTGAGGACTCTCTTTTTCACTTTCTCTCCATCCACACACCATTTAAACTTGCAGGTATTTTTTCAAACAGTATATCTCCACGCACAAAGACACTGTACCACAAACCTGCAAAGAATTTTGTGTGTATATAAATATGTGCATGCACGTATTTTTCTTCCTCCCTCGCACAGCTGGACAGGACAGGGATAGGGTTAGGCATTAAAGTCCTTCAACTACTTCTATGTATTTAGGCATGAATAAATATTCTTGCAAGGATTAGATATCCTGAGATTCTAAACACAAATCTGAGAATTCTTTTGCTGGCGTAGATAGATGTGGACAATTTTGTTTTCACAATTAACTTCTTTTTTTCAGGTATGTATTTGCACAGGGTAGACTTAGCTGCAGACAGCCTGAGATACACCTGAAGTTTCTGGCTACCTTTAAAGACCACCCTCCTAGATACAAATAGCCTAAGGACACACTGACACCCATGGGACCTTCTTCTTCTCCCATGAATAGAAACTAGCTTCCTTGTTTTCAAAGACATGATGAGCAGCTAAATACCAAAACTGAGCCTCATTCCTTTGAAATAAAGAGCAGGTCACATTTTGGTTTTCACTTGAAAAATGCCATTGCCAACAGCAGTGCTGCCACGCTGGCAGGATTAAGACTCCACATGTGCAGTTGTATCTGTCCCAGAGCTGTTGTTGAAGCCTTATTGATGAACAAACACCTGTTTCAGTTCAATGAGCCAAACCAAGCATGGAAGCAGTTCCCATTCTAGCAGAGCCTGCTGGGGAGGAAAAGCAGGTTATAACCTGACTGCATTAATTCCACGTTCTCATGCCACCACTGCCCTTAACTCCAAGCATTTCAGCATGGGCTGAGAAGGAATCACTGACACCTGCTGGGTATTTTTAATACAAATCTTTATTTGTGAAATACAGGGAGGTTCAGAAAAATCCTGAAAAGCCCTCAATCATCCACATTTTACTGCTGCTTTGGTTTTGGTCCAGCTGAACAAAACCTTTTATCCAGGTGAGGTTAGATTTGGTTTATGTTCACTCCAAGATCAGAATGAAAGAGCGACTTTATTGGGAAAGCAGGACAAAGTACAGGGCTGTTGTGTCAGTAGAAAGAGAAAAATAAATAGGGCCACTTTAGTGACAAGTGTTAAGGCAGTTGCTTGTACCAGATGAAATGAACCAAAGAAATTCAGGATACATTTTGCCTTTAAGTTCAGGCAGATTTATGGAAAACCTGCATATGACTCCAACTAAAAAGGCTAGCCCCAAGTCAGTTAAATTAATGGCAACATAACAGTTTGACAACAATGGGTATTTCAGTATGCATGGAATGTTTTAAAAAAATCCACAGTATTCATTACAGCACACACATGCACGGATGACAATGCAATGTCAGGCTCCTAGCAAACATATGTCTGCAGGGGGGAACAAAAATAAAGAAACATATTAATGGAAAGAATGCTAACATTGTATCCTACTAAAAGTGCAAAAATTAACCTGACCACATTTAGAAAACTATAACATAACTCTTCTATACTTTTATAAGAGCAAGGAAGGCAGGAGAAAGAGTAATAACTTCAAAAGAGCCCCAACACTCAACTACGTCAATTAAAAATGTGAAACATATACTTTCCTATAGTGTGTGATATAGATTATATCGGGTTCATACTTTAAGCCATAGTGATCCCAACCCTAGCATTTCGATACTGATTTTGGAATATATCCAAATATTTAACAAACCTTTAAAGAAATTTGGAGAAAATTTCCTTTCCTCACTCAAAAAAAATCCACCTTCAAAAACCCTCCAGATCTGTCTGCAGATCTTGTTTGCTTTTTGCAATTTAATTCTTTCTCTTATCTTACTTTCACCAAGCAAAGCCAGGATGCTGCAGTTTTCATTATAGACAGCATACTGTTACAGTAGCTTATGAGCTGCTGTGGACAAAACACAAGGTTACCACAATATAGTTAGAACAAGCACCACACTATGCAACGATGGTTTAGGCAAAGACCGCAACCACCAGGAGATCAGTATCTCAGTTATATTACCTGCAGTGCTGACGATCATATGTTATTGGATAGACAAAAGCCCTCTAGCTCCTAGCTCTCATGCAGATTAATGTCTCTGTGACAGTGGAGGAATCAGCTGAAAGCATGTGATCAAACACTACATGAAAATCCTAATCAGCTGGGCTATAGAAACAGCTGTACAGGGAATTGCTTCTTAAGAATACCTATAAAGTAACTGCTGAGTGAGACTCCACAGTAGCATAAGTTACAACTTTCGTGTTCATCTGAGAAGCATGGGTGTATCTGCAAATTACTTACCTCCTCATGACTGCAGCACAATCCACACAGTCCTCCAAGAATGCCATTAATTATCTGTATGAAGCACAGAATGAATTCTATTCCTCCCAAAACAAGGAGAATGGAAAAGAGGGTGACGTTCCACTGCACGATGTTTTGAGGTTCCTGACATTCAGACCACTTGTTATACTCAAACAAGTACCTGTACACAGCAATTAAAAGCATATTAACATTGTATCAGAGTGGGATACCATATACTAGAACCAAATTATGTCTAGTCTGTAACTGATTGAGGATATTCACTCTGTAGTGTCCTCATAGGCTAGATTCCCTTAGGAATAGATTCCTAAGGGAATAGAAAAAGCAGTGGTTTACTCTGTGCAAGGTTTGTTGGGTTTAGGAACATGCTGAAATATCAACCACACATTTTTGCTAAGTCTTAACTTATTTTTAAAAAATAATCTAAGCAGAATTTCTTATTAAAGTGAGAACAAACTCAAGAAAGCTCAAAGAGCAGAGGTTTTTTTCAAAACAATCACAGAGCTTTGCAGGACTGGGCTTTTCTTCTAAACACAGCAGTCACTGATCTGAGGCAAATGAGTCACTTTCTCTCCTGGGCTGCTGTCTCTGGGCTGTCACATGCTTCCTTGGATAAGCCAAACACAGAACTTATTTGGTGAGGTATTGCAATATTTCAGCTGCTACTGCTCACTCTCATCTTGAGAACACCAGCACTTGCCTTCAGCAAGGACTTAACCTAGTTCTTCTACACTAAGTCAGGCTCACGAGCATGGAGAAGGAGGAATGACCCCTCTTGGAAGAGAAACAAGTGAAACAAAGTTCAAACTCTCCTGTAAAGAGCTTTATGTGGCTTCTTAGTACTCCAGTAATTGCCTCTAGTCTGGCATCAGCTATAAGCTGTTGCTAGATACAGCCTTGAGGTTGACAACCATACAGGCACTTTAAAAGCATGCCATGATATAAACCATATCAGGATTTATGTGCATTAATGGGGAATAGCACACTGAGACTTTTTTGCAGGAGAACCTTAATTGGGGACAATTAGGAGCTTCTTGCCCTCTCTGCCCTGCAATGTACAAAGATTCTTATAAACCTTCTCAAGTTTAATTTATGAGGCTCTATGTCGTTGTCCCTAATGTGGGCATTGTGCCACTTTATGCTGGTGCAAAGCAGCTTCAGAAGCAAGCCTGACAAAACAGACTCGTACACAAATGATAAGACAAATATCTTAGCAACCACTCTTCCTAGTTTGAAAATCCCTCAAAGTTCTAAACTTTATGCTTTGTTAGAGACGTTCATAGACATGAATGGTATATGATGTATAGATTTAATCACCCATTTATATTTCTATGGCTCTGGTTTTACACTGTAGCAGAAAGGGCAACTGATGCCATTTGTTAAGCTCTTACTAAATGGGAAGGATAAAGTTATGATTAGATCTTGATATAGTTACTGGACATTGCTGAAAGGTAGTGGAATAAAGCCCGTGTGTACATGGGGAAGGTACAACTTCCTCATGAGCAGTCAACTTACCCTCCAGAGGAGTCAGTGAAAGGATAGATCCAGTTTCTTTCTAGGTGAGTAAAACAATATGGTCCTTGAGACAAGCCCAGTGCTGAAATGGTTATACAGTATCCAGAGCCAAGGATCCCAACAAAGGCTGCCAGAACTGAGGAGAGCATCTGCACAGCAGACATAAATGTGAACTTTCAACACAGCCATTGCCTTGTCTTTGGGATTACCTGGGACTGGGATATACAAACTCACCGCACAGCTCTTTCCATAGCCCTCATGGCCAAAGCACCCACAGCAGTCATCATTGTGCAGCCCAATGAACACTGCAGCTGGAACGAGTACCTGGGTATGGAGCAAACAAACCACACTGTTCCTTTTGGTTGCACAGAGAGAGCAGTTAAAACACAGTCTTCGAACTGCAGTCATTTATATTGTTTCTTGACGGTACAGTTGATTCAGCTTTACTCCCATTCAACGTGGTAGGCATCTCACTACTGACATCACCAACCCCGGGTCAGGTATATTTCTATTACCATTTTGTGTATACACAGCACTGAAGCACAGAAAGAGACTGTCGGGGTATTGCTACATTTTAAGTATTTCAGCTTTCAAAGTTTCTGTTCATGTTAAAGGCTGTATTAGCAAATAAAATGCTTTGCAAAGAAAAAAAAAAAGGCATTAACTATTCCAATGAGGACTACAAAAAAAAAAAAAGATTTTTGAAAAACAGCTTCTGCCATATTCTTGTTACTTAAAAGCCATCATCACTGCCTCTGTGACAAACCAGTCTGACTGGAGTAGAAAGTCTAGTAAAATTTTGCTCAATTCAGACAAACATCTCATTACAGACATCTACTTTTTCCTAAGATTTCATGACCAGTTTCCAATGACAGAAATGCAAAATAACAAAGCAGAAGCTATCCATAAGAAACACAAACCATATATACTCCAGAGTTTTTAGCATAAAATTAAGAATGAATGGAGTTGATTAAAAATACGATACTCCCACCAGCAATAATAGCACTTAACAGTGTCCACTTATAAAGACTCTACACCCAAGAGTACCCTGGAAAACCATAAAGAAAGAGTAGGGAGTTATTTGCAAACTCCACTAACTTATTTAACATGAAACTAGAAAAAGAACTATCCTGTTGAACAGATACATATTTGTCAGCCCTTACTCAAACCTGTTGCTGAGCCCCAGTACTTGAAGTCCAGAAGAGGTTGTACAAGTGCACTGCAGGAGAAGTTCCATTGATTTCACTTGTATTATTCTGTGAGTAAAGCCCAGTCTTTGCAAATCCCACTCCAGCTCCCAATGGGGCTGTAACAGAGCTGTAAGCACCTCTCACAACACAAAGCACCTTAGCATGCAATTGTTTTCAACCTGTGGTTTGCAGACAGCTTGAGATCATAGAACCATAGAGTGTTAAGAACTGGAAGGGACCAATAACTTATTTCTAAGAGGACTTCTAAAAGCAGGCTTCCTTTTTCTTCTAAAGATGAAAAAGGAAGCCTGGATTTAGGAGTCTTAAATATGCTACAGTGTGGTCCACAAAACTGAAAAGGTAGAAAATCACAGCTTCAGATTAATGATATCCTATAATGAACACACTCAAACCTTCCATCCTGTTGTTCAAGTGTGAAGGTTTGATATATACCACTCAATTCCTCTGAATAAATAACTAAGGCAGAGAAATACCTGTCAGATAATAGAAATTAAGGAATTGTGTCTAAATGCTCATTAGTTAGGCACATTTATAAGGTGAGTGGTTCAATAGTATAATAAAAATTTAAGATTTAACCCTTTTTGCTAACTGAGACCTACTGAGAGGCTTGGTTTTACTTCTGCATTTGGATTCTGTGCCCTAGACCCTACGATTTTTTTCAGCCTTAAAGTGACATAATGGTGCAGTTAAGATAACCAATAGTAACTAATAATAGCTATGGAATAATATAGGTTTTTTTATACAACTCCAGATACTCCTGTTGACAAGATATTTGATGAATAAAGTCAGGTAACCAATAGAGAAAGAGTAGAACCCAGTAACTCCAAAATAAACTTGAAAGAAGAAACTAGGTTCTTACTTACCAGAAAGCCTCCGCCTAGAATGCCATGAAGGCACTCCACATATTTGCTGAGATGATGCTCTGAAGCAAATCTTGTTTCACCATTGGGAAAATAAAGTAAAGTGTTGGCCACAATGCAGAGGAGGGCAAGGATGAGCAACTTATAACCAACACATCTAGCACACCTTCCAAAACACATATTCTCAGCTTTAAAGATCCTCCTTCAACTTGTCTGATCCAATCTATCTCACACCTGTCCACACCTAAAAGAAGATCAGCATTTATTCTCACCTCCTTAAATACCAGGGGTTACCTAGCTACCTGGCTGATGTTTACAGCCCTTCCTTACCACCATTCCCAATTGCAGAGTGAGAGAGTGGGGACGGCAGAATGGCACCGCCCTTTTTAAATGCAGTAATTGTAGATGAACCAAATCCAATGAAGGAAATACTGAATACTGGATGATTTCACACTAATATATGATGCTTGGAATAATCACTGGTGAACATGATTGGATGTGAACAACAGGCTAAAACCACAAGTTCTGTTAGGAAATGAAGGGAAAATGTTTTGTTTTCTTTGTTAGAAGCAGCTTTGAATTTTAGGTTTATAGACTGATTCAGAACAACCTGAAGCCAGGGAAAGACTTGTCTGACTTAATAAGACTGAGTCAGAGTTTTGGGTATAAACAGAATAAGGTGTACAGCAATGAGGAGTATGTAGAGCAACCTCTCACTTTGCCATCCTGTTGACGGAACAACAGAAAATCTCACCAGGAGGTTGGAAAACAAGTAAAATGAACAGATAGGCTTCTTAGCAGTGTCCTTGCTCTTTCCATTACAAGACCAGCTGAATTTAGATTAACAGTCAATTAGTAAATGGTTTGGTAACAGCCAAACCAAGTAAACACTCAGAAAAATACTGCTTAAAAAATCAGGATTATAAAAGACAGTCCTTGCACTGAAATATCATGTATAGAAACACAGACAAAAAGAAAAATGCCAAGAAATAAATAGATTGTCTCCAAGGTTTTGAAGTGGTGTTTCATGTACTAGTAACATTAATTTCCATAACAAATGGAGATACAAAGTGAACTATAATAAATAAAGATTAAGATCTAGCTACTTCTCTTTTCCCTTGTGAAAATTTTGCAAAAACAGCCCAAAGCCTTTTTCTTCACAAACAGCTCAAAAGAGACCTGTGAGCTGCCATGCCCACTGCCATCACATGTCAGGAGGTAAGTAAAATGCACAGGCCCAGACTAGATCTAGGTGGTGCTGCTGCTACCATCATCACAGTACAATGTAATTCTCATTGCAAAACCAGAAGCTAGACAAATGGAGTTTGGGAATGTACAGGATATAAGAAGATTATAATGAAACTTTAAAAAAATACTCATTCAGGTTTCTTTTTTTGAAGGTGGAGTGTGTTTAATAGCTGAATAACACAGTAGACACAAGCCCAAGTCAAACCCGTGTTATTCCTCTGAGAGAGGTGAGCAACACTTATGCTGAGAAAGAGTGTGCAAAAATAGAAGGTGGGGGGTGAAGTGGGGGATAAAAACAGGCTGGTGCAGCTGTGGCTTTGTGATGTAACTTCTCCGGGTATTGTAGATGCTGACCTTGGAGACTTCCTTCATTATGAGAAATATCCTCCAATTGTACAAACATAGGCTGGCCATTATTGTGTACTTCACTTCTAATGACTAAAACAACCCTAAACATTATCCTGCAAGTTTCCTCTGCAGAAGAAGAGGGACGCTCAACTGAAAACTTCCTTTATTTTGTTGGGCTGAAAATCCCAAATCACTCCTTCCTGAAAACCCACCACCCAAGACCCTTCCCCCCACCTCAGAAACCACACCAACATATCACCTGTGGGACATGGATTTAAAACCCTAGCCCTAACCATATATGTGAAAACTGTTCTATTTACAACTTAAATAATATTTTTTCTAAATACTGCATTGGAAAAAAAATTACATAATCAAGTATTCCCTATATTAAAATCAATTCTATATTTAAAACGTCTTTCAATGACGTGGAAAACAGTGTGAAGAAAGAAAGAAATAAAACAAGCATTGTATTTGAATAAAATACATTTTTTTACATTAAAAGACTGGGTCAGGTGTGAATCAAGGGGGCTTCACTAATGCCACTGCCATTTGGACACCCTATGCAACAGCTTCTACCAGAAAGACTCAATATAACTTCACTTTGTAGAATTTCTGGTGGTCCCACCCACCACCAGAAAAAGTTAATGGAGGAAAGTGCCTCTCATGGAAGCACTGGCAGGATGTGGTTACTTTATGGCATGTGCAGGTGAGACACAGCACAGGAAATAATAGCATGGGCTTCACCGTTTCATTTGGGAAATCTGGGCAACACAACACATGCATTTACACAGGTTATTAATTCCCACTTGTACTCTCTTGTAAGCTGTACTCATTTGGTCTTTTACTGTTTAATAGGTTTAATAGCTCATGGAGGCCACTGCTAGCTCAGACAATTGCTGGGGACATACTGGGAGTGTATGGGATAAAATAAGGGCAGGCTCTTGGCCAGCTGTGCAGACAGAGCTCCTGATGACCTCAGAACAGCTTCAACTCCCTTTGACCCTCCATGCTGCCATCCATTTCTCAATGTCCAAACAATGCATTACCCATGTTTTCCACTCATAATCCACAAAAATACTGTGATGCACCTGTAACTGTCCTCACCACCTCTCAAGTGCACATTGGTTGACAAACTCAACCTGGACAATCACAAGAGGAAACGGCTCATCATGAAGTCCTTGGTGCCTATGGTCTCCTGGCCACAGATTACTTTTGTTAATTAGATCACAACTCCTCAAATGAACTAATGAGCTACTTGTGAGCACAAGGAACTACCTGTTGTCATGAGAGCAATTGCTCCCAACACAGCTGTAACACACATGCATGTGCTTGCTTGCTATCTCTGCCAACACTTTAAGACAGAAAACTGATCTGAACCATAGAAATCAGCTTGGAGTGAGCGCTCACACTTCTACGTAACAACACTCATTGACACATACATTTCATGTATTAGTAATAAGGCTGACCTAAGAAGGAGTCAGCAACAATGCAACAAAAGTAGTTTTGCTATTTAACCAACCAATTTGGAGACTCACAAGCTTACAATCAGGGCACAGCTACCACTAAATGAGTGTATAGAAATTCCTCTCTTTAAAGAAGGACCCATAAACCTTACTTAAGAACAACTATTACTGACCCTGAACTTGCCACACCACAATCAAATAAACCACTTCAAACACTGTTCTCTGGTGACATAGAAAAACCATTCTGTAGCCTGCATTCATTAATTCTTCCAACTATGTTATTAGGACAAAAGTAGGACATAGGACAAACAAATCATTTTTCTATTTCTGCAACCACCTGAGGGTGAAATCTTGGCCTTGCAAAATGGTCAACAAAAGTTTGTTTCCCTTGGACTGTATTATTTACACTCTTTTAGATCTCTGTTCATAAAAGCGTGACGTTCTTGCAAAAGTTAAACAAGCATGAGCCATTACCATCACTGTATTATAAGCATCCTCTCTTCTACACTCTGTGTTTGTAATGGCTGTATGGATCAGAAAACTGGCATCACCTTAGCATACTAAGTCTGCATAGCACAGCATAGGGAACAGAGGGTCTTCCAGCCCACAGTGTGTCACTGATATCTGCCCTCCTCTGAAGCTATCCCAGAAAATAGGCATTGAAAACATGGAACAAAAATTACCAGCATTATGACTTCGGCTCTTGTCGCGCAAAAGTCAGTCATTAATTACCTTTGTGTTTCTCATAAACTGATCCTGTTGGTAGTGAACTTCTAATCCAGAAAAAAAAAAAATACTATCTCTATCATACCATGTATTTTAGATCTGTAAGCTCAAAAAAAAAAAAAAAAAAGAAAAAAAGAAGAAAAGAAAAGAAAACTGAAAAGCACCAAATTCTTTTTAAGGTTTTTTTTCCTTAGCATGTGCTTCATACATTGCTCATGCAGTGTTGCCCCTGGAATTAGCTGTTAGTAAGTTCATGCCAATTAAATGTTTTAAATAATTCTTGCTAAACAATCCCACAACTGCTGCTTGGCTGGGAACAGTCTACATATTTATTCCATAACAGCGGGATGGGAAATGTGTGTTTAAATTTAACGGGTCCTTCACATTAACATGACTGATATTGCAGCATGTTGTCTTTACTTGCATATCTTTCAGCACCAGTAGCAGTTGAATCAGACATCAAAATCAGAAAAGCAAATCAGACATGACCACAAGTCTCTTAAAAGATGATGTCCTAAACTGAAATCCTACCCTTCCATCAATCTTTGCTATCATAATTTAAATTGGAATTCTGAAATCCATTTAACAATATGTGCTCAGTGCACAGAATCTTTGCTACAAGATGTTCCTTTATACGGCGTTCAATGATAAAGCCAACTATTTCACAGTCATGTTCCTCCAAGGGGTACATCAAGACCTCAAAAATACAAAGGTAGCACACATTTTTAGTAGGATGAAATTTTTAGGAAAACCTCCAAAACATTATTTTAAAAAATATTTTAAAAATCCAATTAAAAAGAACCAATTAAAACCCATTATTAAAGAATAAATTAGTCTACAGAAGATCCTTTGTCATCTAAGCAACATTTAATGGAGAAAAGTAGCAGAAAACAACATTTAATGCTGAATGTGATTTAATTAATGCTTAGTATTTTTTTGAAGTAACATACTGGAACATCACAATGGAGACCGTATTCTCTGTAAATCTACAAAGCATGTGTCTACCATGTGGTACTAGATACAGCACTCTACTTCAGCTGCTCTTTTCACAGGGTCTTTCAAACTCACAAATACGGTGCCATTCTAATGAACTGCAATTGGCTTGGAGAAAGGTGAAATACTAATTTCCTGAATTAGGACTTTTCTATTCCTTAGTACTATAATTACAGCTAAAAGTAGCTGTGTCATTTGTGTACCAAAACATGGAATTTAGTGCTGCAGAAAGACAGATGTGTTCATTCCAGAGCAGCATTCTTTCACACAGCCATCTCCTCTAGGGTGAGATCCTACCCATGCGACTTTCTGCCAGCGCTCAGAAGATTAAGTACCCCAAGAATTCCACCAGCTCCCTCTAGTGATAATCAGGCTGCAACTAAAAGGTTGTGCTGGGCCATGGGCCTCTGCCTCCAGTGACCTCTAGCTCTCAAGTCTTCCACAATAGCACCTCAAATACCATCTTCAGATAAGAGACATCTGCCTTTGGTGGAAGAAACCAATGCTCAGTAACAGCTCCTGGTGGCACACGAGCCAGGCACAAGGCACTCTTACAGGAAGAGGAACTGAACTAAGGCATTGTGCTCACCACATCAAATCTTGAGGCTTTGATCGGACAGGTGGGATTTGGTTCAGGTGCTAGTTCCAAAAGAGAGTTCTTCCAAGAACAGACTTATAAGTGATAAGTTAAAAAAGAAAATAAACCAACCTTCTTTTACAGAAAAGTAGCCCCGTTCTCTGCTCTTCATAAGCACAAAGACAAAGGAAACAAAACAAACTGGAAGTTTCCACTTACAGTGAGGAGAAAAAGCCCTCAAAAAATCAAAACACCACAGACCTTCCTCAGTGTATGCACTGAATCAGATGGAATTTTCCTCCGAAAATGCAGGCGCCATCTTTGGGGAAACTGCAACCATGTTAACAATACTACTTGCCAGTCAGGCAAAACATCCTGGGCTTTTATGTGTTACACTCCATTGACTCCCAGGATTTTGATTAATTACACTCTGCTCTAAGTTGAAGACATAGGACTTACTAAAGGAACACTACTTGGAGGCATAAAAAGGGATCAAGGAAAATTAGGACATGTCCTGTGGAATCATTTCAACTACAAAGCCATTACAGAATTCTTCCTATGCAGACTTTTTAAGTGGGTTGCTGATTAATCCAGCCTGTGATTAATGTGCAACGAATAAAAAGAGTATCACAATAGAAATTAGTTCCCATTCAATGTTCATTACAATTTACTATTATTTTAATTATTAAACTCTTCTTATCTCAACCTGTAAGTTTTCTCACTATTAACCCTCCAACTGTCTTCCCATCCCATCAAGGGCAGAGCGAGCATGTGGCTCTGTGGGGCTGAGCTGCTGGCTGGGTTAAACCATGGCAAGTGTCTAAACAGTACGTTGCTAAGTAACATTAACAACTAGGTTCTATTAAAGTTTATTGTTAGTAACTGAGTCCTGATAACACTAGGATCATGAATGAATGAATGAATGAATGTTGCCAGACAGAATCTGGCTTTTTTTTTAAATTATATAAGATTATAAAACAGTAATCTGAAAAACATAAGACGCTTCTACTTTTCTGTCAAAATAAAATGAAGACCTAAAATTTACAAGCTCATCTTGCAAAGAACTCAAAGATCATCCTTAACATTGTAAATTATATTTACAAAGAGCAAAAAGAAAAGTAATCATCATTGGTTAGAGGGTACACAGTTGTCAGGGCTATATAACCTTGCACTGCTAATGGAGTCACTTTATCTGAATGATAAGGAGCCACAGTACCTTAGCAATCATGAGAGACACTTATATCTTTCCTTGTCTTAAAGAAAAAAGGCTCAGATACGGCCACAGCACTGCAAGAGTAACTTCATCAACACTGCCTTGCAAAGTTCTGCATGGAGCTATGGCACAAGGCTGTGAGCTGTAGACAAAAGGCTGGCCTGCTGAGGCTAGTGAAGGTGTGCACCTCCTGGACTCAGCTAGCACACATCTGTCAGTCTGTCCTCTCCTGGAATCTCACATTAGCTCTGCAGAATGTAAAAACAGGCAGAAGAGGCTGGAATTCAACTCCCGTTCTCCTTTTGCACCAAGAAGGCTTTGTGTGAAATAAAAACAAGTTCCTTTTCTCAGAGAGAGCCTAACATTAACAGAAAAGACGTATTTTTAAAAATCTGAAAATCAACAAACCTGTTGTGTAAGGGTAGTACAGTTTGGACTCTCTGATCCCCTTTTCAAATAGTCTTCACATTCACTAGAACAAGTTTTATTGTTAAGTATTTTCTCACTTGTGGTCTAAGTCCTTTGCTATCTGGAACCAGTCCTGTTCCAAAGCCCATGCAGTTGCATTTGAGTAGAGAGCAGGCCTCAAGGCATTAGCTTGGGGATCCACCACTGTAAAGTAATTAATCTCGGTTCTAATGGCAATACATTTTCAGAGTTAGATTTTCTTCTGCTTGAAACACAGAAAATAAAACTTAGCCTCCATAAAAGTTCTGTCTCAGTTAAAAATCAGCTACTACATAGCTATAAGACAAAATTTACCCCCATATTGTGAACTGTCCTACTGGAACCAAAGGATATATTCCTACAGAAAAATAACAAAAATAGGATCCTAATCCATACTCACTTTATGAAAGCAAAGGACTGTATTAAGCTGGACACCTCACACTAGTACAGCACTGGAGAAATTAAAGGAGAACAATCCCAAATTGGTAGTATAAGCTGTAAGGAAGGGGCTTCAAATTGTGCCGAGGGAGGTTTAGTTGAGATATTACAAAAAATGTCTTAACCAAAAGCTTTGTCCAGCCCTATGGTGGAGTCCCCATCCCCAGAGGGATTTAAAAGCCGTGTAGATGTGGCACTTGGGTACAAGGGTTATGGTGGCCAAGGCAGTGCTGGGGAATGGTTGGACTCAATGGTCCCAGAGGGCTTCATACTTCTATGATAATCTGAAACAATTGAGACACACCAAGGTTTAGATAGACACTTGGAAATGATAGGTGTTATCATATGGAAGGCAAAATATTACATGGAGCCAAAGTCCTCGAATAACTATTTGGAGCCAAAGTCCTCTAATAGCTATATAATGACTATATCCATAAGACATTTCAACTTTATAACTAATAATTGGCTAGGTTCAAACATAATCCTGCCAATAAATTAAAGTAAACACATCTATCTAAAGTACACAAACCCACACTAACACAGCCTGGTACTTACACTCATGGGAATTTCTACCTCTGCATAAGTAATCACTGTGCTCATGGATTTTCTTTTGTTCCTTTATTAAAGTTGTCATTATATGAAATATTAGAGTGACTTTTAGCTACAAGATCTTACTAGGCATGGGTCCTATTGAATTTCACCTGACTGCAAACCCCATCAGTCTCCAATATTTCATTTCTGCCCTTCAAACACACTTATGAAACAAAACCCTTAAATAGAAAGATCACTGCTGTCAGCCAGCTCATTGGGAAGCAGAACCACGTGGTGGGTATTTGGAGAGTTTCACTGTAGGGTCCTTCCTCCATGCCCTGCTCTACACACACTGGTGCAATTCCTGCCATGCTGAGCTCTCAGCTGGGGACAGAAATTCCGGGCCTGGACATCTGCCACAGAAAGCAGAGGAGCTCTTGGGAGAGCTGCAGTCTTCGTTCTTTGGAGACATACTTCAAATAGAGGGAAATCTGATAACCATCATATGTACAGAAGCCGATTAAGATCTCCTGTGACGGAATTTCTCCTCATACTGCAGAGTGTGCGAAGAAAGAGAAAATACTTTTAAAAGTTAATCAGCTGAGATCACTCCTTAGCATCAGGTCTGGGCAGGCTGATTTTCTAGGTACCCATCCCTTTTTGGGTCAGCACAGATTGAGACTGCATCAGTGAAGCTGAGTTCCACAGCCTCAGCCAGCACATGTGGAGTCAGCTGTGTTTGAACCACCTCTGAAAGGAGCAGCAGCGAAGCTGCAATTTCATTAGATTTACCACATATTGTAACATGTCCCATGTTACTGCATAGTAAAGAACAGTAAAAAGCACTGTGTATCCAGACATTATTCACATAACTCAAGGTACCAATTTCATCTTATTGTTCACAGCATTGTGCTGTAGTTAGCAATGAGAAATTCTGAAAAGGTATAAAGTTGTTTATAAAAATCAGTTAAATCATACTGGAAATTTTCTTTGAAGTTTATTTTGTTAGCCTGCCAAACAATGTTTTCAACACAAAATTCAAAATGGTCTCATACTAAGATCCTCTCTCCAATAAAATCAGACTTTGATTAGTAGTAGAAAACTATTCATTGTACAGTTTTCTTGAACTGGAGCCTTGTCTTTGACCTGTGTCAAGGAATACTACTTTTGAGCTGCAAGGGGCTGAAAATTTTTATGGATTCATTTTTCTGTCTGAATCATACTTTCAGGGTTGATCAGACTTGAAGAACAAACACATGCCTCTGAAATTCCTTACTGGATATAAAAGACATGCCTTTAACATTAGAACTCTCCACAATGTTTAGAGTAAAAGCTGCGATTTTTTTCTCCATTTGGAGGCATTTCCCAAACATTTGCACACTACATAGGGAGGAAAAAAAGCTTTTTATTCCTGCTTTAAACAAAAAAAACCCAAACCCCATTATTAGAGATTTATATTAACACCAGCAGAGTGAATGTATTTCTTCATAACACAAACTCCTAAAAGCAAGGTAATCTTTCCCCACTTCTCTAAATCCATCTCTTAGAATAAGATATAAGATGAATTAGGACAGTGTTCTGCAGCAGCAACCCAAAGAATTCACCAAATCCAATGTAAGGAAGTTCTAATACTATCATTATTGCTACATGAGGGGAAATCTTGTTCCTTCACACAGAATAGACTTCACTTGCAGATGAGTTATGGAAGGGTGGTTTTCATAACGCACTTGAAATTTGCCTGCATGTAACAGTCAAAACAGTTTATAAGAAATATGTCAAGCTATGAAAAGCCCTTTTTTACCATCAGCACATGATCTCTAAATGACCTGTCAAAGAAAAAAGCCTGGAGGGCCAGTCTGCTTGCTTGCAAGAGAACATCAGTAGAAGCAAGGTGCCCTGTAAATCCTGCCAATTACACTCATACCTAAACTTTTATTTTGCAGGAAAACTGTTACCCTAGTCCTGAGCTCTGGGACACAGCTCCCTGGGCTGCTGCTGCTCTGCTTTACTGGGTGCCTCTCAAAACCTTTTGCTACTTGAGATGGCAAATAAGAAGGCAGTACAGCCAGCATGACCTGTCTACTGATAAGGTGTTTGACATAAAGATGTGGTGTATTCAGTTCTCAGGCTGAGGTGACTTTCCTCATGTTGAGGAGGCATTTTAATGATCTGTTGTCAAGTATTGGACACCCCAACTTTTTCTACATCTGTACTCCAAAAGCAGTGATGTTTTCTCCACTTTTAAAATGTGCCTCTGCTCACTGATTTACCCCAGCCTCCAAAATCCACCTCTCTTCTTTGACAGGATCAAGGCATGACCCACTCCTCCTGGCCAACAACAGACTCAAGTAGCCAGCTAAATCCATCCCAATGGAAGGAATTCCCTCTCCCTGCTTCAAGGCTCTGTTACACATATTCCCACACCAGCTGGAAATCAGTGTCAGTTCTGAGGTGCCTTTGCAGGTGTCACTATAAACCATGTCAAGACAGATTAAGCACTTCCATTCCTCTTCCAGCATGCATCATCCTGACATCAAGCTAACCCAAATTATCTTGCTAAGTCTACAAAAATCTTGTGACGTTTTATGTCTGCTTTCAAAGATGCTATGTACCAAAAAGATGTTTTGGTTTTAGTACTGCCCAGCACATGAATGTTCCCTCTTTGAAAATAGTCAATTCACTTGCCCAACAGGTAGCCATTATGTTTAAGAGGCTGTACTCTGTTGCTCAGCTCGGACACAACTCCCATGGATGTAATTAAAAAGTTTCCTCGAGTAAAGGCTACAAGCATGGGTGTGGATGTAGCCAAGTATTTCAAAATCGGCTCTGTGAGCCACACTGTGAAGCCATTCTGCTTCTTTCTAAAAATACCTCTTAATAGCTAGTGGGTGTGCCACTGAATGAATGACTAAGAACTTTTTCCTGTGAGCCCTGGATTAGATGGAATGCTTGCCCTTGTTGTTACAGGGTACTGCGTTTAAGAGGCAGGTGTGCAGAGTATGATGACTTGCCTGCTAAGAAAATGCAACCCATAACTTCTAATAAAAGCCCTCCCTATTCCTACACATTTTGCCACCCAGCTACTTTTATATAACCTCACTATAAAACAGAAGTGCACAAATTTTCAGAAATATGAGGAATATTAGGAAGTATAAGTAGGCAAAACTGAAATATCTAATCAGAAATAAATATCTAATAAAAAATTAAAAATGCAACTCTGCTTTTTTAAGTATGGTACTTACAAGGCATACCTAGACTTACAATCATATCTACACCTTTGGGTAGAAGCATTTCAACTGAAAAATAACTAGGGAACAAATTCTCTGAGCATCATATACCCTAGAATATTATGTAGAGCTAAACACGTTGATCTTTCTTTTTTGTGGGTTTTCTTTCTAATATTCTTACTACATTGTAACACCTGTTAGGCATTTAGCAGAAATGCCTGTTATCAAGGATAATGATTGGAACAGTCAAGAAAACAGACATCACTTTTTTAAAAGCCTTTGTCTTAAAATTCCCATATTTGTCACTTTTTAAAGACTAACAGAAGTTATGAAAATACATGTTTCCACATCATTACAGATATGACCTAAATGCACCACCACTAAGGAAATATCATTTATATGGTCTACCAGCACTATTAAGCAGATCTCTTGTTTTCAAGTGGAAGAGGGGGGAAAATAACCACTCAGTACAGACCATCCAGCAGCACATTGCCCATCATTTAAATCTAAAAATCACTGTGCGTTCTTAGTGTCGGCTTCCAGTATAGCATGGCTTAACAGGCATGGGAATTCACTGGTGATTTCCACAGGCTCCACAAGGGAGAAGGCAGAGCAGATACATCTGCCATCTGTCAAGTCAAAGCTTCAGACAGAACGTCACCACCTGATCTTGTCCCAAAGAGCATCAGGCAAAAAAGGAAATGTTTTCAGAGAGGAATCAGAATGCTCCTGTGTGAGCAGCGCACCACAGGGACTGCACAGAAACAGTGAAGGAACACTGAGCCAGGCTAAGAACCAGGAAGTTACTGACACCACTAATTGCAGAGGAAGATCTCTGCATGAGGGTTACATGTGTTTCCTGGAAAAACATACAACTTGTACGTTCAAGCTAAATTGTTGTTCATGCTGCAAGTTGGTTGCTGTTTACACACCAAACCCCAAGTGGATTTCAACTAGTGTATTGTGATTTTCAGCATCCTGAAATTTAAGTCTCTCTCTTTGTTGCCTAAATAGAAATCAGAAATAGAAAACCCCATGCCCCTCAGTGACTTTTCATTTGAAGACAGAGAAAAACTAAGAAAGTCACGCTAGTAAAAGCCAGGAGTTTTGACAAAAATCAAAGTGCATATCTGCTGTGTCTGGGAGCAACTGTTTCTACTTGTGAGCATAAACATGGCTCTGAAACAACTATTCAGCCAGAGCTTCTCCTGCTCTTCAATGCTAGAGAAATGTCAATTTTATCCCATTAAAAAAGAAAAAAAAAAGGTGGGGGGGGGGGGGCTTAGCGCATTTCAAACTTGTTGTTGAATTCACAGGATGAGCTCTACATTGTAATTAAAGAGACTAATAAGTCAGTAAACTGGCAAAATACAAATAAGAAGCTGGGAATAAAGACCTTGTATTAACGTGACAATTAATGTAGCAAGTCAGGTAGTTTTGAGCCAATATTGTTATGTATATTTTAAGAGTATACAATATCTTTACTCAAAAAGGCCAGGATGTGACAATAGCTGAAGCCTTTGCACAAGACCATAGCATAACAACCATCAGATGAGCCAAGGAGAATCCTGACAGGCCACTTAAGTGCAGCCTGAAGTGGTACTATGACACATACTTGTGATGATCTAAAATAACCTGCTTTTCTACCAGCAGGCTGTAAGGTATATTAAGGTTTTGAAACATACTCACCAATTAAAAAAATTTTTAGTCCCCACTCCAGAAAGGTAATGTTATTCTCAGCTCCTCTAAATGGTATAAGAATTGGCTTCCAACAAGTTGACGAACACACAGCCATATCATACACATTGAACCTGAAAAGAAACACTATTAAAACAGACCCTCAGTACCACATATGTAAGTTCATTCTTGATTCTTAAAATCACCCCAGACTGCTGGAAGTCCAAGAGGAAAAACTGAAACAGTGTCACCACAGACAGAGTTTAATCAAACGATTTGCATTTAATCTAACCAGGGACTTCTCTTGTCAATAACAATTGGATGCAACCCAGCCCACTAGTGCAGCTCCCAACAGTAAACTCCCTGTATTTTTCCAAGATCCTGTTCACACTCATTTTAAAAGAGCTGGTGAAGAACAGCAGCATCCTCCCAACTAAGCATCTTGTGAATCAGGCCAGATTAAGACCACTTGAAAAGAACCAGCTGCAGCTAACAATGCCTTGTTTTATATTGAGATTAACTCAGGGATATTAACTCTGTGAGTTCAGGGAACGCACAGAGACTAAGTGAGTATGATTGGAAAAAGTTGTTTTCATTAAAATAGCCATCCATAAAACTTCAATGTTATTGACTACTTGCTAATAACACTGCAGAGACGGGCCCAATATCACAAAAATTGTCTACATAGTCTCAAGGTGCAATTAAGCACTTGACTGATACTGATCTAACTGAAAACTGTTGTTGGAGATTCAGTCCCCTTCTCTACTTGCAGCTGTTTGCTCCTGCTTCTTCCCTGATATTGGTCTTAGCATTGTGCTACTTAGTCCTATTTGGACTGGATCAGAGAACTCAAAAACCAGAGAACAAACCACTTGTGTTCAGCCAGATCAGCCCGTCTGCAAAGGGCAATGGCACAGCTGCCATGGAGCCAGCGCCATGCCTGCTCCTCTAGGTGCTGGTGGAAGCTCAGGTGGACACTGGCTATGCTCCCAGCCACAAGGAGGTATGGACAGCAGCCTTGCAGTCTGGGCAGCCAAGGCACTCCTCACAACCAAAAATGTGCTTTCTGTCCTCTTAGTGGAGTACCAAAGACACAACAAAGAGAGCAGGGAAAGAAATTGGAGAGACTTGACTAATTGCCAGAGAAGATGAGTCTGTATATTGCCATGGTATCTTTTCAGATCCCTGTTTCTGCAGCACAGAGGCACCTGCTGTAGTATTCCTCACATCAAAGTGTCTTGCTTGCAGAAAGGTGATGGTGTTGTGCATGGGGACTCAGGGGATGACCAGGAGACAGCTGAGGAGGCAGAGCCATGGCCAGGGGGAAGTGGCAGCAGAAGGCAGCACATCTCAGGGGTGCAATTGATCTCTGGCATTGCCAACAGGAGGAAATGGTAAAAAAGACAGGAAAAACAGGAAACATGAACTCTAAGGTCAGCCACAGTCCCTTGACCTCAGGCCAGCTTCAAAAGGCTCAGCATATTTTTCACAATGAGATACAGATAACTAACTAGAATGATCTATATTTAAAAAAAAAATCTAATTTATTTCTAATTTTTTTGCTAATCACTGTAAGACCAGAATTAGGCTCTTGGAACCGGAATGTTTGCACTGTTAGGATCCATGGCAGCCCTTACATAAAGATAAACACAGCAGAAGCACTGCACCTTTGAGGTCATACAGCACACTTCATCCCAGCTCCCTGGTATAAATGCAGGAGATGCATTATCTGTCAAAACAATATGGGAGTGTTCTGAAATGAACAGGGTACAGCCTGGTACCATACCATTAAATATTAACACAAGTGATAACTAATCTACTCAGGGTGAGTCAACTCTGACCACAGTTTTAACCATTTACTGAAAAAAAGTTTAATAAATCAAGACTAAGTGTATAAATTGTTGTAAAACATGCTACATTATAGGTTTGTGAGAAAAGATGTATGTGGAAAAGATCCGAATTTTATTTTGCTGTTTGAAAAAAAAAGAGAAGAAAAGATTTGCAACCAACCCTGAGCTTGCAGTTTTTACACTTTCACAAAACCTAGTGTTTTGCACTCAAACTGGATTACTTCCATGCCTTTAGAAAACAAAAGAAACCACTAATCCATACATGACAGATCTCCAAAATAAACTGCATCCTAGTAAATGTCTCCCTGGGTTTTCCAACTGCATTGTAGTCAACATCAATTTTGAAGTAGGAACAGAAACAAGAGGGTTTTTTTCAGAATAGATGGATTGTTACCTGGCTCTATTACACTCCTAAACACAATAAAAATTCACAAATGAAGGAAAGAAAGAATACGGCATTATGTTTTCTGCAACTGAGGTCCAGTATGTGCTTTTAGCCTGGATGAATCTGCATTATCAACAGTCTCACTCTCAATTACTTTATTTTTGCTGACATTTGGTTCTCAGCAACCTGTAACATTTCACTCCCTACACAACAATCTGTTCATGATACAGAAATTTATTGTAGTTGTCCACATACGACTGCACAGAAAGGCCTGTCTTGCACTCAGTTCAGCCTTACTGACACAAAGTTGACCACAAAGCAGAAAGAGTTGCCATGGAAATAACACAAATTTAACAGAGGCTGCTGATAGACCCCCATTAATTAGCCTATTATTGTAAAGCAATTTTTCCTCTCAGTAAGTGTAGTTGGTATTATTTCAATGACACAACAAGAAAAATTCTGCTCTTCTCTTGTGCTTTACATTTCCTGCTTTAGGGAGAAAGACATCAGCAGACAGTCTTGCACTACTTTCTTGTAATTCGTGGTAGAGATTAAACTGAAGTAGTGAAAAGGAATTCATGATTTGTGTCAACTTTGAGAACACAAGTGAAGGTTCAGCTATAAAAGCAAATATAAATAGTTCCTCTCAATAAGGGGTTTTTACTCAGTTTCAAACAAAAAGATCTGATTTAAAATACAGGTTTAAAGTTCACTTTTGAAATCAAGACTGTCAAATTATTTTGAAAACACATATCATGCCTGTCTTCACTATGTTAATCTCAGAAAGTAAACTTTAAACTATAGAGTATAATAAAAGATCTGTGAAGCAGTTCACACATTTCCACTCTGTGTATGATACTACACCTAAAAACCATAAGGGTTTTGAATGAGGGAGTAACAGCTAATTTGGTTTCAAGCTGAGACAAACTTTATCTGCAAAAAGAAATAGGATGGTGTAATTAAATGAAGGGAGAGCTGGAATATCCTTTTTTAGTAAAACCTCAGCAACAGAATCCTGTCTAAAAAGATACTGCATAGTGACAATGACAAGAATTATGCTGTAAGAAGGGACAGGGCATGTCCAGAGGCAAGATTTCCCTTGCTAGGGCTCATTTGAAGCTTAATGTGGACACTGTAACCAACAGTGTAATTCTACTCCTAGCTTAGCAAATTTGATAACAACTAATCCATAATCACCAGACACAGTGTCTAATACAAAACAGTTGGCTTAGACCATCTGGATTTCTATTTACAGAGCAACCACTTTGTTGCTGTACCTAATGTAGATTTCATGATTGCAAAGGGATGTAGTGGAGGGTGAGGGAGCAACATGGAAAATGCACCACCACTCCTGTGGACTCTCCAGACATGGGAACAGGGCAAGCTTCTCAAAGCTGCAACAGCATAAAGGGTCAGAGAGGTTGGGAGAAGGTGTAGAGGTTGTTCCATCTTCCCTCCAAAACTCTACTGAGAAAACCAAGCTAAAAAAACCCACTAATGGTGTGATAACAGGAATAGCATGTCATGTCCTTGCTCTGTGGGCTTTTCTTTGGATAATGGGGCTGTCAGCAAACAACATTCAGTTCACAAACTCCCCAGCTTTTCAGACATTTTCAACCAGTTCAGAAAAAGAACACAAAATTCCACAAAATTAATTGGAAATTAGGCTTTACATTTCATGATCTCAGTTTTAAAAATTTATTTGTTAACTGAGAAATCAATGAACTGCTACAACAGTGCAAAGGCAAATGCTCAGCCTCAGATCTCTACTACCACAGTGACTAGTGAATAAATCCACTGCAGGCAAGACCATAAACATTCAGTTTCATGTGCCTGTGGAGTCTATTGCTGTTAATAGGAATATAGGAACTCCAAGGTGATGCCACCAATAACTTGAGCATATTGGGCAAAATAATAATAATAAATAATCTGAATTGTGGCTGAAGAAAGTTTTGGGTAAGACAATTTCTCATTTCTTCTCCAGCAAGGCTTCCCACAGAAGTTCACAGGAGCCATGAATACATCCAAGGTATGCAATTAGATTCTTAATGTATTAACTAAAAATTAAATGTTTTATTTATTTTGGAAAAACAAAGGAAAAGCCACAGCAGTGAGTTCTAGGCATTCCACAGCTAAAACCCCAACCAGCTGCTTCCTTTAGAATTCCTTGATTCTTGCTATCAGAAGAGATCAGCATAGAAAAAAAATCCTGTCCAGTCTTGAATCTCTTTCTGTAATAGAATTACTGCATGAGGATAACAAAGAAAATAATTGAAGAGGAAATAAATTGTAAACATGGACTATGACCCCACTCTTAACAAATGTCCCGGTGAAATCAACACAGGAGGTGGACTAGCCAGCTGGAGGCATGTTTGTAGTTATGAGTAAGATACATATGAGGCATTAAGCATCCCAGTCTCTCGCCAGATGGGTTAAAAGAGAATGGTGTATATAACATACTTACTGTCAATCAAAAGCTGTACAGTATTGCATCTACTTACAAGAGACATACAGCTTGGAGTGACCCACAGCAAACCTTAAATTTGAACACATCCAAAACTAATAGTCTTTCAGCTTTGACCCAAAATGGAAACAATTCTACTTCCACAGAAAAGACAGCCTTCCTGCCTTCCTTCCTTCATTCTGCCTCCCTACAAAAGCCCTAAGACATATATATCCCTTACAGAATTCTGGAGAAGCAAGAGAAGAAAAAGAGCCAATTGGCCACAATCATGAGATTTCCATGGACCATGTGAACAATTCAGCTGGACAACACAAGTGGAGAATATGAAGCAAAGCAGCAGGGATTAAACTGGATAGAGAGACAGAGTTTGATGGATATGCAGCTTGCATCTCCTCATTATCACAGGAACCAGCATTTGGGGAAAGCTGTTTATCAGCTTGAGGTACAGTACAGTGCAGTTGAATACTGTAGTTCTAATGTGCCTTCTAGCCCACTTCTCCTAAACACCCGTCATCAGCAATCTTTTTTGTATTCATGATGAGCTGTCCATGTGATGTCACTGGGGACACCACCCAGTCCAAGCTACATTTTCCATCTGAGTTTTGAAAAAGGTCAAAAATATATGAAGGAAATGTTATGTACACCAACAGTCTCTCCTCAGAGCTTGGGAGAGTCCAGCAGCCAGGGCTGGGACAGTAAAGCCTGTTGTGAGGAAGCCCATGACACCTAGCTTTTCCTTAGACATCTTCCCCTCTCTGCTCTCAGGAGCCTCACACACAGCCAGCCCCCACGTCTGAGAGAGGAGTCGGGGAATAGGAAATGGAATGAATTTCTCCCAGGCCAAAGCTGTGTATATGGGTCCAATAACGGCTTTTACTTCTGTACACACATATCCCCACTCTTTCAGCTTCTCACTGACATGCATTGCACATCCATGCATTTCACAGGGAAGGAGTGGCTGAATCTCTAGCAAGACAAGCAGGGTCTGTCCCCTCAGTACATCCCACTGGGTGTATCCCTTGACTACACAGGTGCCAGAGCTGGGGTTTTTTGGGGTTCTCCAAAGACAGCTTGTGCTAATGTGATCCTTCTGCAATGAAGATTTGGGTCACTTGAAGGGTGAAACTTTTCATCTCATTCTCCTTTGCAGAAAGGAACTTGGTGCACAGCTTACCAGCCTCTCTCCAGCCCTCAATGGAACCACATAACACCAAGAGACTACCAAATTGTGTTACGTGTGTTAAAAGTGATTTTATGCAGGAACATCCTTCAGTATTTCTTGCTTGACATCAACGTGTCACCATATATATTTTATAAATTATATATATATATATAAAAACACATACACACAAATGTACTAGCAACAGCAGATGCTTGAACAGACCTGTTTTCTACTAGGCTACTGTAAATCCCATCCTACCTATACATTTGTACCATTCCCCTACCTCCTGGCTCAGTTTAAGGGAGGGTCAGTTACTAATCAAGCGCCAGATATTCAAACTACATTTAGAATATGGAAGCAGCTACACAAATTACAAGAGAAAGGACTCATTACCTCAGGTCATAACGGTCTAATATGTTCAGTAATTGACACAAAAAACTGATCAAGACAAACCTATCCACAATTCCAAATTGCTAGATACATCAAAACACAAAATTTGTAAGGTATCATCACTGCTCACATCCTCCTGAAACTATTAAGA
Source organism: Petroica traversi (assembly GCA_025920805.1). Classification (NCBI taxonomy): domain Eukaryota; kingdom Metazoa; phylum Chordata; class Aves; order Passeriformes; family Petroicidae; genus Petroica; species Petroica traversi. Next base: position 131,104 of record JAHLSL010000060.1, read on the forward strand.
TGGAGTGGCCTGATATTCCTATAATTTTCCACAGGAAATATGTCATTTCACCTTTCTGCACAGCTTTGTATGACTCAGGAGATGAGAAGCAAAGGAAACACTTCCCCAAAGCACACCAGAAAGGAGTGCCTTCCTTTATGATGCCACAGTTGCTAGAAATATGCTGTTCAAGAGGACAAGATGACACAACGTTCAAAGACTGGCTCCACCCCAATTGCCAGCCCTCAGAGTCTCCAAGATGAAGCATTTATTCCAGGACAAGAATTGTGGCTGATGTTTGACAGTGGGTGACTCCTCCCAAACAGATGGCCGGAGCTTAAAACATGGGCTGGAATGGAAGGGAAAAGCCTCTTTCAGAGCAGCTGAGTGTGCAAGCCACTCAGTTTTTCCCTGGGGAAAATACTTGACTCAGTCCGAGTGGTGCTTTCCAGCTCAGGTTAGATGCCACTTCTCTGACAAAAATAAAATGTAGCTTAAGCTCTTACATAAAACCTTGCAGCGGTTTAAAAATGCCATGCATAAATGAGTATAGTTGAACAGAGAGGTCTGGCTAGACTTCAGTGGCTCTGACAATGTTAGTGAGTGGAGGAAGGGGAAATGCAAGAGTGTTGCCAGGGAACACCTGGCAACAGCATGTGTTATTCACAACCTCCACTGCTTCTAGCAAAAACGCTAAGAGGGGAATCATGATGACACTTGAAAAACAAAACCAGCACAACTTCCAGAAATTGTTTGGTAAATCATCAGCTGCCGGCTCCTGTGCCAACAGCATGGAATACAGTGAGATTAATGGGGATCTTCCAGTCCACCAGGAGCAACCACTGCCACCAGGCTGGTCTGCTAGATCTGCACTTCGTACCAAGAACCTGTTGCCTTAATTCTTGTTGCATTATATGCTAAATTGAGAAGCCACTCAAAAATTTGTCTTAATAAATACCTGAATAAAGCCTTCTACAATGTAAACTGGTGTAATTTCCTCAGAAATCATGAGTCTGCTCAGCACTACAGACGCTGGAATTCCTAGGACTGGTCCTCATAAAGAACCAGCCTCTGGTCTTCCTAATATAGAATGCACATGATTGGCAGTAGTGACAATAATTTCTTGCCATCCTTTATTGAATAAGCTTAAGTATATGTGATATGAAATATTCTCCTATGAAAGGAAAAAAAAAATGTGTGTTATCCTAAAATATGGCATATGCCATAATTTCAAAATACAATCTACAGAAAATATTGCCAGGTTTTGATTCATCTTCATCATATAACTTTATGTTTGGTGAAGAGGGCTATTAAATATTAGAGCATTTCTAATTCAGTCTATCCTGCAAACAGTATTCCATCATGTAGAGCATAAAATCACAAAATAAATATAAAATCAACCTTTTAATCCCCAAAAGGAGAAGAAACACATGCCCTGAGGCACAGTCCAACTGCCTAACATCAGTAAATGCTTCTCATCCTGTTGCAATACTTGGGTTTGTGGATGTGTACCTTTATTGGTCCATAATGGCTCATCTCTGTATTAGCTAGCTTCTCTACTATTTCAAGTACAGAACTGTCTCATGACATGTAAAAACTTGGACTATGAACACATTATTCATATCAGCTGACTCATTATGTTTTTTATGTCAGTCCTTGCAAAATAAGTGTTTTCTAGTATGAAGAAAGATCATGTGTTGTAAAAATGATGATCCAGAACTAAGACAGATATCTACCCATGACCTGAACCTAGATTACGAAGTGTCTCAGTCTCCTTAGTAAAATATTAACAGAGTTTGTGGGTTGTCATAGTAAAATGAGAGGCTGCCCTGAATGTAATTTCATTTACGGGCATTAGAAAATTGACATCACAGCTGCAAGGACATATAAAAAACCAGCACATTGCATTTTGGATTGACTGCAGGAACACTGACAGGAGCATTCTACAGGCTCAACTCCTCTAACAGCACAACAGAAACTGGATTTTGCAAAGTACACCAAGAAGCTTCTTTCTATAAATAAGTTCTGAGAACATCTGAGAGATTTTTTTTTGTCTTCTCTTGTGTTTGTGATTCCTTTAAAGAAGAATGTGCACGGGAGGCTGTGCCAAGTGCCTGGGAAGTACTCTCATCCCCCTGGCAGTGCTCTGCACCCTTGCTAACATTCTGTTGTTTTTCCCTGGAGGAAAAGTGGCTGAAGACAAAACACATATTACAGATGAAGTTTGGTACTTTGGAGGGATCTTGGGATCGGGTGTATTGGTAAGTATCTAAATTCAGACGTTCCTACCTTCCCCCCCCACCCACAGCCATGACTTGCATTGTTGAATTTTCTCAAAGGACTGCAAAGAGGAATTTGCAGTCCTCTTTGATAAACAAATAAGTTATAAGTCATCCAAAGGTTTGGCAATAAGTAACTTAACCTAATGCTAAGCAAAAAGACCCCATAGGATTATTATATTTAAAAGAGGAAGTAACTTGAATTACTCCAAATTCAAACTGTATTTCTATTATTTGTAGATGATCTTCCCTGCGCTAGTATTTTTGGGCCTTCAGAATAATGATTGCTGTGGATGTTGTGGTAATCGGAGCTGTGGAAAGAGGTTTGCGGTAAGTGAAAGGAAACATGGCAAAAAAGTAAAAGCTAAATTTTTACTGATACATGTATCTTCCTCTCACAGACGTTGTGAGGCTAGACAGGTGCTGTCTCAAGGATGGGACACACAGCCCTGCCACTTGTTTGAGTGCTGAGAAGTGGAAATAGCAGGTTGTTAAAATTGTATTATGCCTCTGATATTTTACCACAGGTACCACGATGGTAGAGCCTCTCTGGTTTTTGTTAGCACAAGATACTTATAGCTACTATCACAATTAAAATTTACTGCTGAAAGATCCTCACTTTGTTTGCAGAATACAACAATTCTCTCCTTAGCCATTTTTTGTAGGCAGCTTTTAAAATTATGCTGGCAGCTAGACACTACATTCCCAACTCACTGCAGGCCACAGAATGAGCTGTATCTCATTAGATTCACAGGAAATTTCAGGAAGGAATAGACCTTGGGAGGTCACTTAATCCAACCTCCTACTTAAAGCAGTGTGGATCAGGCTCCATGCCAAATTATAGCTTCCTTTCACACTAAAAGATTTCCGAAGGATACTTTCAGACACTAGTAAACATCTCAAGCATTTTAGTTTAAAAATGAAATTGGAAAAACTTACATTTCTAGAAGGAAAATATGACCTTTCAAGATAAATTCTTTGGATCAAATAGATCATTACACCTTTTAAATAAAGTAACAGATTTTCAATTGGGAAAAAAAAAAAGAGAGAAAAACAAATAGGAAAAGATTCATGACTACGAGGTTGAACAAAGAGCTTTCCCTGAGTTCTGTCTTTGATGCTGTCTTCATGCAATACCAACAAAACAGGTGGAACCTTGAGAAGGAGCCAATTGTTTCTCTTTGCAACACAGCATGATCCATTTTCTGCAAGTAGTGAGGAGAAACCGGTTGAATTTTGCAGACCACATACCACTTTGCAAGTACCCAAGCACTGTGGTTTTGCTGCTGCTCAACCAGGAGGTGACCAAGGGCACGGTCACACACAGTGACCACTGCAAGCACTGGCTGAGTGAGAGCCAACCTGCATGTGTGTGGTGCTGCCTGCAAAGAAACCTGCCTTCTTTGCAGGCAAGCCTTAGAGCGCAGCTGCCGGGGAATATTGATGCAGTCAAGAGTGACAAGTATACTGTACTATAAAGGTCCTACAGGCCTTATCACATCAGCAAGACTGAGAACCAAATTTGGTCTTGTATGATAGCTGATATCCATTATTTTGATGCCTACTACAAAAGCATATTTTTTAAGTTAACCCTGTCAGATATATCAACATAAAAATGCATGCCAGCACTTAAGGCAAGAGTCTTATGATGAGGTCTGAGCAAAAACTCACATTAGACTTGATGACATTAGAGGTCATTCCCAACCTAAATGATTCTATGACCAGAAAGTATGGGGGTTTTTTCCTCCGTCTGTATCACTTTAATCCAATAAAGGACACTACCTCTACCAAGAAACTGTTACGGCTACAAGTATTACAGAATTCAAGCAGGGCATTGGTTCTTGTATGATTTACTTACATATTAGTATATAAGGAAAATTTTGTAATAGAAAGCCAGAAAAACGAAGACATACTTTCCCATCTATTCCAATTGCACTACTAGAGCTTACACTGGTAAGTACCTGTGAGGGGATAAAATATACTAATATGAAACCTAAAGGGAGGCTTGAGAAAGAAAACTGTAATTATTTGGTCCAAGTAAAACCAAGATACCAAAGCTAACTTGTAAAGGATAGTATAGATTTTTTTAAAATGCCTTGCAGTCTAAGACTTGCTTGCAGTCCCCTGAGAAAAACATCTGGCTGCAGGGGAACAGGAGGCCTCAGAGGGGAGCACTGCCATCTACTGCCAGCCTCTGCCTTCTGCTCCTTAGGCACACAAGGCCAATTAAAATACTAATACATATTTACTATACAATGAAAACTGATAGACTTCAGCCGTTCAGGTGTTGACTATTAATAGCTGAATTTAGGGAGCATACACTCACATTAAGGGTGCATTTAATGGAATGAGAACTAAAGTAACATTATTTTTCTCTTCCTCAGATGTTTTCTTCTATAATATTTGCTGCTGTTGGAGTTCTGGGAGCTGGATACTGCTTTATTTTATCAGCAGTAGCCATAAACAAAGGCCCTAAGTGTTCTGTTGCAGATAAGTGGATCTACCCTTTCGAGGATGGGTAAGACAAGGCAATCAGGAAAAAAAAGATATAAATGTTTTAAGTTTGTGAGATGATTTAAATTCCAAATCCATTGTATAAAAATCGGAATGATACTGTTTGTCTAAATTATAGAAGTTCTTAGAAGTGCCTGCAGCACACAGCAACACTTCATAAAGTTCAAGAGCACAGATATAAAGAATAGCAAGTACAATCATACCTACTGAGTTTCAAAGGCGCCAATAAAGAGAAATGCACAGCCTCCTCCTGGGTAATTCTTGGGATGATAAGCAACATATGCGGATAAATTTCACTTAGATGAAGAGCAATGACACATTGAGACACCTCTCAGAGTTGTGAAGGAATTGGCTGATGTAGTTGCCAAGCCACTCTCCATATTTGAAAAGTCCTGGAAGTCAGGTTGAGCCTCATGTGGCTGGAAAAGAGTAAACAACACACCCATCTTTAAAAAGGGTAGAAAGGAGGACCCTTGGGAACCATCAACCTGTCAGTCTCACCCCTGTGCCTGGGAAGATCATGGAACAGTTCCTCCTAGAAGGTCTGATGATGGAGGACAGGGAAGTGATTTGGGACAACCAGCATGGCTTCACCAATGGCAAGCCCTGCCTGACCAACCCAGTGGCCTTCTATGATGGGGTGACTCCATCAGTGGATAATAGAAGGACTACAGAAGTCATTTATCTGGACACAATCCCCAACAACATCCTGCTCTCTAAATTGGAGAGAGATGGATTTGATGGGTGAACTGTTAGATGGAGAAGAAAGTGGTTGGATGGTTGCATCCAGATGGTGGTGGTCAGTGGCTCAGGATCCTTATGGACATCAGTGACAAGAGGTATCCCTCAGGGATCCCTACTGAGACTGGTGTTATTTAATATCGTCATTAATGACAGATGGAGGAGGCCATCAAGATGATCAGAGGGATGGAGTACCCCTTCTGTGAGGAAAGGCTGCAAGAATTGGTATTGTGCAATCTGGAGAAGAGAAGCTTCAGGGTGACCTAATTGTGGCTTTCCAGTACCTGATGGGAGCCTACAAGAAAAACGGAGAGGGACTTTTTATAAGAGCATGTAGTGACAGAACAAGATAATGGCTTCAAACTAAGATCAAATAGGTTTAGATCAAATATTAGGAAAAAATTCTTCCCTGTGAGAGTTGTGATGCACTGGCACAGGCTGCCCAGAGCAGTTGTGGATGATCCATCCCTTTAAGTGTTCGAGGCCAGGTTGGACAGGGCTTGGAGGAACCTGGGACAGTGGAAGGGATCCCTGACCATGGCAGAGGGATTGGAACAAGATGTTCTTTCAGGCCCCTTCCAACCCAAATAATTCTGTGATTCTATGACTATATTGAAATGCAACAATATTCAAATAATTACTACTATTAATATAATATATATATATTACAATATTAACAAATGTAATATAGATATAATTTAATTTTAGCTATGGCATTTGGAAACTGCTTTTTCCTTATGCTCTGTAACTCAAAAATGTTCACTGTCATGTATATTTATCACTTAACCCCAGCAATCCCACTGCTCAGGCCGAAGTCAAGACAAGTTCAACAAACACCAGGGCACAATGTGCTACTGAAGAGAGCAGGTGTGATTAGAACAGAATGGCAAGGGCTGCAGTAAATACCTCATCGCCTCAGAACCTTTAATGCACTCTGCCTCAGTCAGAAGTGACTTGGCAGCATTTCTTATACAATACACCAAAAAATTATACTTCAGGTTGAAAAGAAAAAAAAACCCCAAAAGTAAACAGGAAGTGTACAGGTAGAGGATTATTTGTTCATGGGCCAGTGAGGACTGGAAACCAACTCCCTTGGTCTCCTTCTGAGAGTCTTTGGAAATATATTGTGTTTCAAATATAGTTTTGGTTGCAGTCCAGAAATCACTTGACAAAAACACAAAACAAGTCAGCACTAAAAACACGCAGATGAAAGATAGTCAGTGGTTAAGCAGTTTACAATTAAATCAAAATGTGAAGGTAAAAATTATGGAAGTTATTACCTTTTCTTTAGATGAAGCATCTAGAAGCTGTTCTTTTCAGCTCAGCGGGGAAGAAGTGACTTGCATAATTTCATTATTTGTTTTGATAATTCAGTTGTTTTGATTTTATTACAATGTACTTCCTTGTTCCAAACTGTACTTTGAGATACTGGATTACATGCCCTGATCACTGTCCCCCACCCAACCCCCCACCCCCCTCCCAAAAGGCTGCAATCAAGTAAAAGCAGCAAAAATGCCCCTGACAAAACACTGGAACAGATAAAACTCATCTGGCACATGCTCGGCTAAGAGCTTTTCTTCCCAAAACACTAAAATCAGTTTAATTTTATCAAACACATACTTGTCTCCAATTGCTCCCTTCTGATGTCTTGTTTTTTTCAAGTCACTTGCTTCAATTCATTTAGAAACTAAACTGAAGTCATGTTCAAGATAAGTAGCACCATAGACAATGGAAATTCTTGCTGAAGTGAACAGAACCTTGGCCATGTCACAACAGTGACCTCTCAGTGGTGAGAGACCCTCCTTTGTGAGTTAATACAGTCTTCTTCCTACCTGTTTTGTTCTCCTGTAGGAATTACCTTTCTGACAACAAATTGTGGGACCAGTGTGATAAACCTCAAAATATTGTCCCATGGCACCTCACCCTCTTCTCCTTGTTGCTGGTCATGAGTGGGATCCAGGGAGTGCTCTGTGGCATCCAGATGGTGAATGGCCTATTTGGAACCCTCTGTGGGGACTGCAAATGCTGCGGATGTTGCGGGGTGAGCAACTGATGATTCTCCTTTGTAATTTTGTGTACTGATGAGTTACATACAGACATCTAGCTGACAGTCTGAAAAACTAAAATAGCCTTCCTTCAGCTCCATGATCATGTTTTCTTACATACTGCTGAAACCCTACTGTGCCATTAGGAAATAATACAATCTTTTGAAAGTCACAGGAATAATGGCCAGGAAATTACCTCTATGTTTTTATTCTTCCAGGGAGATGGAACTGTCTAAAGAATACAAATATTGCAGACAACTCTCCTCACCATGGGAGGATCCCTTCTTCAGCTGCTCCACAAAGCAGCCCTCAGATGCACTGGCTCTAGCTAAGAAGATGAGAATGAAGGGCTCTTCCTTCCACAAGTGTTAAGAAGCCCTGAGTCCATTTCCAGCCTTCCCGAAATCCCGATCACAGAATAAAATGAGTGAAATACAACTCTCACATTCATATTTATTTTTGTAAAGCAGCTTCCATTTAAAAAGAGGGTATTCACAGGCAAAATACAATTGTGGGTTATGATTTTTGTTCAGGTCAGTTAAGTAGCTTGTAACTCCTCAAAGCTTCCATCTATACATAAGCGCAAATGCTGTTTATTAATCTTTTTACAGAAGTTCAATTTAGCTGTATTTGTCACAGTGCTATGAAAGAGATAGGAAAGACAATAGGGAGCTAGCTCAAAGGTAAAAATACCTTTTAGAAAGAACTTTCAAAACTTAATAAAAAAGCTACTTTCCAAAGGAATCAAGGAGCAAATATGAGGGATTTGAGATATTTGAGGGATTCAAATCAACTAATATGCTTCTTTTAAAAAGTCTGAAACAAATTTTCACAAACCAGCTTGCCAGGCTGGATGTCTCAATGCTTCTCAATATTGGCCATATCTGTTCCCTAAAATTTTCCTCCTGAAATAATGATTCTGTGGCCCAAGCTTTCAGAAAATGTATTTCATGTACTGTGCATTTACACTTGGGATATCTAAAGAACTCAGAAGTACTTAAAAGCACTGAAAGCTCTTGATTCATATGCAGAAATATTAAACAGTTTGGTATAGGTACTGAGAATTACGTTGTACAGATGATAAATTGTAAAAACAGGACCAGCTCTTCAGAAACAGCAGTGTGTCCCACCTGTTCTACTGCATTTCCCAGCAGTTATTTCAACACACACCGTGCAACTGTCTCACATCTACTCTTTCATCTGTGGTGAGCAGCTGTCCTACACCTCATCTCACATTTGTCTTGTTTGATTTATATGAAGCCTTTGGGAACATGGAATGTTTCTCATCAGTGTCCAACAAAGCGATGGGTGCTGCATAGTGTGCAGCTTTGATATACCAATAGAAAGAGCACGTAAATCTTTGTGGGAGATGAAATAACAGACAGCAAACTATGGTACCTAAAACCAAAATGAATGAGCTACCACTTCCAAGAGACACCCAGCTACATGATGGCTTTCTAACATGAGCTAATATAGAGCAGATACTGAAACAAGGCACACACATTTCATCTTGTGATCCAGACTGCATTCACCCCTTGGCCTTAAGGTGTATTGAAAAAGGGTAAATGAGCCAGAACCAGCAGCCCAGCAGAACTCACACTTTACAGTGTCAAAAACAGTGTTCCCAAATCTATTCAGTTAAGGCTAACATCTGAGGCTCTCCCATAGCACTTAATTTCAAGGGAATCACACATCTGCAGTGTCAATTCTGCAGTACCTGGAGATTGTTCTGTTTGTACTCAGCAAAGCATCCATTAAATCAAGGAGAGGGACTAATCACAGATCCTCATAACAGAGAATGATGTAAAAGGTCAGTGTTGATTCTGGAGAAGTCACAGATAAAGAGAGTGCAGCACTATGAAGGGGCAGAAAGATGATGGTAAGAAAGAAGCCACAAACAGGGATAACTAAAAGTGTTAAAAGGCCTCAGGAACCCTGACCAACTTAAAGACCACACTGTGTTATAGTGTGAACAAATATCAACATACACCAATACAGGGGTAAAAATCATAGTAACCAAAGGAAAGATTATTAGTATTCTTTGTAAAATCTCAGAAATACCCATCCTGGCTGAAGCTTCATTATTCACCCATAAACATTGGCTGCTGGGTGATTGAGTGATCAGGGTGCTGAGAGCACAGCAACTTTGACATTGCATGGCGCTATTTCAGCTGAGAGCTATCAAAAAAGGACACACATTGGCTGTTCAACAACTCAGATTTCAACATGTGGAGTGTGCACATGTGATTTTGAGCCTATGCACTTCAGTGGGATAAAACTGGTTCTGCCCCTGCACAGCTGAACTAAATACAGTTAGGTCTCTTTTTTGATTGTCATCAATAAATAGACTGCAGAAGAATAATACATTAACCACAGGACAGAGTCACCTTTTGGGGAATGATGCATTAACTGGAGACTCTTTGCAAAAGGTTCATCTCTAAAGGAGGGAAGTAACATATACAATGTTGATAAAAAATTTGCTCAGGCCAGAACAAGGGATGTTTTCTCACATCATTCCATTCTTGAATGTTCATCGCCTGTCTCCAGTTCAACTTTAGTTCCCTCTTCATGCATTGTATATTACTCATAGTCTAACCAGCTGCAAGGCAAACAACGTCAAACCCTGGAGCCATTCCAGCTGTCAGAGGGTGACTTCTTTCATCACACTGATGTGGGTGGGGTCTTTGGCCCCATATTTTAATTCAAATGAATATTGAACTGAACATACATACTGAATATATATATATACATATATGAATAATTGAATATACAATATAAAATTAGACATTTTCATTCACAATGTATGCCTTTTTCATGGAATAGTATTTCTGCACCTTTATTCCAAGCAGTGCTTTACAGTTCCCTGGGAAGCCCATACTAAAACCCTCACCCCCTCCCCCAAAGAAATTATTTAAAAGAAACAATATGCATCCAAAATCTTTCAAGTTCATTTGTATTTTTTTTCATGTACAAGATCAAAGAAATAATAAAAAAAAGCCAAAACAGAATCAAACCCGGGATACAACAGTTTGATCTGATTGCCTCTGATACAATCTATTGCAAAGTACTAAAAATTAGAAACAAATGCTCACACAACTCATATAAAAAATGAAAAAAGTAAATAAAATACTTAAAGAACTAGCATGTACATGGATGTATGTATTAGGAAATAAGTTTATTTGGACAACCACCCACATTTTTCTGTAATTAAAATATACATTTAAATCCTTTCCCCAAATAGCATTTTTTGACAAAAAGTCAAACCCATTCCCTCCCCAAGTTACATTCTAACAGTATTACCAGAATACAAACTGTAATTAACAATGTCCCACTACTTCTGTAACACCAAGACTTACATATGCCCCCTCAGGGATGGTCACAGCAAAATTGTCCAGCTGGCACATTGGTTGTATTTATAGTACAAGTAGACAGTGTACAATTTAGTACAGTAAATGCTCAAAACCTGAAATAGTACAGTGAAATATTGCCAACAATAAATCTATTTTCATTTTACATATGCTTTGAATACTGAAAAGGTCTGCCGTAAGTCTGTTTAAAGCCAGAAACTTTTTTAAAAAGATAACTTTGAAAAATAGATTGTATTGTCATTGCACTTTATCTGATACATCCTCTCTGTAATAAAAATTAAAAGCTGACAGGGTAAAGAATCTCTTTTAATTTAACCAAGATTTGTTTCATAACCAAGTAAAGATCTAACCCAAGAATCTGGCAGCTGTTACAGCCTGAAGTGTTGCTTCACACAGCACCCTCCTGTTTCAGATTTGCTGCTGGTTTACTATGGAAGTGACACAGAAACACAGTTTATGATTGCTTTACCCTTTTAAGGTCTTTGCACTAAGACACTCAACCCCCAGAAACCCACATAAAAAAGGAATCAAGCTTGCAGCTTCCCAATTCTGATAAATACCTGATGTGATATTGCTAAAAAGTTTTCCCTGTACGAAGAACAGCCTTTGGCTGATAACAATGCACGTGGCTGTGCAGGAGCCAGCACCAGCTAACTCACAGCAGCTGTGAGCCTGACCTGCTCAGAATATCTTCTTTTATGACAAACTTACATGTTCAGTGGTGCAGAGTTATTAGCAAATGAACAAACTTCATTCTCTAAACATAACCTGTTGATGGACACTATCACCTGGATCACACCAGCACTCAGATCCACAGCTGCTGTGGGTCATTCCAGCACCAATGGCTGTTGGCTCCTTATGCCAACTGAGCAGTGCTGGCAACCTGGCCTTGAAAGTTGGCCAGAAAATCTCCAGTTCTTTACCAACATCAGTCATAGTGCTAAAGAACAAAGCCTTAGGACCATCTGTTTTTCATTTAGGCTGACAACCCAAAGAAATCCTTAAAAGAGAGAGATTAAAACTAATTACAGTAATATTGGTCAGCCCTGCCCAGTCCCCTGTTTATTGAAAATAAATTTATGCTATCTCAACAGTTAGCAAAACTAGCAAGAATAGTTTAAAAAAAACCCCAACTAATAACCCCTCAAAAGAATAAAAGAAACACAACGCCCATTCAGCAATTGAATTCTGTGCAGACACAACTCTGCTGTTACATCTCTTTTCCTATTAAAAAAACCCCAAAAGCATTTTTAAAAAGCTACCTTTCACTATGTAATAAAACTTCACAACTAGGTCTTTGCCTGGTATCTCTTTTTTCAAAATTTCAGTGTGTGTGCTTTCTATTTTCCATCCTGTGACACCATGTACACTGAGCAGTTCATCATGGACATGGTAATTTACTGTATTGAGTGCTTCTGTATGTTTTTCACTGAAAACTGGAGATTCATTTGCTATGGATCCCTTTCTGCAGCCATCCTTCCCAGTAAGGATCTACATTTACTACCTCATAATTTGTCTTCCAAACCTACTCTGTATTCCAACCACTTCATCGCTGACCTTTTCACCTACCTTCACCCAACCAGATGGAAAAAAGTCTTTAGGCGTCAATATTCCAATGCATCAGTAAGATCTTGTTAAGTGTTATCAGACCTGGCAAACACATATTTACACTTAGTGCTACATCTCTTCTTCTCTTTACATAGCCTGGATTAAGCGTAGAGAAAAGTTATAATGCCTTTCATAAAATTACCTATTTTTCAATACAAAATGCTTAAATCCATTAATTATAAATAAGATAATTTTGAAACATTTAAGAATTTTCAGGACTTCATTTGCATTTCAGGGGAACTGCAGGCTTAATGTCCTTGATGCCTTCTCAGTCCTAAACCTCTGATAAGGAAGTTTTGTAGGATATATCAGGTAAAACCACACAGCACATGCCTTGTGTGCTGTGCACCAGTTATAGTAACTGAAAGACATAAAATCTAAGCAGCTTTACCAGGAGAGTCCCAACGCTGCTTTAGCAGTGCCCTGATAAAGTTCCTGGTTTATTTCATGTATACAACTACATGTATTTTGATATTGTCAGTTAAAAACATCACTGAAAACAGTATGAGGAAGGTTTTTCTCCCCCTATGTATGACATTAAAAAGTTGTGCCACAATTTCCAGAACAGATTTTAAAAGAGTGTTTTTGCACTTAAGATATTCGCCACAGATTTATATATATAAAAAAATTGCTTGTTCATGTGTTAAGTTACAAAACTGTAGTGCTTAATATAATAAACTAAAAAAAATCTAAGAATTTTTAAAAAAATGCTTGTTTACAATACATTGCTTTGTTTTTGAAAGGCAATAGTCAGTACCAGCCTAGTTTATTTTTTAAAAATATTGTAGTGTAAAAATGTTGCTAAACAATTCTGGTACTTTGAGATTGGAAGTAATTATTTTCTGAGAACTATACAGTAATATACTGAAAAAAAGAAACTGCTATAGTATTGTTTGTGCCTTCACAAATACATGATGGGATGATTACCATGCTTGATATGGATCACATTTGAGCTCTATTCCATATAGAACAGTTAGTTACTAAGAACTAGAAAATATTTTTATGGCTTAAGTAAGTTAATAAAAGAAAAGTTTCTAATACTATTGTCATAAACATAATAATAAAATTGTTCTCAATTCCTGATGCTTTGCACTTTTTCTGAACCAAGTGACCTAGGAGTTAGCTTTTCTGATTCACAGAGGGTCTGTGATGTCAATCAGTACCCAGGAGATCAGTCAGGGATATGCACATGCATCAGCCACTAAATATGAAGCATTTCTGCCTGGTTTGAAAAGACAAAAAAATACACAGATGTGTAAACTGGTGTAGGGTTTCTTTTAAGAAATATATATCCATGTATGTATTATATATATGTATTTTAAACTCAAATTAGTATCAATCAAATCCAGATAGATATTAAACTGACCATAAAGATGATGTAACAAAAGTCAATAAGGCAGTATGTTGTGTCTCTTGAAGATATTCAGATATTCTATGCCTACCTCAAGAGGAAAAAGAAATCTGAATTGCACTGTAGGCCCAATAAGCATTGCTTGATTACAGCCAGGTAAGGAAGGGCTCATTTTTGTTAAGCACTGACTCCATATCATTGAGAATAGGGATCAAGTCTTCTGACTCTAGAGTCCCAAGATCAACATTTGTCCCTGGAAGACAGTCGAGGAAGTCAGGGAAACGTGTTTGTTGCGGATTTATGTTCATTGTTGTCTGTGCTATAGTTTCTCCTAAGAAAAGTAAAGAAGAACTTTTGAAGAACCAAACTCTTATTGTGGGTAATTTAAAACAACAGAATTGACATAAAAATTGATTCCCCCTTTCCCACAAGCACTTGTGAGAACTCCTATTCACCACAAATGTTATCTCAAATCTGTATTTTGGTACAGAGTACATGTTATTCTATGAATACATTTCACATCCTTGCTTTGATCTCAAAAACACAAAAGGTCCTTTCTAGCAGTGCTCAAAGCACCCAGCTCTGGCCTTCCACTTGGGATGCATGGCAGTTCCGAGTTTGTTTCCTGATCTGCCCAGGGAGCAGCAAAGGACCCTCATGTACACCTCCATCCTGATCTCTGCACCATGGGCAATGCTGTCCATAGGAAATAACTGAAAAAAGTGCTTTACAGCAATTTAGTTCTATAATATTACTCTTTTTCTTTTTCATAAATTAATAGTAACAAGAATGAAAACCCTTAATAGATAAACCTTTCTTTCTCTGCATAATACTGATTTTCTGATGACTTCAAAAGGAAGTTTAGGTGAGGAAGTGCTGAGAATTTTACTCTGAAAAAAAATCTTGATGTTCTAGTAATATATTTCAGTATTTTAAACATCATGAGGACACTAACATAAAATAAGTACATATCAAAATGTAAACTAGCTAAACACATTCTGTTAGAAGGCAAATCCAACTTTGCCAATCTAAGATTGATTTCCCAGAGTTAGAAAATCTAGTGATTGTACACGTAACCCAAAGCAAGTTTTTTACTTCTCCTACCATGGACAATGCTATTAAAACAGAAACGAAGGCTCCCATTTTCCAGGTTTTACTTATTCTGTTTAATATCAGTATGAGGTGAAAGGGCAGAATCTGGATCTGAGTTAAAGCTAAGAACCTTCTGGGCACTAAGCACCTTCTAGACATTTTCTCCTACACACTAAGACTCATCTCTTGGATAAGAAAGCCAGAGATTATTTTTCAGTTATGTAATTATAAAACATTATTAGTCATAACACAAAGTTATTAACTGGACTATAAGCTAAATCCGAGTATTCTACCTGTGTCCATCTCATCTACATTGCTGAGGAAATCTTCAGGTGTCGTTGGTACACTGTAGCATCCCAATCCCAAGCCACTGTCTGTACTCTGTTCCCTGGAGTGGTATGGCCCACTACAAATTGAAACATGAAAAATACTCAGTAAAGATGCTCTGATAGACATAATTCTTGAGCACAATGTTGGAAGAGAACACAGTAAGTTACATATTGAAAAGATACTGAGTCCTTAAGCCTCATTCTCAACTGTTGGCCACTGATCAGCCAATGTCATATTTGGGTCATATCAGCCCAAACAACAAAGTAATTGAAGTGAGGCCACTCTTAAATATTGAAATGCATAGATAACTCTCCAGATGAAATCAGTTCTGACATCCTAAAAAGTTGCGTGTATTTATACTTAGGTAACGTATCTTTTCTACCTAGTCTTCTACATAGAGTAACAAGAGAATTAAAACCACCTGTCACAATTTATTGCTTTTTCTGAGATTCCTTCTTGCAGCATAAACTGAAAGATTCCAGGTCAGCCACTCAGCCACAACCCCTGTTTATAGTAAGTACACAAAAGAAGATGATACAGGGACTATTTCAGAAAGACAACTGTCACAGTCTAGAGAAGGAAACAGAAGCAATTGCCTAATGAATGAGAATGAACTCGCCTGTTCAAGAAAGGATCAGATCCATTATTTGTAATAGGCCTCATGTCCTGTGTCATGGCAGGGGTGTTCACAGCTGTCTGAACTGGGACCATGTTTTCTGAGTCCATAGGAAGTTGTCTGCATAGAGCAGCTTCCTGAAAAGACAAAAAAAATACATGGGAAGGATAATTCCAACAACTCAGAAATACTGCAGTCTTGCAACAGTGAACATGTAACATATACACAGAAGGAAAGTAATTCTGAGTGATGAACATTTGCTTACTGATACGAAGGAAATCTTGATGTAGACAGACAGTGTCTCTCATACCCACCTGTGCTGGTGTAAAGCGCCACGGATCCTAGCTGTCAGTTCTTCCATGTCTGGAAGCCAGGCCTGAGTTAAGCAACCATAAAGTACTTAACATGTTTCAAGAAAATCACTGGAACCAAGACTGTGACTCAATAATCTTTAGAATGAACACTCTGCCTAATAATAAGCCTTTGTCTAATGACCTGTCTCATGTCAGCTATCTGCAGGATGACAAACAAGCAATCAGAGCCAAAGGAAGCTTATTTCACAACTCTTCCTGAAAGATAAATTCTTCCAGCATTATCTCTGCGAAACACCCATGACATCTAGTGGTACAGAGCTCTATACTGAGCTTGTCTGACTCCGATGGGATGTTCCAAACAAAAATCATAATACCTTAAAATAATAAAGCTGTATCTGTTTTTACCATAATTTACCCATATTTTAATGAAATAAGCAAAGTAAATATTTCATTTAAATCCTAGAAGAAAACTTTTCTCCTCTGAATCAATCATTCAATCTCCCTAGTACAGAAAGGATTAACAGGTTTTCAAGGCTAGAATATAATGCTTTACTCTATTTTCAATTAATTTTTTTTCATTGAGGAGTTAGTTATCTTCAAAACACTTTCTTCAAAACACTTCAAAAGTTTCACTGCATTACAATGAGTTGAATGATTCACTGCCTCAGCACAAAGTTCTGATGTAAACCCTTTGTTAGCTATATGCCAGGCAAGCCCGGAAATTTATTGTCACATTTCCTGTAACTCTCCTTGGCAGGACTGACTTGAGCTCCATCCTGAGTTGCCAAACCTTCATTTCCAGCTGGGGGAGTTGAGTAAGAGCATTTTTATAGTGGGTTTACATTGCTGGTAGATGTAATTCATCTTCTGCCAGTCCTCATAGTTAGGGTGGAAAGCAAGAGATGTAGGCATTGCCTGTGCCACCAGTAAATCACACCCTTGGCCAGTCTGTGCAGTGGAAGGAGCACAGTGGGGCAATTTTCTCTTCAGGTTGTAGCAGGCCAGTAAAGGACCGCTCTGCAAGGACAAAACAGTGATAAATGTTCCTCTGCATGTTCCTCCACTGCTTCTTCAGCATCTTCTGAGTTTCTGTAACCTTCCATGGACAATTTATGCAATAGGAGCCCCTGGACCAGAAAGAGGCCTCTAAGAGTATTACCTTTCTGGGAGTATTTGTACTCTCCCAAATACAGTGCATAATGGCCCTTGTGCAAGCGAAAAGTTCTGGGACACCTCCTCTGCAGGACCTTTTAGAAATTTCTGAGTGACATTACCTCTACCGACTTCCATTTCCAAGAAACTCTAAAGCAGCAAGCAGATTCTCTCTTTTCCTTTGCAAAGTTGGCAAAACCAAGCTAGTATAAAAGAACATGAACTCCTTATAGAATGACAAAACTGACTAAGGAAATATTTAAATAGATAAATAGAAAATCATATTGATTTTCTGAAATGCTGCCCCTCTTGCATGTACTCAATCTAGAGTTCTAGGGTTTTAGCAACAACGTGAAGAGGAGGACAACGAAGGAAACAAATTCTCTAAGCCAAGAGCTTATAGAGCTATGACCACTTCCCAGCTGGGCATGCTGCTCCACCCTAGCAGCTGCTGCCAGAAATGGCTGTGGGGAGCCAGCAGCTGCTAACTGGGCTGAAAGGTTTGTGAGCCTCCAAAGAATCCTTGCCCTTCACTCAAATGTTCTGCACCTCCTCACAGCTGCTAGCAGCAGCGTACACCCTTAGTCAGCATTTTCCCGTTAGATAGGTTACTCTAGCAAAGCAAAAACAGCAAGGGAGAGTCAGGACAGGAGTAACTGTACTTGGACACTGATGACCCGAGGGGTTCATTGTGCCCTCAGCTGCCAGAGTTCAGGATACTGAGGTTACTGGAAGGAAGTTCGCAACATTCTGTCATGAAGAAAAGATTTTGCATCTTGCTTTCCTCCTTAAGAGTTACACCAGTTCCAAAAACTTTAGTAATGCAAAGTGATACTTCATGCAATGTGGAGCTTCCACAAACACCTCAGGGGCAGGGTGGTACTGGGCACAATCAAGTCTTAACTGAGTACAGCACAGCTGCAGAGTGCTGCGAATGTATCGGTTTCAAAGACAGCAAAGCAGCAAAACCCGTCCTTGTGTTAATGGCACAACTGTTTTGTGCCTAATTTGCCCTTGTCTTGAATCAAGAATAGAGCCAAAGAGAGTAAAAAAAGATAAACATGTTGTTGGCATGATGACAATCATGACTAAGCTCATACCAGTCATCCTCACTCTCTTCTCACACCCATCTCTACCATGAGCTCCTGATGGTAAAGGAGAAGCTACACAAAATGTATGAGACCACTGCACATGTCAGAGACCACCACCTTAATCTTGTGAAAGTTGCTGTTTTTAAAGGTACTCAGAATTACTGCAGCATTTGCAGCATTTGCAAGGCCACAAATAATGATATGTTTCTTGATAAAGTGTACTTCTTTCATGCTGTTTCTGAGAGAAACAGGTTATTTTTTTCATTAAGGAATCCAATTAATATGCCATGCAAACACAACATCACGAGTGGACTTGACTGTAACAGATGAAACACAATTCTTAAAACATTACTTTCTTAAGGCAGTATAAAGGAAGTTACATATCTACTTTGTACAATATGAGTCATTATATAGAGCTGAAACTTAAGAAATAGAACAATAAACAAAACAGCCACAAATAACCAACTCTGGGAAGTCTTCAGATCAGAGGTACACATGTAGGATGTGAATATGATTTTAACTCAAAGATAAAGGGTGCAAATTAAGAGTTGGGACTGGAGTCAAGAACAACTCCATACGTTCTTCTTTTATCTTCAGTGAAGTACAAACATGGTCTCCTATGCAAACCAAGTTAAACTGCACAGGAATCAACGCTGGTTGCCCTCATTGCTTATGGACACACACAAAACACAATTTGGCCCTTATGGGACTATTAAGAAAGATGCCAGGTCCGTAACTTCTGACTGATGGCCATTTCGTGTTCTGTTCAGTGCTAGTTTTGAGGAAAAAAAAGAAATTATCTGTTTATATTAGCTTTTTGGTTACCCTTCTGTAAAAACATAGTTAGTCTTGACATAAAGTATCAGAGCTACTAACTGTACTTGTTAAAATTTTGGATGCATTGAACTACAAGCTCTTGAGCAAAGTAAGACTATCTCTGGTGTTACCTGTCGCAGTAACTCCTCCTGACGCATCCGAATCCGCTCCCTCTCCATCTGGATTCTCTGGAGCCTCAGCTTCTGCTGCTGCTGCTGCTGCTGCAGCTGTGTGGTCAAAGCGCTGGGCAGGGTCAGCAGGGCAGGGGGCTGCGGGGGGCGGCTCTGCTGTGGCAGGGCTGTGCTGGGGGGCAGCTGGGGCTGGGCATTCATCACTGTGGGAAAGACAAGAACTCATGGCACCTTGGGTAGAACTGTATTTTCAGATAACAGAAGGCCTGGGACACATGCTGCTCACTTACAGGAATGCATTATTAGAATTACTATACTTCAAATGATTGAGAGAACTACTCCATCTGGCAAGATCTGCACTAGCAATTGCTTAATCAATTATTTCTAATGTTCTGAGTGTATCAAACAAGAACACTTACAATGCAACAAGTTTTTATATTTACCCTGGTATGTTCAAATATTTACCTAGTGAACTATTAAACTATTAAAGTTTTTTTAATTGAAAATTCCTAAAAATATGTACCTATAATAGGCAGTAAGCTAGTAAAAATATCTCAGCATTTTCTTTATTTACAGATTAAATCTATTATTATTCCCAGAAGTAATTTCCAATTAACAACTGAATCCTTTCTGTTAGGATATGATCCATTAATCCCCTTCCTTTGGTAGGATATTCACAAGGGTGACAGGGGAAGAACCCTGTAGATGGCAGGATTAGAAACAGGACTTTTAGTAAGCAAATCTGAGTTATATGCAGGTAAAACAGGCAAACCCCTTCACTTGCTGAGAGAAGGCTGTTGCTGAGCATCTTAATGCTGCTGAGATTTTTAATGTTTCTTAAATCAGCATCATCTTTTCTGATCAAATTCAGAAGCAGAATTCTCTGGGTGATGGACATTCTTCTGCTATGAAAGAAATTGCAGGTCTGTGTAGTTCTCAGTGTGTCACTCTGGTGTCAACATGTCACACAGCTAATAGAATGCCCTGTCACATCAGACAGCAGACATCACTCCTGACTTATCAAGACAAATTTCTTCCCGTTTATGGTGCTAAGAATAGCAGGCAGCATTGATACCTTCCAGACAAGCCAGAAGTGAAACACGGTGAATTTTCAACATCTTAACTCTATAGTTTGTTCAGGACCTAGATGAGATTTATTACTGGTGCAGGTAAGGCCTAGCTGCATGGACCAGGTGTGTTAGTCCTGGGCTATCTCCAGGGCCAGTTTGGATCTAAGGGCAGCTTTATTACCTGTAGGTGGTGCAAAGCCCACACTAATAAATCCTTCTGGACCTTGTGGAAAGCACGAAGGTACATCCAAACCATCTTTGCAGCTTGCTTCCAGAACCAGTAGGAGAGTACTGTGCAGGAGAGTACTGCACAGATATATGACAGTGTGTCATCCCAGAGAAGGTTTAAATTGGAGATTAGGAAAAAATTCTTGGCCAAAAGGTGTGTTCAGCTCGGGCACAGGTTGTTCAGGAGAGTGGTAGGGTCCCCGTTCCTGAGGCATTTAAAAGCTGTGTGGTTGCAGCACTTGAGGACATGGATCAGTGGAAGCCTTGGCAGTGCTGGGTTCATGATTAGACTCAATGATCTTTGGGGGCTTTTCCAACCCAAATGATTCGATAATTCTGATTCTATCAGATCTGGGCTAGATCTTCATATGCAACACTAATGCCAGGTAGGTTTTGTCCTGCAACCCCATCTACAGGGGCAAACCCCAGCACTCAAACAGAACACCAGTCTCTTCAAAAGAAGTATGGCAAAGTACAATGACAGACCTGTTACAGGGCTAAGACTTCCTACTGCTTTAGCAATTTTCATTGTGTCAGTTTTGTAAACAACAAGAAAAAGAATTGGAACAAACTTAGTTGCTTTTCTTAAGGGTAGAGCTACAATGATATGCGTAGGGAAAACAGAAAAATATTGTATCTGGAATACTTTTAAGGCCTGATATTGTCTACATTTCAAATTAATAGTGAATCTTTAAATACACTGGTAGAATAAAAAGAATCCAAATAACGGACAAACCACACCCTTGTGATATATACTTGAGCTTAATTGGTGAAAAATATTTTACCTGAGTGCTTTTCCTGGAACTGCTCAACTGAACAAGAACTGAACCCAGCCAGTAAACGTAGGTTGGAATATAGCTGATAACTCCTTGTCACTTATGGTCTGAACAAGCCCAGTGGAAGGAAAGTCTTGTGTGAGCCCCAGTGAGAAACTTAACAAACAATGACATTCTACAAATCTCTGTTCATTGTGATATAATCATATGGCATATCTGTTGTGCTATTTATGAGAGGTTTTTTGTATTTGAATGGTATGAGGAACATAATGGAGTTTGGATTAAAAAAGAGAAACGCACAGTTCACATTCCAGCTAGACTGCCCAACACAGACCCCACTCTCAGCACACTGACACCATCAGCCACACCAGGGACCCTTAACAGCTCCTCTCAGCCAGAGCTCTACGGAGCCTGGGGACCATGGGGCTGGTTTTGAGAGGTCAAAAGTTACTAAGAAAAACAATTGGTCTTCAGTAAGCTTCAATTCACTAGGCAGTGTCTGAGACTCCAGTGTAACATTTCTAAAGTTCAGCAAAGAAAAAAAAAATATTCAAAAGCTCAAATCTACCATTCTGTGGTAAAGGAGACTCAGTCTAACATAAAAAGAGAAAAGTATTTGTTATTACAGCAGACAGACTCAGGGTGGCCTTGAATTCAGTTCCCTTGGGGAAAACCAAATTTAGTTTGCAAAATGAAATAAGTTTTTTTCAATAAACAGCCATTACACAATTATCCAGCCCAAATGAAAGCAAAGAAAAATATGGAGCTAAGTTCCAAAACCTGAGCTATGTGACCACCGTTTCATTGCATGAAATTGCAACTATTTAGTTTACCTCAAGTTAGACCTATGTAGTTTTCTTTTTCCAGTTAGACAAAAAAATCCCAGAATTATTGCTTGTGTTTGCTTTTAAATTAATAATGATATTCTAGTGAATTAGGTTTTCTGACATTGCACGAGATCTTTCTGTTGATGACTTTGCTGGATATATACTGGGCAAGGATTACTCTGTGGGCAAGAGACACTGCAAGTTGCAGAAGCCAAAACATGCAAGTGTTAGTAATTTTTGACATATGCATTGAACTGATTGCACCAACTTTTATTATTTTAGTGTCAGAGGTGTCTGGATGCAACTGTGGATCTTTCTGCTCTGTTTATAGGCAGTCCAGACCCAAATTCAGATGAACTAGCCAGCACCAGGTCTCATGCAACACAGTCTAATGAAAAAAAAAATGTCTACAAAGGTTAAAAAAACCCCAAAAACCCAGCCATACTACAGTTCTGACTTAGTCATGACACTGTAAGGAAAAAAAGACTGGGCTCCCCTCCTTTTCTCTCTCCACTGCAGCCAACAAAGAACTGCTTGTTTCATTTATTTCCCAGAAAGAAGCATTAGCCTTCCAACAAGGTCAGCAAAAAATGCTGCTTTTCAGTTCTGGTGCATTTTGTTCCAAATATCTGTAAAGTATTATAGCAAAAAGTTGCACTATCCCAGCACACAGAGACTCCTTTATTCAGATTTCTGAGCTGAAAATAGCTATATAGAGACTTCTCAACAGTTTCAACTGTTAAGGTCTGTGATATTCACATTTAATTTTCCCATCTTCGATGATTTAAGATTAAAAAACAATACAAACAACCTGCAGGTGCAACATCAAAGCTATGATTTAGCAGGAAGTTATTTAAAAGATTAGAGATTTACTCTGCAAGCACTTTTAACAATAAATCAGTAAAAAAAATTATGATGGGGGCTGCTTGAGTGGAGAGACAGCTTTAATGACAATGATTAATTTCTGATGACGGTTAGACTTAAAATATTTAGTAAATTATTTTTACTTTTGCTGCATGCAATCTTCAGCTTTTGCATTCCATTCACTTTGAAACTATGGAAATGACCCTTCACTCTTGCACTGGCATGTTTGGATCACTAACCTTGAGGGGAGCTTACACCAACAGGAACTTCTTGTGTCAAAATTAAAAATTACCAGAATTTGAAAAAATGCCACCATGTCTCTTGAACACATCAATCTTTAACATTTCAGATTTACTAGATGGTCAGCTGGTGATTTAAAGGTGTGCGTCCTTTGATTTAATTTACCTGATACTGAAGCTAATTCCAGTTAAACTCTGGACCTACTAACCATCCTTAAACATAAATAAACTACTCCATTTGAAATCCGCCTGATAAATCACTTGTTAGAGGTTTTAATTGCAAACAACCAAAACCCCCTCATTCTTTTGAGCGCTGCATCACAAAACTCTCATTCCCACTGAATGTGCAAGTCCTCTATAATGTTTCAGCTCTCCTGTAAGTAATCATCAGAAGCAGGTGCCAAGATTATTCCCACTGACCATAAATGAATTGTGTTTACTTCTTTCAGGATATCCAGAAATTAAAAATGACCTGGAACAGGAAGCCTTTCCACTATTCAGGTAGTATGAGGGCATGGACTACACAGGGGGAAAAACACGTTCGTCTCAGTGTCACACATTTCTAGCCAAATTTCCAGCCAATGCAAACCAAGACTTGAAAAATCTTGGACATTAGTGAACATTCTTCAGGGACATTAGTGAACACTAAAATACATATCATCTGATTTTGAACACTTTGGGAGTTTCTGCGCTCTTACCTCCAGAGACTGACTCTGACATAGTTACCAAAACTGCCTTTTATCATTCTTAAACAATAGTAGCTGCACCTCTTTTATCATAGCAGGATATGGAAACTTTGGTTCATGTGTTTATTGTTCCTAGATAGGATTTTGGCATTGTTTTATTGATTTGATTTCCCGGCTGGTTAAAAAAATGAAAGCAGAGGTGAAGTACTATAAGTCCCAGTTGACCAGACCTATTTCAAATACCATTAGCAACACAGCCAAAAGTTAAACTTCTTAGATTCATTGATGGTTTTCTATTAAACAGCAAGTTGTCAGTGTCAGAGGCTCTTCACAATAAAAAATTCAAATCTGCAATACCCAATATCCTTCATCTTAGAGGACCAGTGAATTAATAGTGAAAGCCATTGTGCTTGTATAACTTGGGTCATGCTTGCTTGTGGGTCTTGACAGAGTACCTTCTAAGGTAAGGTTCTCTTCTTCAGAAGGGAAAAACAAAATGTAAATAGTTCTTCACCCGGAATTTGATACAAGAAGTAAATGTGCTTGAACTCTCAGGATCAATGCATACACTAACCCTAAACAAAATATCATTGGCTTTCCACTGTTTTCTGCCTGAACTGGTTGATTTATTAAATGGAGATAAATATCACCAGCTTCTGCCTGAGATGAAACAAGTTATTTTTCTTATAGTCAGTATTTACACATAATATGATCAGGGAAAGTAGAGATGTCAAGAGCAAATTAAAGTACATGTGGCACCCTTCTCCTTCTGCCAGAAATTCTTCTCCATTCTTAAATGTTTGTGTGTGTGTGCATCTGTGTGGGCGTGGGTGTGTGAAAAGTTCTGAAACTCCTCCACTCAGTGCTGATAATAGAGCATCCATTTCCTTTGTGGTGCCAGTCTCCTTCCTGATGAACATACGAGATCTACACCAGAACCTTCTCCTCTGTCCCAAAGGATTTCTACTCCTGAGTGCACAAAGTCCCAAGCTCCTACTCTGGTCCCACCACTGACCCTGCTTTCAGCAGGAGGCTGGGTTAGTGCTCTTGGAAGGCCCCTTCCCACCTAAGCTGTTCTGTGATGGACACAACCACAGGTGACTTGTGCAAGGCCTCAGCTGTATGTGGAAACTCATCCAAGAAACAAGTCCTCACCTCAGAACAGGCATCTCCACCTTTGTGAACTCACAACTGTCTCTCCATTCAGTACACCTGATGAACCACTATTGAGCTTCTTATCAAACCTCTTAGAGGATGTGACTAGCAGACAGCTGACAAACCAGTAGCAGTGAGATAAAGCAATACAATCTGCTCCAGATAGAGATAGAGGGGTTCATTATTTTATGGCAAAGTAAGCAGCAAATTGTTAAACTTGGAAAATATTTAAATGAAGACCAGATTGTGCTTACACACTGGATTAAGAGTACAATCACAAAAGAAATTTGTTTAAAACACTTTGAAGGGAGAAGGATGGAAATAACAATGGTTTTGAGTGTTGCATAATGTGGAATAGAGAAAGACTACAAAACAAGTAGCATTTAATCTAAAAAAATCTTGCAAAAGAAACTCCTGTAAGGACCTAATTTTTCCTATAAATCTTGCTACATGTAGCTCAAAATCATCCTCCCCAATCTTTTCACACAGGGAATGCCATGAAGGCAGAAGGGTGTGTGCAGCTCAGATTCAGGCACAGTGTGACCCCTGCCTTCTCCTTCCTCCCAGGCACAGGGGCTCTCCTTGTTCAGGGACCTAGAACTGACAACTAAACCAAGGATTTAGAGTAATCCCTCCTTCCATAAATGGCCCTTGATTCTACTGCAATAACTGATTGGCAAGAGATAGTTAATACTTTATCAATCAGCTGGAAAAGACTGTTTTAGAATGGGCAGAAAATCAGGACCTGTACAGAATCAGCATCACAGTAAATGGAGTTTCCAATGTCCTTAAGATGCAAGAAATGGACTGTTTCTGCTTGTCTTCAGTCTGAGGCTGATCACTTTCCCTTTTGCTTCCAAAACCAAAACATACACTGAAAACATTCCTATTAATGCTGCTCTATCCTTAGTATATACATCTACAAATCATCTTAGAAGAATAATGATGGTAAAATATTAAGAAAAAACAAATTGAACAAGTCTGAATGAGTATGTGCTAACCTGCAAGAACATACTTTCAATCTATGTGACAAATTTTCCTTTTCATTCAAGAAATGTCACTGAATTTAGTGGTGGTGTGTAAATGAGCACAGAAATTTGTCTAGTACATACTTCTTTTCTGTAAATTTAACAAGATGCATCAAAGGAAAAAACACCTGATGCCTTTGTTCTCTAATATTTAAAAGGCAACGCTTTAAATTTTAGTGTGAAAACTAACACTAATGAAGTGTTCCCTTATAGCTCATAAATAGGCAACATAAAACCATAGGAAGAGAAAAGGTATAAAAATACAGCAGATTTTTTTAGCATGACTACTAACTTCAACTAACTTTCACTATATGCTTTTGTATGCCTCCAACACAGGCATACTATGATTTGGTATCACTTAGTCACACTCTGCCCTTTGATAAAATGTTTCTAAGTGCCTTTGTACAATTCCCAGCAACTACTTTTGGCAGGAGTTTATAAACCAAAGCAACAAGCTATACAAAACAAACTGCATTTTCCTCCTCTTCATAAGTTAGTAACTGGAAGTGCAGACCAGTATGCAGACCTGAAATACTTAAATCCTTTTCTTTTAAGTGGCGCATCTTCAAAAGAAAAACTTCTCTTAGTTCTTACAGTACCAAAAAAAAAAAAAAAAAAAGCTAAGGCAAAAGATAGATACACAGACTTCATTTGCTGCAAAGTCACAAAATTAGGGCCAGAAGAGTGGCATTGCTGGGTGTCCAGTTCCCACTGCTCCTCCGATGTCTGGGAGATGCCAGCACAGTCCCTCTGCCCCCGAGGTCTGGCTGCCAGGCCAGCACTGCTCACTGCAGCGGGGAGCAGACCAGGAATGCGGGGCGAGCACTCACACTCCTGCCAGCCCAGAGGGGCAGAAAGGCCCTTCCTTTTGGCTATGGCAATTTAAAAATAGAGACATTCTGCTTTAGTACTAGAAACAACAGCCACATGTATTTCAAACTGCCACGAGCAGTATTCAGAAGCTGCAGCGTTCTCTTCAGATTACTGCAACCTTTCTATGTAATTTCTCTATGTGTATATACATGCATATACACACGGTTTCTAGATTAAATCTTATAAGATACATTTTTAAATAAAATTGTGTCACTCTTAGTGTGCCTTTGAAAGCCATCGAAGTGAGAAAAAGTTCACCAAGACATATTAATGGAGTGTTTTCTGGATTAAATAAATACGGACACTGTGAGGATTTTTACATACCACTTGTAGTGGGAAATTCAATCACACATCTGAACCACTATGCCAAGAACTGCATAAATACCTACACAATAAGTAGAACCTCATTATACACACACACACACACACACACACACACACACACATATATATAAGTAAGAAGATTACTGAATGAAATACAGACTGTATTTAATGGGACAGACTTTGAAGTCTATTGAAAAACCCTTATTGGGCACCCAAAATACCTTCAGGAACAGACTCTTCATTAGGTATAGACTTTTAAGTCTAATTGTTTGAATCTCAAGAAAGAACCTCCTCCAAAATTCAGTATACATATGTTTCAGTCTAGGATTTGGCCTTCATTCAGTTCCACTAATAAACTGAGGGGTAAAATGTTCTGTACACTGTCCTAATTTTTGGCACTGCTGTTTTTTAACTAGGGACAATGTAACAGATGTCAACATAAGCGGAGGAGTTGGCTTGAACAAAAATCCTGCTGTCCTATTCTTACCTCTTGGCCATTCCAGCACTGCTATAAACAGACTGACCCACACGCAGCTGTGGCTTGAAGCCACAGCAGAGCAATTGTTAGTTTTACCATGTGCTATGACACTCTGCAGATACCCTAACCTTTCAGATTTTATTCAGGTTTCTTCTGCAGATATCCACTCTCACATTATGACTTGCTGCTGCCCACTAAATCTTGTAACATAACCAACACTCTTACTGCATATATGCAAGCCAGGCAGCTGACGAGACAAAGGTGGAAAAAAGAACTGAAGTTAATTACCTCAGAGGTCAGTCTAGGTGTTTCTTACAAATTTAAGACAGAAGTAAATACTGCACTACTTCTATCGGTGATCATTAGCAGACAAATGTTCAGCATTTTCTTGGCGTGTGAAGAGACAGCACACAAACCACACTGCAAGTGGACAATCAAGAAATCATGAGATCAACTTACCAAAAATTAACCAGAACAAGAATCTGCTATGTGTTTTTAAGTCCGCCTTTTTGACAGTTTCGTGATCTTGAGCCTATAAGCTCACCTGTTCTCATCTTCTTAGTAGTAGAAAAGTTAAAGCTCCAGAAGTTAAATGTTAGGCATTATTTGTAATTCTCAATTATACATGAAAATTTTTTCTTCCATTTACAAATTTTCTTTAAGTTTTTCAGTGTTTTCATGGCTTTATTTTCACTAAGGCTGAATCTGGCAATATCAGATCGATGTAAGCTGACAACTAAATTTACACTTGAAGTGCTAAACAGGAACAGCAAGGGAATCACACCAGTTATAACAATTTTGTGGGTACTTCATACTGCAAAGCAGACTTTTTAGTGTTTTGCAAGTTGCTTCCAGTGCAGAACCTCACTATGTAAAAGCCCCACCTCCATAAACCAACAAACAAAAAAACAAGCAAACCAGCTACATCTCTGGCCTGAAGAAACAAAGGGCTTACTGTGGACAGGTTATCCAACAGCTTGAACATGATATGGGGCGCTTGTGGGGGTTTTATACCACCTCAGAACAGAAAAGCACAGACATAACTTATTTTTCTATGTCTAACACTACACCAAATAGCCATGGAGGCTCTAAAATAGAACATAAGATGTTAGAACTTTACCTCAAACAGTACCAATTCACTTGCTGCCAAATCTACAGAGGGGAAAATTAAGTAAATGAAGGAGAGAACATACTGTCTGATAGCAGAATCAGAGCTATCTTCTTGAACCAAAAATTACTTTGACAAACAAATCAGGAGGTGTCTCTCCGATCTCTTTTGTGTTTTCACCAGAGAGATGCCAACCAGTACTCACTGAGATTTGGCTGAGACATTGCCATGGGCCTCTGAGGCGCCGGTGTGGACGTGGCTGCAGGATGGTGGCTGATGTGATTCAGCGGCTGGTTCAAAGGTTTTCGAGGATCTTGCCATGTTGTAATTTTTTCTATGTGACTGAGAAAGAAAAGATACAAGCTTAACATAAAATACCTGGTATATTATATAAACAGTTAAGCATAATGTCATGAAATTCCTATTTCTTTTCCTTATTACACATCTGCCATAGTCATGTCACTCTCACCCATTGAAATTATTTATCACCTGGTTGTTTACCTTTTCTTCTGATCTTCTGCCCCTGCTGTTGTAACCTGTTTTCTTCTACAGTTGAATAATTACTTTTACTTGAACAATTGGTAAATTCTGTTGTCATACAGAAAATTCACACTCAGATTATTTAATTGTCCAAAAGTTGGTTCCTCTTGTCCTACCAGTCTTTTTTTGCATACTCAATGTATGGTCATTCCTCACTCAGCAATAGTAATTTTGCTGAGTGTTGAAAAGACAAGTGTTTGTCTTGCCAAATGCAACTGCTTTTTTGCTTTCCACACCATGAAAACGAGTCTCTGTATGTCTCCAAGAACACCAGCATATATTCCCACTACCAAACCAGGCAGATTACAGCCTCATGACTCATGTGTAACCACCAGTTTCTCTGTTAAGGCACTAAGAGTTTTCACTGCAATGTAGTTAACAACATATCTACCATTTCAGTATGCAAACTCTCATGTACATGTATTACCCTGAAAACAGTGGAATCACACACAAATCCACATAAATTTTACAGTGAGGTAACTACAACAATGATCCCTATAAAGTATTTGAAACAAGAAATGTCAAAGCAATCAATAGTCTGGTATCTATCGAGGGATTGCCTGTCTCCAACCCCTACCAATTAACCAGGTTACTGTCTGTACTTGAGTGGGCTCTCCTCCATTAGATTTTTTCTTTGTTATAAATAGGCAAGTCTTTAAGAAGAACACATCAAGAGGCATAAAAATTTAAACATTCTGTGTCTGGAAAACCATTTAGATCCAACTTTCATAAAAGAACAATTTAAAACCTTTACCAAGCTCAATCTTGAACCTGACATTGCTTTTGCCAACCCTGGGGGGCCGACCACCACTGTTCACACTGCTCACTGCTCACTGTGTCACCACTCCACACCCAGCTGATCACCAGACCCATTTCACAACCAAGTTTCAGTCTATATGTGATGCACACCTTAGGTATTACCAAAATAGTGTGAATTACAAGCAGAGAAAAAGGAAAAGAACCTAGACCATTTTTTAAAGAACAGAAAAATGTGACATCTTTATGTAGTCTGTAGACATTTTCTTTTCCTAGTATTTTCCATTTAATTTACAATTCTCAAACTGAAGATCACACTTTCACGTGAATGCTACTCAGCCTCAAACTGCTGAGTCACTTCCTTTCTTCAGAGCTTCTAGAGTATTTGTTTATTATTCACAATGAAATCACTCACCACTGCTTCTCTCTAGGATTAAAATGCTTTATTCTCCCTTCACTGTAAACCTTTCTTAAATTTTTGCTTTTCTTCTCTTTATTCTTACATTCCAAGTATAAGAATTCTTGCACATGGTGCATGAAGTCAAAGAGCCTCAAACTTTAACAATATTTTGCCTCATCTATAATATTGAAATAGAACAATGTCGATAAGCAAGGAACTTTTATTACTTGCTTTTATAAGATTCTTATTTGAAGCATATTCAAACATATGACAAAGCAGCCCCAAAATCCATCCTAAAATTCTCACTTTCACATTTTTCATAATTTTTGCATCTTGTAGTATTATAAATCCTAATATCAGAGCAGGCCATTTCTCAACAGTCTTCTTTCATAAACAAGCAGAACAGGAAAGTAGAGGTGTCCATTTTAACTTCTGTTTCTGCATCACAGGTGAGAGTGGTGGGGGTCTCCATATGCAAACAAGAACTTTACATGTTCCAATAAAATCTGGGAAAGTTAAATATTTAAAACTCAAATGAGATACACAAGAATCCGACATAGAGGACAGAGAACATGCTACCATAATTGCTTCTCCAAGCTGCTGAGATCATGGCATTCCCACCCATGAAGTCCTGCAGTGCTCCAAATCAGCAAGTGACAAATTGTTTCCGAGAGGCAGGCCCTCATTAAAGAAAAATTAAACCAAAGCTCAGATCTAAACAGCTGGGTATTTTACTTGGACTTCAGGATTCTGTTCTACCTGTTGAACCTTAGGCTTTTGTTATATGCCTCCTGCTTGGGTGTCAGCCTTCTGGTTTGAAATGTCAGTGTTCCTCTAAATTTGTGCTACTACTTTGTCCTGCATTTTGTAACTGCAAGGCTCTAATCCTCAACTTCCACTGCAGCCATGCCAAGACATCTCAGTGAGTTTAAATCACCAAGCAGCTGCATGAGGGACACCACTTCTCTTTCTGCTTGTACTCACTCCAACAACCAATGTATTTCAGTGGGTTCTAGTCTCAGATTTTTTTTTTTTTCTGGTAGCAAGAAATTCAGAGCAACTCATCTAAAAAGGTTGTATGGGAATTGAGAAGGATGGACTGATTATTCTGTAAGTGCACTATCACCTGAAATAACACAGAATTTGACTAACAGCGTCGAGCTTTCTTGGCCTCCTTTACCAGGGCTTGAACACAGAGACTGAGTGTGGATTTTGTGACTGAGCCACATCAAAAGGAAGCTGCAGAGTGGCAAGCTGGTGAGTCAGCAGCAAGTCCAACCCTCAGGTACAGACCCTCTGGCTCTGACTCAGAGCCCCTCCGAGGGAGCTGCTCTCTCTGCCCTGGAGCACCTCCAGCCGTCCTTCCGGCTGCACCGCCAAAGCCAAACATTGGGAAATCTGTTTACATCTCCTGGAGCAGAGCCAAAGCATTGCCAAACCTCCTCTCTGTCCCTCTGCTCCCTGCAAACAAAAACAGCACAGAAACAAAGCGTATTGGAAGTCAGAGGCCATTCACACTGCTCTAACACTGTGTGATGTGGCAGATACGCCTTTATACAGACGGGAAGTTTTTTAAATTTAAGAAAATTACCTCAGGGACACAACTTTGAGTCTATTGTCTGAGCTCGCTCAGGGTATTGCAGTGCAATTTCTGGTAAAACTACAGCCAAAGCCAAGCGCCACACAATTCCAGTAACCACCACCATGCAGGATGCAGAAGCAAAAGGGGAACTGGGTACAAACTCATGGAATCCTGGACATCTGTAAAAGTCTAGTATCATCTAATTCTTAAAAACCTTAGCTCTAGTATTATTTTTTATGTGATCTTTAAATCTTACAGTCACAGGTGAGGAAACGTAAGATACGAATGAGAATGACTTTTAGCTTTAGAAACAACTACCCTATGTGCACATGTCCAATTCTCACAGAAATTAACGGAATTTGTGTGTATATTTGACACTGCACCAAAAAAACTGGGCTAAAAAAAGAAAACCCAGGAAAGGTCTCTCAAGGTCTCTGTATTGGGTTTGCATGGCCTGATTCTGGTCATTAAAGGACTGCACCTGTGGAAGAGTGACCCATGCTGCAGAAGTTTGAGGACTGCTGCCTGTGGGATGGAGTCGTGTGGCAGCAGTTTGCAGAGAATTGTTGTTTATGAGATGGAATCACATTGGAGAAGTTCTTAGAGAATTGTTTTCCAGGGGAGGGATCCCAAGATGCAGCAGGGGAACGACTCCTGTCCCTGAGCAGCAGGAGAGGGCACAGGCGATGGACTGACAACAACCCCCATGCCCTGTCCCCTGTGCTATTGGGGTAGGAGGTAGAGCTGGGAAGGGGGAGGAAGGAGTTGGTAAGGTTTTGTCTCACTTCTCATTATCCCATTCTAATTTTTTAAGTAATAAATTCAGTGCAAATCTCAAATTAGAGCCTGTTTTGCCCTCAACGGTGCTTGATGAGCGATCTCTCTGGTCCTTATCTCAACCCATGAACCCTTTGTTATATTTTCCCACCCCTATCCAGCAGCAGAGAGGAGTGAGAGTGGCTGTGGTGGGTGCCTGGCATCGGGTCACCATCAGCCCACTACAGTTTGTTAACTATCAAGGATCTTTCACACTGTACAAATGAATAAGCACAAAAGGAAAGACCACACACCCGATATTCTTTGTTGTTAAAACAAAGAATTCAAAAACCATTGCTACAATCTAAAGAAATGAAATCTACTTAGTACAGACTTCATTTATTTAAAAAAAAACAGTAAATCACAAGGTTCCAATTCATCTATGGAAAAAACATCTCATGAAGTGACTTTCAGAAGTATGATTTTACACCTTTAAGGTAAGCAAAAAAAAAAAGTGCACAAGTACTTAGTTCTGTGTAGCAATTAGGGAAAAAATTACTGTCCATATAAAAATAACCATATTCTTATTAAAACCTTTGATCTCACTTTCTTCACACACTCCAAAATTATTTCCAGGCCTAGTGTCTGCTCCTAGGAAACTTCAGTAGAAAGATGATACCCACTTGTACAGAAAAATAAAAATACTGGTTTAGGCAAAAAAGTAACTCACAAACTAGTATTTTCAAATGCTTACCGGCAGTAGTTACATTTATTGGGACATTTAGAGACCTCCAAACCCACTGCTCACCACAGAAACACCACCTCCTCTCTAAGGATGGCAGCAGCAGTGGTGCCACTGTCATACCTCCATGAGTGCCTTGCCTTTAGGTGGAGAGTTTGGCCAAGGGTAGGGCCAGGAATCTCTGAAGGGGATCAAGAGGATCAAGAAAATGCTATAATTAGGTGGTACTTCAGAGCAGCTTATGGCAGCTGTTGGAGCTGGTGGAAGGACCAGCTGGGGGATGCTACAACAAGGAGCAACTGCTGCCAGAGCGTGCACAGCCTGTCACCCTCTGCACTGCCCCCGAGCCTGTCCCACCAAGGTCACCTTGTGCCAGCACCTGCCAGCTCCGCAGACCTGGGCACTTCTGTTACTGCCATCCTTCTAATCCTAAAAAACAGGAGGAATTTATTGTTCACTAGAAAAAAGTAGGTGAGAAACCTACTTTTATAAGATTACCTCTTATAAAAAAACCTGTACATATCCTCTGTGTTTTCCTGGATATTGAAAGAGAATTCATGAATGCTTCTTGCTGGGAAAGGCAGAATGTGGTCCAACAACTGCATGAGAATAAGCGTTCTGTCCTTAGATGCAGCTGAATGTCTTCCTTTGCCACGCTGCTGTTCCCCCTCTCTCACCGTAGACTGGAAAATTTCAAGAGCCAAGTTCTGCTCTCATCAAAACATGAAAAGACTTTATAGAAAGTACAGCACCATATCCTAATGTCATGCAATCACCTGTGCATTTAATAACTGTAACTTTTTAAGCAGACTGCAGTAGTCCCTGTGATGTAGGACTACCTTCAAATGTAAGACTATCACTTCTCTTACAAGTGCTTGAAAATCCTGCAATTTCAGCAGGAAAGCCAAATTTTTATGGTTTGTCACTTGTTTACAGCTCTGTTAAATTCAAACTTAAGTGGAAATGGGACTGAGTTAAATTATGATCTGAATCACATCCTGCTAAAGACAATGGTTCACGCTGGCATGAACCCACACAGAAAATGTTTGGAGAAAATTCTTGATTGGCATCAACAGTTTACATGCCAGACTGTGCAGACAAAACATCAATGTCATTAGGCTGGCGGTTGTCTCAGACTTTTTTTTCAGCTTATATTCACATTACCCCCCAGAAAAAGGAATGTGGAAAGTTTAACACAATGAACACAGCTAACTCAGTGCTAGCTTCTCTTCATTCCCTTGCAGTCATGCATTGTGAAAGCACGGTTATCTAATCATGCTTTTTCCAGAGAGTACCTGTCTTACTCACTAAGTGCATTTCACAATTCAAAAGCTCTGTTTCTGATGTGCTATGAAGTATTTTCTTTAACTAACATGCAGCTTCATCGCATATCTACGGTAAAATTTCCAAACTCTGTTTAAGTGACAAGTGTAATAAACTATCTTTAAAAGATAACGAGAAAATCATCAGAGTGCAACTTCAGACATCTCCATTTGGTTTTGCAAGGCTATCCTCATTCTACAGATCAGGGGTACAACATATTTAGCAGTATCCTGTGTTTTCAGGGAGTACTTTGAAACATCTAGCCCTTGAATCTACAAAAAATGTGTAGCTTTTGTGTTCAAAACACAGCTTCCAGTGACTTCAGCTAGCACTATGAGTATGTGGCATATCACAAATTACAGGGAGGCACGGGTGTTGGTGTGGGTTGGGGGGGTTGTTACTTTCAAATAAATACACCCTCACATGCAATTATATGGAGATAAAAATCTACTTTATTTCAGCAAGCACTAAGACAGATGAAAAGAAGATGAAGGACTAGGGCCTTACTTTAAGCTACCTTGTGAAGATACAATTTGACAAATGGGTAAGGTGCTCCTTTCATGGGACAATACTTTGAGATGGGAAAATCAGACAGCTACAGCGTATTTTCTGCTACTTAATACAGGTGCCTCGACATGTTGAAATTTCTTGATGTTTCCAAACGTCTGGGGCAGACCAAAGGGCATTTGGGCTATTACAAATAAAACCAGGTTTAAAGCCTCTTCTCTTTTTCTGCATTCTAAACGACAAACGATGCATGAGGTAGTTTAAGGTCCCAGCTGCATCCTGGTGGATCGTGTTACAGCCCACAGGCAGTAGCTTGCCCGTGGCTCCCTGGTCAGGACAGGGCTGCTGCCAGGATGGACACCTCACTCAGCCTGGTGAACCTGCAGAAACAAATCTTGCTGACTGTTTCAGCCAGTTTAACAGATTGATCTGCCTGAGCCTGCAGCCCCACGTGAAGAAAATAGAGAAAAATATTTGGAAAGAGAAGGACAGGGCCAGGCAACTGCTCTCAGCAGTACCCTGCAGCCAGGACAGCATCGGCTGCAAGTGGCTGGGACAGTGTCAGCCTATTTCACACGCACTTCTGGTCTTGTGATTTCTGACAGAGGAGGGGAAAATGGGAGAGATTTACAGAAATCTACAGCAGTATTTTCATTTTGCCTTATGCAAACCTAAAATGTTAATAATATTTTGCAGAAATCACGCATGCAGTACATACATGTGAAACGAAAATAGCTATTAGGTGGAAGAGCTTAGAGCTGCATGCTCCTGATTCCATTTCTTCTCTTTAACAGTTGGAAAGAATAGGAATATATAATTCCTTACATCACTAAAAGCACACAAATAAAAAATCCAGTATTTCTCAATCACTTTCCTTTAGAGAGCAGAAATTATTAACATTCAATAGTCCTGCCACTTGTTAGTGTGGGAGTTCAGTGAGCTCTGCAGTACTCCAGCTCACAGGGTTTAGCCAATCAAATTCATGGCACTTGCTATTTCAGACGCTGATAATGTTTCATGAAAATTACATGAAGCTTTAACAAGGAGCCACAATGTAATTATTAAACTGATTGAACCATGAACTTTGTTCTCCTGCTGCATGTTCATCATCATCTCTGATCTTGAAGCTGGAACATTACATCTGTATTTGAATATTTATTATGCTAAGCTAAGTAACTTCTTCAGTGAAGAGAGTTGCTCTTTTCCTGAATTAGTTTCAGCATAATTTGCTGCTGTGAAGAGAACTTTGAGAATGTCCTGCTAAGCTCCCCTGTAACTGACTGATTCCATTGTTGGTGTACATGGAGGCCTTAAAAAACATTAAACTAGTTATACAAATGGAAACAAAACACCCTTTGAGTTCTATTGATAACTTAACCTTTAGAATTTGGATGAAATCCCAATTCTTGAGAGAAAAAAAAATATCTGAATGAAGCTATTATATAGAACATTCTTAGGGTTTTTTAACATATATAATAGCATTAATGCATTTGTTTACTTGATGAGTGCCTGTAGCACTCATATTTAAAGAGACATATGACTGACTTTATTAAAACCATGTTTATTTTATTTTGGGGAAAATGTAGCAATCTGAAGATAAAGCACTCTTTTTTGAGAGATACATGACATTTTCAGATGCGTGCAGTTTCTGAAATTGTTGAACAGGTTACAGAATGAAAGGTAACTATCTGTCCTCAGCCTGAGCTAGAGGGCTACCACCAGGTTTTGTTGTGAATGCCTCGCTTTACCAGTATAAAAGCTATGTCAAAAGGAACCATATTTATGAACAATCAGGGTTTGCATACATGAAATATAAATTGGTGCTGACTTGTAACAAAAATGGGAGAAGTGGCCCAACCTAATAAACACTCTTTGACTACCAAGATGGTATTTCTAGACAAGCTGTTATTATTTTAACATATTCTGTATTCTAGCAGAAATTAATACATAAACAAGAACTCCCCCTTTAACTACGCAGAGTCCCCTTATAAGGACACAATGAAAATCTTTCCCAGGCAAGAAAAGATGGTAGGACAGAAAAACAACCCAGAGCAAAACAGGACACAAAATCCCTTTGAAGTTATAGAAAAAATATCTAACGTTGTATTCTACTACATTGGCCAGAGGCAGAAAAATGGATGACTCTGCAGAATTTAGTCCCAGAATTCTCCTCCGTAAACCAGATTTTTATTTCATGTTTTGCTTTCTGAGTCTGTTAGAAAATCACCATTAATGTTTCCAGGGCATTGTGCATTTTGGCATGTTCATTAACAAAAAAAATTCTCTAAAGGATTTTTTTTCTAGTACTGGTGCCTTTTTAATCAGAGAATTTAGAAGGTTGAATTAATTACCATAATACCAATAAGACTCTATTTTGCCATTTAACTAACAATTATGCACTGTTTTCGCTTTGTAATTTGAAGACTGACTTGTCAAGAGCTTCAGAACATTGCAATATATTCAAGTACACTTCTGTAAAAGGTTTTTGTTGCAGAAATAAAACTATTTTCTACTCCCTAACTAGGCCCATCTGCAATTCTGCCTACCTTCTGATTTTGAAATCATACAGAGAACAGCAGTTCTTCAAAAGAAAACAAAATATTGTTACCACAGTCTCTAGAATTTCTTTCCACAAAAGCACAGCAGTTGTTTTAACTTTTCCCTATGACAAGCTTTTGAACTGCTTGGTCAGGATTTCCAAACAATAACACAGATTGGTGTGAGGAATAGCTTTCCCAAACAGACAATCCTCCTTCACCAGAAACTGAACACTGGTTCAAAATACACACATTTGTGCAAAGCAGTTCCTGGTACTGCAGCTCACAGTCAGAGATCATTCTCACAACCTCAGCTTTCAGGTCAGTACATTTATTAGGCTTCAGAAAGGTCAAAATAACTCCCGTTCCCTGAACTTCACAGACAGCAATATTTATATTTTAATATGAATGCCAGTAGCTACAGCACAACAGACATGCAGAACCAAACTAGATACTAAAAATTTTTTTTCCCCATGACCCAAAGCCCCAACCCTACAAATCCAAAACTTTCAGATCTCATTCATACAGCAGAAAAAGGCTCCAGACACCACAGGCAGAGAAAGCAGCTATCAGGATGCCTTTCCTCTGTAAAATAAATTCAGTGGGAGAAAATCTGCTTCACTCAAATGAATGCTGAGACAACCATGACCTTGAATGCATCAGGACGTATCTTACTTCCTCCATTTGGACCAGTTAGTCACTACTGAGAATACAGTAAGGACAACAGACAATTCAGGAGATACATAATTCTTAACAGACAAAAGGTAGAACAGAATGTTGCCCTCTTTGTCCTCAGAAGGTGAGGAAAAGGAAAGCAATAACCAAACACAACTGCTGGAGCTAAGGGATGTGGAGCATGGCTCTTTCCTCTCCCCTGTAAGATTAAGAAATCCATTAGGACTTCTGATATTCAAACACACCCTTCATGTTCAGGGCCTGAAGAAATGT
This sequence comes from Petroica traversi, assembly GCA_025920805.1. Lineage (NCBI taxonomy): Eukaryota > Metazoa > Chordata > Aves > Passeriformes > Petroicidae > Petroica > Petroica traversi. Next base: position 170,278 of record JAHLSL010000060.1, read on the forward strand.
CTGATGGATTCTATGCAAATGATGACAAAAACCTGTCTTTTACCAACATCAGCATTTTCTCTACTATTTCCTACTGACCATTTGGAGGGTTCCCTCACAACATGGAAAAATGTCCATGGTTTCAATCTCTTACATGGCACATGAGAAAAATCCCATCACTTCTTCCAGTGGAGTCACAAGAAACTAATTAAAACTGGTCCAATTTCTACAAACATCTGCTGGTTTATCTGTTTTTATTACCCCCTTACTTTTAATTGTGGAGGTCAGCTTAGAATATGAAAAAAAAAAAGGTCTAAAAGAAATGGTTCTTTTCACAGTCAGCACTAGCTATCCACTGCCCTCTGTTCACATAACTTCAGTTTGTGAGTTATGTGCTGCAAGGGCCTCAGTACCTCACTCTAACAGATAAAAATGAGATCAGGTTATGAGTAACCTTTTCAGAAGTTTCTTACAAAACTCTGACTCCAAACATATTGGTTCCAGCTGTTCAGAAAGTTTTAGTACACAGAGGTCAGGAGATGTCCTACTTGGATTATTTTTTCTTTATGATTCATGGTGGAGGTGATTAGTTAGCAGATGAATTTTTCTTGGACCCTATTTCTACCTTCCATATAAGCTGATTAGTTCCCATGGAAGAAAAGGCAGGACAAATAACCACACTAATCGCCGGAGTTCAGAAAGTTGACCTTTTACAATCTCAAAACTAATGTGTATCCAGGAAATCCTGCCAGACAGTCACTGTTTGCAAATGGTTGGGAAATGCGATCATTTGCCACGAAAAACAGATGAAAAGCGGGAGCTGGTTAAATGACCAAGTTTTTTTCTCAAACAAAACATCTCCAAAATAAAGAAACGATGTTTCAAAGCTGACAGTTGACTGACCTTAGGAAGGGTGACAGTTCTGCACTGGTGCTCTCTGTACATGAGATATTAAAAATGAGACCAGAATTACAAGTAAGATTTAGCTGAACACAATGAATTTCTGTCATTTCTCACACTGCAGTAATATTCCAATCAAATACAATCCATTTGAAAAGAAATCTTTTTAAGATTTAGGTACAAATGTGGACAAGCAAGGCTTCTCTTAAGCTCAGAATAATATAAAAATATAATTTATCAACCCCACATTTAAATTTGTAGCCCTTTTCATAGCACAGTTAACCCGGGTATCTGAGGTTTGACCTCACACAGAAAAGAAAGGCCAAACCAGCTGTATGAACTGAAGAACAAGTATGTATGCCTACTTATGTTTAAAGTGATCATCCTCTTGCTTTAGATTACTTTAAATAATATGCATGAAGTGAAAGTACAGTTGTCTTAATAACAGATTACGGACTAAGACCCAGTCTAGTCATTCCACCAATTACAAATGTCATTGTAAAAAAAAGCTTCTATTTTGATCATTGTGACATGTGATACAAAGGAACGGATCTGTCAAAGGTGACTCTCAGAACTACGAAGAAAAAATAATGGCTTATGTCCACCAACTTCAGTAACAGTTCTATGAAGAACCTGTAACTCTCTTGTAATGATAAATAATATTTCACTCACTTAGCACCTTCCAATTAAATACCTCTGGGACTCAGCAACATTCAACCAGCTCCAGATCACAGTTAGTATTAAAAGTTCCTGCCTTACCAAGAGCAAAAACAATAGTATGGCAATAGAGACCAAATGCTGAACTCCATCACCACACAGCAAGGACTGGAATGCAATGCTGATCAGCTGCCTGCAGTCCTATTGTAACCACTGGAAATCAATATGCTAAAATATAGTCCAAATATTTCTTCATTGGACTAACAATACATTACAAAATACATTAAAAACCAGTGTTGTCATCAACTGCTTATGCTTATTTAAAATGTTTCCATTGATCTTCATTACAGCTCATTTTTTAAAAAGCATTCCAACGAATGAATTAAATACAAAACTCTTCATATCCAAATGTGAAAAAATGCCTATTTGGTGCATGCAGACTGCATCAAAACATGGAGGCACTTTTTTCCATAACTTTTTTGCAAGAAAACTTCATGTACATGATCTTTCTTTCAAATCACCCTGTTAGAATCTAACAAAGAATTACTTCCAGTTTGCTTTATACCTTTAGAAATTACATTATAAGTAACTATGCATTTCTTTTCCAGTCTACTTCACAGCTTCCTGTTTTTTCTAGAAAAATGAATCAGACATTTGTTTCGCTAAGATAAAAAAAGACCACTGAAAATATTGTTCTAGTAGAAGCTATCCTGACAGAAAAAGGAAATGTTCATGAGACAATATCCTCAGTAGAAGGCATGCTTTTAGTAAAGCAAATCAGGCAGTACCACAAAACTACTCAAATAAATGCAAACATACATCTGTATCTGCAGGAAAAGCAGCACAAAATGGAAACTGACAGTGCTCCTGTGTCTTGACTGCATCCCAGTTTGTTTTATCTGCAAACTTAAGCTCCTCTTTCACCCTTTATTGACCCTCTCTTTGTTACAAGAAAGATCTCTCATAAATACTAAAAAAGACCATCTGAAAACCTCAACACTTAATGAATGCTTTGAGCAGTATTTGACTATAAATACACAGCACGAATACCAGGATCATTCTAATGCATAACTTCTGGCAATTACTTGTCAGGAGAATCAACACAGGAGTTGCTTTCTGGAATGCACAGCACCTGAAGCCATTTCTGATGGCACAGACTGCTCACTCATTTCCATGCTGCAATTCCAAACAGAGAACTGCCATGGCAGCACGACGCTTCATCCAGATGTTTGGCAATGGAACATCACAGCAAATTTGCCAAATAATTCGCAAGATATATAACTACACAGAGTTTATGGGATCAAAGTTAGATCTTCCCTCTGTCCTCAAAGAAGGACTACCACAGAAAGAAAATAAACATAATAACGTGAATCATCCAGTCACTGCAGATGACTGCTTAAAATAATATTTCTTCATATATTTGAGTGAGTATTAGCAGGGTAAATATCAAGAGCTGTTTTTTCATTTGCAGCTTAAGGACTGAAATTGTTAAGGTTTTTATAAAGTTACAAATCTCAAACCAGGATCTCTCCTAGCTTTGAAAAATATGTTTTCCAACATACATACATTTATTGACTAGTCTCAGTGCTGAATCTTTAACAAAACCTTAATTTCTTTTAAATAGAAATGATTTATTATTGTGCTTTCAGTAAGTTGCAAATAGTCTCACTAGAAATCTCATTTACTCTAGTTTTTAAGTTTTACATTGTCTGCTCTCTTGCAGTAGCATAATTTCATTGATTTTCCATTGCTATAAAGTCTTCCAGGAACAGACAAAAATCAAAATGCCAACTATAAAACATGAAAAAAGTAGAGCCCTCCAGCGCCTCTAATAAAAAATAACTTTATAAAATATACAGATAAGCTTTATCTAATGTTATAACCTACTATTGGGAATGTCAGGGCTGAGAGACAGTGAGGGCAGCATCTGTGGAAATACCATCCCATGACTGGAAAAGTCTTCATCAAAGGAATGGCTGTCGGAGCATTATATGAGGAACATCCTCTGCAGTGAAGGGATGGTAAGAAACACTGGCATCACTGCCCCCCTCCTGCTGGCTTAAAGTTGTAGGTTGCAAAGACACAATTTTATTCAAAATGAAAATCTGGTCCGCAATTTTCACATTAACTTCACTCACAGTAAACCCTCAGTTTTGCCATGTGCTGATACAATTCAGCCTGCTTTACACCTTCAGAAATTACATTTTAAGTAACAGAAGGCATTTCTTTTGATAATCTTTTCTCCATCACTCATTTTGCTTCATTTGCAAGAAGTATTTTTCCCAATCTCTGAAGCAAAAGTGCTTATATTTCTGTTTAAACATATACAGTAAAATGAGTAAAACATTAAATGGAAAATGCAGTATCAAAACCAAACGTGAAATAAAAAAACTTTTTGTGAAGAATTCCCACACTGAATTCTGCTTGTGAGCTGCAAAAAGCTGACCTTTCCTACATTCCCCACCGAGCTGCACAATGATGCCCACCCAGCAGAGGCTGCCCGCATTTACTGAGGCAAAGCCTGCTCACTTTGAGTCCAGAGACACCTCATGCAGGTGAGGGCACTGGCAGGAGGCTGCAAAGATGGGCATCCACACAACGGAACTGCCCGTGTGCTCTGAGAGAAACCATATGGAGCACATGACAAAATTAGAAAAGCTGCTTTTGTCCAAACAGTCTGACTAAGCAGACAATCCAAAGCCTTTCTCAAATGGCAATCATTTTTATTCCTGAAGCATTTGAAAATACAGGATTTTAAGAAAATTCGGAAAACAACTTTGACATTTCAACCTTAATATTACAAAAGGCTGCTTAGGCAAACAAACAACACCGAACAGTTTGGTTTTGTTCTTGTTTTCTTTCATTCTTTTTTAAAAAAGGCAACTTCAAACCCAGATCAGCCAGATGATTTTAGAAGGTGAAGAGACCTTTGGAAATATGGTCTGAAAATCTAACAGACTCCAGCTGGGTAAGGTGTCTTCCTTGTATATTCCTCTGTGTGTTCTATCTACAAAAGTGTTTGGGGAGCTGCCATAGTTTGTACAAACTACAGCTAGCTTTTGTAAACAAGCCAGCAGCAGAAGTGTATTTGAAGAGTAATCTGCATTCTTTTTAGGGATTTTGAGGAATCACCAGCAGCTGCCTGTGATACTTTGGTGATTAAAGTCTGAGCTGACCCATGGAAACAAAAAACAGTGTAAGCTTGCATTGGTAAGGAACAACTTCCATGAAGCAATATTTAAGGTTTATTACTGTACACTGCCTGTTTCAATACACAGAAGCTTTTTCATGGACAAGAACAGATGCTTAAATGAAGCCCAGAAAAGAAGGCACAGAGAAATGACGTGATTTCCGAAGGCACACTTGGCAGCACAACAGGAACTGCACTGCTGTTTCCTTCAGCCTAGGTCAGCTTCCCAATGACTTGTACTTCCTTCTGTTCATGTGCTGCTGTACTCAGGAGCTTCACAGTGCCAGTGTATACTAAGAAAGTACATCAATCAAGAAGTTTTGAGAACTTCTTTAAAAGCCCACACAAAATTTAAGGCTCACAGATAAAACCTTATTTTTGGTTTCAGAAACAAAACACTTCAAAATACAGCTTCAAGAACTGCTTGACCAGGGACTATTACTGCATTTTGTAATGCTTATACCTTTGCTCACCAATCTGTCATTGAAAAACAGGAACACAGAACATTTCATAAAAACGACAACAGTAGACAGACAAGGAAAATTGAATATAGGTAGAAAAAAAGGATTACTTGTGGTACAAGAAAAAACTCAAATGTACCGTGGAAGATCCTGCTATTCTCAAAACTGAAAGACTGTCAGAATAATGCATCCAAAAATTATCAGAGACAGATCAATACCCAATAAACAAAAGGAAGCATTTTGTCCATGCAAACACTGAGGGGTCAGCAAACATATGATCAGAGAAACAAGTCACTGCAGGAAAAGCTCTGTTTGAACTTGCAGCTCTGCTACTGCTGTGCTTGTGACTGCTGATGCACACGCTGGGAACCATGAGGACATGCAAGCAGCCAACTCCTCTTTCACATCTCTCTTCATATTGCATTGTTTTCTGGTGACACTCTAAGCAATTATTTCAGTTTTGACACAACACATTCTGCTCCATTCTCTTAGCAAGTCTGTATCTCTCTGCAGAGCAGCTTCCATCACATCTGTCTTTAAAATAGTCATGGGTAGGGAAAACTGCAAGACAGTGCAGTGTTCCCAAGTTTTCCGTTCTTGAAGAGTTCTCTAGGTCTGGACTTTGAGTTAATCAATGAAAAGAAAAAGATCCACAAACAAACAAAAAACCCCCAAATACCTCCACCCTACATCATGTTGACCCTAAATGAAGAGGAAAAATGCTACAAATCCTGTGTGTTGAAACTCAGCCCACATGACATTTCCTTTGGATTTAATTGCTTTGATACAATTTGTATCTGCCAATCAAGCAAAGCCCCAGAGCACCAAATACTCTGTTACAAAGAAGCTCTTGTCCCATAACAGGCCCCGACATCAAAGACATAATTTTCAACTTCAGCCGAAGCATCCAAAAGGAAACAAGCCAAAGCCCAACCACTGACTCTTCCTACATTATCTGAAGGAGTGAACAGCAAAAAGCTGGAAAGGAAGCCTTTACAGATTGCATTTTGTCAAGCCTGTTCAAAGTTGACCACAGTCATAACCTTCAGAAACTGACAGCTCTCCAACACTGTCATTCACTAATTACAGAGTAAAGATGGTCAGGCAGAGCAACTCGTTAGATGTTGGCTATAACAGCTCACAAAAGTGATAAAAATAAACCTACTATTAATTTTCTTTATTTGCACAACCCAAACCATTAGTAAAGACAAAACCCTTTCAGATGGTTTCAGAAAAAACGTCTAGTTTTCATGGTAGCTCTCTCAATTAACACCTGTATCAATTCTATACACACCTTTCTCGGAATATGCTAATTGATGTTATTTCCTAATTATTAATGCATAAAGCAACTGTATTTTCAGCTCATCTAGTTAGATGAATGTATGGCAGTTATTAACCATTAATGCACATATATACACCAGGACTTTGGGTTTAACATTATGACTAAAGGACTTAACTTAAGACAAATTTCATTAAACCAATTAGTCCGCATGCACATTATTCATTTATTATCTTGAAAGTGTACATTAGTCCAACATATCAAATTCTACAACAACACAGTACTTTGTACAAGACAGTTATCACTGATTCCTTAAATAATTTAGAAATGCATACACCAAAATCCAAATTTTGCTTCTAGACAGCCCTTTACAAAAAGTTTCTTAAATATTTCCTCATAGGAAACCCTTCTTGTAAGTACTCCTGGGGTCAGTGCAGTCTTGCTTAAAGCTTTCTTCACTGATGTTTTACAATCCAATCTAAAATGCAGCTTGTGTCCTAGCTCAGAAAACTCAATAGGAGAGGGAACTGGATCACATCCCGCAAATTGAATGTATCCCTGAAACAATTTTATTCTATATCTGCTTCTGTCCTCAGATTTTATTACACTCCACATTAACCACCAAATTCTTTTAAGCACCACTGATGACATGATCTTTAGATTTAGAAAGAAACAGTCTGTTCATCATGGAAAGACATCATCTTGGACCAGAAAATAAATAAATACCAGCCTTTATCAGAAACTCTGTAGCTGTTTCTACAGCCAAAGTCAGAGAAGAAAGAGGAGCTCATGGATCCTTGGTGGTTTTTTAAGTGGAACTCCAACATCATCAACGTTAAATCAGCACTTGAGCTCTAGACTCCACGAGCAATCAGGCAAATTCCTAATGCTGTCCATTACAGCTTGAAAATTTAGTTTTGATGTGTGCATTCCAATCTCAGAACTTCCTAAGTATCTCTAAAATGAGTTATAAATGTGAGCTATAGTTGAATTTCTGACAATTAAACCTTGGTGGTTTATAACAGCCTTCTTGTCTATTAAGAAGCCTTTAAAGCACTCAACAATTCCAGACAAAAGCCACTGGCAGAAATACATCTTGGTACTGTCTAGCATATTACAGTTTATTTTTAATAAAGAGATGCTGGCAAGGGGAACAGTTCAGGCTCCAAAACCCACAGGAATAACCACTGAAAACAGGGAACAAAAGAATCCCCTTAAGGTGTGCACTAAATGGTCCAAAAACTACATGAATCTGTGAAATGTCTCTCTCGACTGCCTGACAGCAAAGCCAGCAGGGATGCTTGGCCTCTTGCCTTGCACCACTCTTCTGCAAGGACCAAGGAAAGCCAAAGCCCCCCGTGCAGGACACCCACCACACCCACGTGTGACTGTGGCTGTACCTGTGGGACAACAGTGCAGCTGCCACAAAGGCATCAGTACCTTCCACATTCTCACCAGAACTTAACTGAGTGACCTTCTCAAGCACTGCCCATCTCCTGCCCATTTCCAGTTGTGTAACTACATTCCCAAGATGGAAAAGTTTCTCTATGATGAATGCTGTACAGCACCAAGCACTATGCCAATATAAAATAACAAAAGCCTCTAAAGAATTCACACAAATGCTTTTCAAGGAAAGACTGTACTAGAAAATCACTTCAGCAGTTCAGCTATCTTAGTTCTGTGTTTTGCCATTCTCAGGAAAAGACGTTTTTCATTGTATTTGCATTACTTTTTATAGTATATATATTATTTGTATTACTCTTCTGCTGTCCTGCTGATCATGTCTTAAACCAAGCTCTATGCCACCAAAAACCAGTCAGAAAAAATCTGAACATTTTTAGTAAACGAAATATGGTAAGTAGTTAGCCTTCTTACACCCAAGCAGAACTTACTGGCAAATATGTCCTGGTATGGCAAATGTTTACTGTAATATTTTAAAAATAACAGTGATAAAGATAACAGTGGCAAAAGTTTCACAAATCTGTTTATGAGTCGGACCAAGAAGTTCTCCACACACACTGAGAAAATATGAAACCCTCAGTCTTTATTTAAAATATAAGGCTGTACCACCTAAACCAAAACTAGTATAAAGTAATACTTGAAATGTTCTTTTTACAGAATATGTGTACACAGCCCAGCGTGTGGATCAATATGCAACTGACATTCCCCACTCACAGGCATAACAGCAGGTAGTTGGCCTGTCTCTAGAGAAATGCTTTTTATCAGAAATAAATCACACTTACATTTTTTTCCACACATGCTCACACAGAAAAAAATGCTTTAGATAACATTGCTGCAAGTGTGTGTTCATTAGCCTGTTTTCCAGCCCCCACTTGTGCGGTTTGGTATTTAATTACAGGGTGGAGTGGTCCCCAGGCTACTTATGTTTCTTCCAGTCACAGCCAGAAAATTTCTGCAGGAACTGACATGCAGGAGTGCAACTGCTTCAAGTTGTAGCTGGTTCCCTGTCAATAACGTTAGCTCACTGTTCATTGAAACTCACACTACTACTTCTGTTAATAATTATTGAAAATATGATTTAATACAACAAATTGCATTCTAAACTTCAACAGATAATAAAGGCTTTAATAGGATCTAATTTGGCTATTTACTCTTAATTGATTTCTCAATTTTTTTTGGCTAATGCCAAGAAACAAATCTTTATTTTTACACTAGAAAGCACTGGCTTTTTTTTCCCTTGAATATAGGGAAACGTAACCTTGTATGCCTAGTTTGATCAAATATGATTTTTAGCACATCACCTGACTCAAATCCTCTATTATTTTATTGCACACAGCTTTAGACACTGCTTTCCATAATCAATCTTAAATTATATTTTCACCTGAAGAATATTACACCATTTGTAAGATACTACAATTCATATGTGAACATTTTATAGCTAAATATTACTCCCCAAAGCATTGGGGTATAATGAAATACATTAAATGTATAAAGAAATGCATTATTCCAATTAATTTTTATATAAACAAGAAAAGTTCTGTTGGACAGATAAAACTGGGGAAACAAGACAAATATTAACTCAGGTAACAAATTACATGTACATATTTCATATTAAAAAGGATGCTGATAATCAGGGTATTACTGTTAACAGGATTTGGAAAAAAAATAGAACTACTTTGAGTTTTTACCTATGCTTTTTATTTACTAAAGACCTTGGATTTTTGGCCTAAGCAACAAGAATCCATCAAATTGTAAAACCCTTGTCTCTAGGTCAGAAATGCATGACAGGAAGGTGAAAGCACATGAGCTCATTTTGATGTTAGTCAAAAAACACAAAGATTATATTATGCAATTTGTAGCCAGAGGTATCTGAAAACACCCCCTGGCCAAACCCTAGCAAGAATCTATATTGAAGAATTATTTATGAATGGCCTGTTACAGTGCTCCTGTCAGTCAGCTACTTCTCTGTAGCTTGCTCTATTTAGAAAAATACATGCAAAGTGTAGAGACAAAAGATTAATAACAAACGTCTGAGTTTGGGCCCTGAGACACATGCACACAGTGTCATAAACGATACACACTGACATGCAGAAATGTATTCACATGCTTTGCTGATAGCTGAGAGTGTGACAAAAGGCAAAAAATCTTAACTCTGCAGAGTCATTTGGAGACTGAGTTCCTGAGTAATCCATTAGAGATTCCAAACCCACGAGGCAAAGAAATCATTATACAATCACATAAATCATTACTTTTTTCACTTTTCTAAACAGTTTTGTCTCTTTTCCCCCTCATACATTGTCTATATGACATATATGATGGCTGAATACCCACACATGGCTTAATGTGAACTCAGGTTTTTACTTTTCTGGCCAAGAAGGCTGTAGTGAGCAAGTAAATGACGTCTTGAAGCCCTGGCAGTTTAACTCCCTTAATAACCTCAGGTAGATGCTTCATCAGTAAATGTCTTATTTCATCCGCAAACATTTTATCTTATTTACCAAGTTAATGCAGTGTGACTTAGTTTGCAATGAATACGTAGCTGACTTACAGAATCTACCAAAACAAGACACTATTGCCTTACCACTTACTACAGCTATTGCGTATTTTCAGGCCCATTAAGCGGCTTTGAATCAAAAGTAAAATATCACAAATAAAAGACTCTGGCTAACATGACTGGCCAGGAGAGATATGGACAGTTGTGCTACCACACTTCTGAAATCTGCCAGTAGAACCAGGCGGCCTCGTAACGTGTCCCCGCAGACGAGGATGCTTTAAACGCACCCGGCCGGAGCCGGGCAGCTCCCACCCATCCACAGCCCCTTAACCTCCAACACGTCACGGACATGCAAAGCTCTGCTCCCACGTTCCAGAAACTCCTGGAATAACTGTTATTGAACTTATTTTCAAACAAATTAACTTTGGGAATCTTTTACGCGTGGCCAAGCAGGAAAGAAATGCGTTATCAACAGGTACGGCAGGACTTCTGCCCGTTTCCGGGAGCGCCCCAGGCTCTCCTTCGCCTCTCTCTTCCCTTCGGGAAGGGATTTCTCCCCCGGAATGTCGCATACCCCTCGGCCCGGGAGCCACCCCGCCGCCCGAGGCGCAGCTCCCGCCCGGTCCCGCCGCACTCACTTGAGGAAGTAGCGCTGCCCGGTCTGCGTGAGCGCCATCTCCCA